>QRDG01000071.1:886960-955695 GCA_012064385.1 Puccinellia tenuiflora
GTATCTCGTTTGGTTCTTAAAAGACTTTGTATGTATATCCCTTAACATATATATTATATGGCATACCTGTCTTTCTTGATCCAATATATAGAGAATACTCCATCGAATCCTAAATCGGCTAAGATGTGCATGAAATTCAAATTCACATCTATATGCACATATTATGTGGAGTATGTCCTATGTATTGTAGTTCATCTAACTACTATGGGACCCAATGAGTTTGGGAACCATGTTGTACTTGAATTTTGTTTTAGGTACAATGGAGAAGCGTTGGATGCTTGCCTCATTCATAAGGAAGGTGGTCTCACCATGTGATTTTAGGAGTCAAGCTTTGATGATAAACAAAAATTCTCATCTTCATCATCACCAATGCTATATCGGTAACAAGTATCTATCCCATGCATATTTTTCTTGTATTCAACCTTGTGTAGGTTGCCCCTTGGCATGAAAACCTTAAATGTGCAATTGTTGTGGTTTTGGCTTATTTCCTTCACTTGGTATATCTTTGTGATATTTGTGATGAAATTGCAAAAAAAAAACCTTCCTTCAACTGATATTATTTCTTTGTGATACTTGTTGCCTATCTCAAAGCATTTCCACTATCTCTTGTTCCCTTAGTGAGATGTGTGATGCATTTGATGTGTTTGAAGTTCATTTATATACATGAGATAAATTTGAGCTATGTGCTATGCTTTTAAGCAATAATCTCTTTTTGTATATTCATGACTTCCTTTTGGTTACCATGGTCTCCTTTCTTCGACCATTTTATATGTGCAAGTTTCTTTGTCGATGAATATCATTAACAATTTGTCTACTTAGAAACCTTTACATATGAGAGAGGTCACCTTTTAGTTGGTATCCTAATTCTTTTGAGCTACCTTGCTTTTATCTATAATTCTTTGGTGGCTCCAAAATTGTCTCATGAGTTCTTGTCTCATTTTTATTGGTAACTTTGCGCACTCAAGTTCTATTAAAGATCTTTGACTTCATGCTTATCATGGTGAGCATGTTGATTTCTATTGGCTAAATGCTCTCACTAGTTTTTGGCATTTTCAATTGGTTTTAGTTTCCAATTGGTATCCCTAAGCTTGTGAACATACTGTTTTAAAAATCTTCTTTTATCTTGGTTGGGCCTATCCTATGTTGAATTTTTTTAAAAAAAATTGGTATCCTTGAGTTTATGAACATATTATTTTTTTAAATCTTCTTTGTAAGTTGTGTGTGCCAATACTTGATATATAACTTATCTCCATTTGGTTAAGACTATGTGTCTTACCAAATTAATTGTCTTGTCACACACACATACTCTTGGTTGGACCTTTCTAGATAGTTTCTTTTAAATTGGTATCTCCTTATGGCTCAACCACATCTTTAGTGCAAGTGCTTTGTTTTTCTTCAATTTTTACATCCTTGCACTTGGTGAGTGTTCTAGATGATTTTGGGGGAGCAAGGATTCCATATTTGTGCACTCCTCAATAGTGCATGAACATTGGGGAGCTTCTCCGTTTTTATTTAGAACTCTCGCTTTGGATCTTTTTGAGTGCCTTTCTCCTTTGTGGAGATGTTTAGAATGATTTCATCCTTTGCAATCTTTGGATCCTCAATATAGTTTGATTTCCTCTAATTATTCGTCAATGGATATGTGCATTTGATTCCACTCACATTTTGAGAAATGCACACTTTATGGAGAAATTCATATTATATTGGCCTTCTAAATTTTTCTTCCCATTTCGGCAATCGATGCCAATGGGGGAGAAGTTTAGAGGGTTTAAGGGAATTTGGCTTTATGCTTTAGTTTGGTTCTTAAGCATTTGCCTTTCATGCTCATGCATCCTTGCGTGTTCGTCTTGCAAGGTTGTTTAATTCATTATATAAACCCTCTTAAAAGGGATTGACATCAATTACCAAAATGGGGGAGATTGAAAGAGCATGGTTTCCCCCATATGTTGTTTTGGTAATTAATGACAATCTCTATGGACTAATGTGTGCTTTGAGTTATATTTGCAGTGTTGGTCCGTATGGAATGCTTGAACTCCATATGTTGGAGTCGAAGCTAAAAGAAGAAGATTATATGTTGATCAAGGCTAAGTGCAAGTTGATCAACATACAAGATAAGGGCAAGTGAAGATATGCGAAAGAGTGTCTCTCCCATATTGGTATATGGGGGAGCAATTTGCGAGGCTTCACCGAGCGGAGCGTAATCAAGAAAGGTGATCCACTTGAGAGGAGATCAAGATCGTCATCATCTAGCTCAAGTGGAATGCGCAAGGCAAAGAAAGGTGATCCACTTGAGAGGAGATCAACATCGCCATCATCTAGCTCAAGTGGAATGCGCAAGGCAAAGGTATGATCTTGATAGGGTTTCTATTTTACCGGTCTCGCGGTGTAGTTGGGAGACCGGGTTTTAGGATAGGTAACCGTACTATCAAGAGGGGCTCTCAAGTGAGCTTTAGCGTATCGGTCGTAGAGAGCTCAAACCTTTGCATCCTTGCATTCTTGCAATCATCTTTATTGGTTCTTATTTGACTCTTATCGTAGTGAGATCTTGGTTCTTGTCGTGATAGTCATGACAAGATTAAGTCATTCGAAAACGATAATTGGTTGCATCTTCTATTGCGTTTTCGGTGGTAGAGATTTTGCCGATTCACTAGTGAGGAAAGGTTCACACCTTCCTACCCATACCAAAATCTCCATTGCATGCTATTTGGCTTTCATCCATATGAGGATTTAGAGCTTGTGTTCATCTCCATACCAAGCTCTAGTTCATCAAAAACGGATCTCATATGCATATCTTGTTGCGTTTTTGATGTTGGAGGTTTTACCGGCTTGTCTTTCCTAGAAAGGTCAAACTCTTTCCTTATGACCTCCTCCTCACATGATGGAATATGATGTTTCTCTGCATGATCTTGTAGAGCTCTTCGTTGCGATTCCAACGAGCCCAAGATCATCGAAAATGGAGTCCAGATGCAAAAGATATCGCGTTTCTCGTGCATGCTGTTTTACACTCTGTATCTCATCTGGAATTTTCCGGGTCATTCCGGACAGCTCGGAATTTTCCGGATATATTCCGGACGGATTCCGAGGTGAACCAGTTTTGCTCTCTGTTAGTGTTTCGGAATATTCCGGACCAATTCCGGACGACCACGAAAACTGCATAACGGTCATATCTTGTTGACCTATAAAAAGGGGGATTCTTCCCCAAAGGTTCCCTAACTATTAGAGCTCTTTTTCTCTCTCTCCTCCATTGTTGCAAGAGCTCAAATCACATAGATCTCCCAATCCTTCCACCCAAACTTGTTGATCTTTGGAGGATTGAAGGAGAAGATCTAGATCTACATTTCCACCAATCCATTCCTCCTCTAAGTGAGGGGAACCTAGTAGATCTTGATCTTGGATTTTCTTGGTGTTTCTCCTTTGTTCTTTCTCTCAAATCCCTCCCAAGCATTAGTTGCTTTGGTTGGATTCAGGTTGGAAGAACTTGACCACTTAGTGTGTTCTTGCCATTGCATTAGTTGCATCGGTTTGAGTTCTCCACGGTGATTCGTGGAAAGTGAAGTTGACAAGCTTGTTACTCTTGGGTGCTTGGGTGCCCTAGAGCTTGTTCCTCTAGGGCATGTTGGTACCCTAGACGGTTGTTGATTTCTCGGAGTCTTGGTGGCTCACGGGATTTGTTGGGAGCCTCCAATTGTGGAGTGCAGCTCAACCTTGTTCGTCTCGGAGCTTTGGTAGCTACGAAGACATTGCTGGGAGCCACCAATTAAGTTGTGGTGTGTGCCCCAGCCTTGAAGCATCAAGTCTTGGCGGCTCGGTGCATTTGGTGAAGACCCTCCAACTAGTGAAGTGAGCTTCATCCTTGTAAAGGTTCTAGTTGTCAACCTCAATGACAACATAGTGACAAGTGACTCGCCACATTGGTGGTAAGACACAACGGAGATACGGTGTGCCATATCAAGGCTACTCGGTGTTTCACATTGGTGAACACCGCGCTGCTCCAACGGAGACTAGCTTCCATTGGGAAGTGAACTTCGGGATAAATCATCGTCTCCAAGTGCCTCGGTATTTCTATACCCGAGCTTCTTACTTATGCTACTTACTTTGTGATAGACATAGAGTATAAAGTTATATATCTTGCTATCACCTAGTTGATTATATTGCTTAGCATAAGTTGTTGGTGCACATAGGTAAACCTAGCTAGTTTAGGTTTTGGCTTGATAAATTAAACGTTAGTTTTATTCTACATTTATTCAAGCCTAAACCGTAATAATTTTAAATCGCCTATTCACCCCCCCCCTCTAGGCGACATCCGTGTCCTTTCAGCATCTACTCTAATCCTTGTGAAAAAACTTCAAAACACTGTTTCTCCCATTTCTTTTCTGTGGGGTGACATTAGTAGTGATAGACAAATGAATTGCTTGCTGCATAAAATCCTTAAACAAAAATTCATATGAATATCCAGAAAGTGTATAGTGTTGTATGCCTACTTATAAACTCAATTGGATAAAAAATATTCAAGTTAAAAGTTCAAATAATGCATCAAACAAAATGGGACAGAATCTGTCCAGAAAAACAGCAGCTGTGAAACGCATTTTTCTACCCAGGTTAAGAATGTTGAAAAATTCTAAAAACATTCATGCATACAGAGGATGAAAATCTTCAGTTACAGTAAAAATTTCAGCTCTTTCGGAGTTACAGAATAGGAATGAAAAATCAAACCATGCACAGATTTGTGCTGGAATAAAATCTCCGAATGCAAATAGCAACTTTTTCAAACCCAAAATGGGTAAAACTTGGTATTTTATTAAAAAATCCAGAAACAAAAATAAAAACTAAGTCTCTTGTTACATCAAGAGAACACAAAGAAAACCAAAAATAAAAACAACCGGGTTGCCTCCCGTAAAGCGCTTTCTTTATAGCCATATAGCTAGTCTTCTTACTTGATATTTATGATGGACGAATCTCATGAGGGAGCTTGAACTTTGGTTTGTCCCTCTTCCTTGGGAAGTGCTCCATGCACTTCTTGTGTGGAAACTGAAACTTCACATTCCCTTCTTTGAATCAATGATAGCACCTGTGGTACGAAGAAAAGGTCTTACAAGAATAATTGGACTAGAGGTTTTATTCCCCATATCCATGATTAGAAAGTCAATAGGTACAAATGTCATATGCAACTCTACCATAACATCACTTACTTTTCCTAAAGCATGTTTAATGGAATCATCAGCAAGTGCAAGTTCAATAGAGCATTTTTCAAGATTCTTTAATTCAAGAACTTCATATAATTCTTTAGATAAAACAGAGACACTAGATCCTAGATCTAATATAGCATGGTGTGTCTCTTTTCCAATGGTTACTAGTACTTTGGGTATCCATACATCCCCAAGCTTAGGTGGTATCATAGCTTCTTGGTTGTACCTAGCAATCTTTTCTTTTAAAACATGATTAGCAATATAAGAACCAAAACCTGCTTGGTTGGAGTTGATGGAAGGATCACTTGCAATTTTTTGTAAGATAGATATTAATTCATGCAAGCTACAATTATCTAAGTCAAGTAGTGGTTCCTTGACTTCACTAAGCATTTTAACTTCCTCAACTTTTCTTCCCCTATTATATAGATCAAATATTTCATAACGGTCATCAAAAACATCTTCAGGTACTTGGGCTTTTTCTAAACTTTTTTTAATTTTTACTTTCAAAAGCAAGCCATCAAGTAGAATATGAGTATTAGCAGCAGTAGTATTTATGAAAGAACCCTCACATTCGTTATCTAAAAAGACTCTAGAGTTTTCAAACTATCTTCTATAAAATATATGCATGAGCATCCAATCTCTAAGACCATGTTCCATTCCAAAAGCTATACCTCTAAACCTTTCCCATGTTTTTACCAAAGGTTCATCCTCTTCTTGTTTAAAGGTGATAACTATTTGTCTAAGGTTACAAACAGTTTCAGTGGAACAAAATCTTTCAATGAATGAAGCTTTTAAATTGAACCAAGCGCTAAAGTTTCCAGGTGGCCATCTTAATATCCAATGTAAGGCTTTTCCAGCTAGGGAGTAAGGAAAAAGCTTAACTTTAATCATATTAACATTGTCATGGTTCAAATTTAACACTTTGCATCTTTCATTAAACTTCCTAAGATGAAGTATAGGATCTTCTTTTGGTTTCCCATAAAAACGGTGTTCATAAATCATTTTAGTGATATTATGATCTACTTCAAATTTCTCAACAGGGATATTCATATCTTGAGGAAAGTTTCTAACACTAAATGGCCAAAAGGTTCTCTTTTCCATTATGCAAGTTTTTATGTGTTTTTAATTTTAAATGCAAAACTGAAAATAAAATGACACTAAACAATGCAAACCGAAATAACAAATGCAACACAAAATGCAAAACTGAAAATAAAATATGCAAACCGAAATATAAATATGATATGAAAGACAATACCAAAACAAAATAAAATGCTTTCAAGGTAAAGATGGATAAGATGATGCTCACGTAGGTGCAACCTCCCAAGCTTAGCTGTTTGCACAAGTTGGTGATGAAGTTGACTTTGTTGTGAGATACTCCTTTGGACAAATCTTTACAACAATGATTCCCCGGCAACGGCGCCAGAAAACGTCTTTGATGGCCTTGAACTTAGCTTAGGTTGAGACTCCAAGCGCAAAGTGTGTAGTATAGGAAAGACGATTTCCCCACGAGGGGTGACTCGAGGGTTTAATATCGAACTCTCGGGGAATCAGTAGTGAAAGATTTATCTTCTTATCCTTCTCTTGAAAACCTGCAAAACAAAGTAAATTGTTTTGTGTCCTCAACCTCACCAAGTGGTTGTCAAGCACAAGGTGTGAGAATGATATGAAAATATAACAAATGCAAAACAAGAAATGAATATGCAATGATGATAAATAAATATGCAAGGATGGTGAAAACAATGATGGATGATATTTTTTGGTTTTGTATTGTGAATGCAAGATATAAAAGTGTTTTGTATTTTCGGATTTTTAAATGGAAGAAAGTGGAAAATGCTTATAAGCTGTTGGGAAGGTGTTTCTTATGATTAAAAATGGACCGGGGTTCATGGTTCACAAATGCACTCTTTCTTTAATAAAGTGGTAGATAATGGAACACTAGAATTGACATATGAGATTGCAATAAAAAGGTTTCATGACAAGTTACTAATTATATGGGCATCACGTCCTAACATAGAGATCTTTTGTTTATTAATCTCTCTTATACTCCACCAAGATGTGAACTAAATCTTAGCACCTCAGTAATTAAGATAAATCAGAGTATAGCTTTAAGTCTTATGACATGAAGTTAAAATAAGAACATTCTAGATCTAGTCATGGAGAAGTGGCAATGGTCACACCCACACCTCCGATAGCATGGTATTTTTCTTTATCCCTAGTGAGGCAACAAAGTAAGGTAAAAATACCCAAGTGGATCGCGGAACTTCTCTCACTTTCACCGCACTAGCCACCCCCTCATTACTCCAACTAATGCACACGTTCCTCCACACACGCTCTCATAAACATGCTTGATCAAAACAAGTAGACAAGAACGGGGTACATAATATGCATCTACTTTCATAACTGAAACAAAACAATTGCAATCTCAAACATATATTAATTCATAAAGAGATCCACCACAAAGGAATTACATAGATGACCATAATCATGTTCGGCAGCTCATACGGTGCTAATTAGTGAAGCTCAAGAGAGAGGAGAGATACATAAGTTACTTTCACAAACCCATAGTCCAGGGGTGGACTACTCCCTCTTCATCATGGCGACGGTGGAGATGTCGTTGGGGGGAGATGGAGACCACGCCGGCAGCGCTCTGCCGGAGTTTTCTCCCTCCAATCTGCAGCTCCAGATCTCTGTTTTAGTGTTTCTGTGTTTTCGGCGGCTTCTCCTCCGAAGGGCGTCGGGGACTATTTTTATAGTCGGTTTTAGGTCAAGACGAAGGTTCTGGAGAAAAGATCGATAGCAACGGAGCCTCGAGGCCCCAGATGGTGGGTCCCACGCGGCCAAGGAATCTGGCCGCGTGGGCCACCCTCTTCTGGCCCTCGGGCCTCCGTTTGTTCGCTTCCTTCGCTCCTACACTTTGTTCCTTCCAAAAACTGATGCTCGTAAATTTTCAGGTCATTTGGACGTCGTTTGGGTCCCTGAAACATCAAAATATAGAAAATAGGGTTTTCTGCCAGTGCAGGGTTAATTCCATAAAAATAGGAAAACTGTGAAATATTCCCAAAATCATTATAAAACAATGATATAACCCTTATATGATGTAAATATGATTGAAATATGAGTATTATAATGCAAAATTCATGTATGCATTTTACATGCATCACGTAGCCATAAATACAACATAAGCGGGGCCAATTTGTAACGGCCCATTGTTATGGGGTAGAAGTAGGATATCTGCACTTGCAAAGCATGCATCTAAAATACGTGGACATTTCACGCTTTTAAGTTAAAAAAGATAAATCAATCAATGTTTCTCTCAACTCGATGAGTTAGGGTTTAGATCATCTTGTTGAGTGCGATAAACTTTGAGATGATATTCATACTAAACTAAATTGAAATTACAAAAACAAGAAAAGTGTCTTAGAATTATTACTCGAAAGACTAGTTGGTCAAATTAGTCGATTTTCGAGGTGTTAGGAAATTGGACATGACCTATGCTAATTTCCCGACAATTTCAGCACAATTCATTGCAGCAAAAAAAAGGTGATGTTGCCGGTTTTCGCAGAAGACAAATGTACCAACTCTATGGAAGAGCGAACTTTAGTTTGAACCAACTATTATAACTAAGTTATTATTTTTCCTTGCAATTAGTGCAGACTCCATGGCAAAGGTTTTTTGAAATTATCTTTATTTTTTTTTAAAGGGTCAAAATCATCGGTGCAACTATTCGTAGCTACGTCATGAATTTTTCAACACCCTCGATTGATATTGCACAGAAACATACTTAGGTATCTTAAAATTAGTTTTGGAAATTTTTAGAAATAAACCAGAGCACGCTTGTAGTTCAAAATTTATTTACTTTCGAGAAATCATCAAATCACATTTTAAATCGAAGAAAGTAGCAAAAAATAGAGAAAATTCTTAATACCTGAGGGCATAAATCATGGTCTACTTTATGAGAAAATTAGAGATATTCCATTTTGCACGATATTCTTTATACGTGCTTTAGGAAAAAAACATTTTTGGAACTCGTAAAATATAAGATATTTTTGTGTTAAAAAGGTTGAAAAATTACTTTTACACTGAAAAAATAAAAATTTAAAAGCTTGCACTTTAAAATAGAAATATATGTGTGCATGTTCTTTTACTTTAATTGTTTGACTAGTTGAATGCCCGTGCGTTGCTACGGACTTCTTAACTTATTTTCATACCGTAAACTTAATATACACGAAATTTCACATCCAACAAATAGCCACGTGATATTCAAAAATATATAAGATTCTACTTTGATTAAAATGTAATGTGATAAGATTATATAATACAACACAATATGGATAGAAAAATAATTCAACAATTATGAGGATGGCGTTTTGGTGCCCGGGTGCACCTGCACCCGGTTTTGTTTTCAAAATTTGAAAAATATGAAAACGCTTTAAAAAAATCTGAAAAAATTTGGACAGAAACATACGCAAGTGTCGAACACTGGTGTAAAATTTCGACAGAAAATACCAATTTTTCTTCTCTATGAAAAAAAGACAAATTTCTGTCAGAAATTTGTCTTTTTTGTACAGAGCAGAAAAATTAGTATTTTCTATCGAAATTTTTCACGAGTGCTCGACACTTGCTCGACACTTGCGTATGTTTGTGTCCAATTTTTTTCAGATTTTTCCGAAGCAATTTCAAATTTTGAAAAATCAAAAAGCAAACCGGGTGCAGGTGCACCCGGGTGCCAAAGTGAATTTCCGAACAATTATCTCTTATTAACTAAGATTACATTTCCCTTGTATTCTAGAAATTTCAATTGCCCTTGCCCTGACGTTGTTAGGCCCGTTACATGTCAACTCGGTCATGTAGCTCGTTCATGCCATCGTCCATTTAAGTTAGATTAGCCAATTTATCGAGAGGAGGCTCCTGTGATAGAGCCTCCTGTGATAGTCTTTACACTTGATCAACGACTGAAGACACAGGAGAAGAAACCATATTATGTTTGGTCTGAAAATCAAGAGATAAATTTGGCCAGGTTGACCGCACAAGAACCTGGTCTTTCCACCACAATTCCAATGGTCAATCCAATGCCTACCACTGCCAACCCATTTTAGATCTTAATAAATAGTAACCAGAAGTATAGGATTCCACTTGTTTCTGTTTCAATTCTACCAAGTAAGGTAAGCATTAGCAGACCGAGAACGAACTGGACCTAAGAACATCATACTAACTTCCAAATAAAAAAATCAGAATGCTAGGTCAATCATAATCGTAACAGCGGTTAAATCATGCCATCAATGTCTTACGTACTACAGGAAGCATAGTGCAGCAACAGGAGCAATCTGCTTGCCCTCCGTTTCTTTTACATTTTGTCAGTTTGTCGAATTGCTCGTACCATAATAGAAAATCCAACCGTGAACGAAAATATAAGCATAAATAATAAATAATCTTTAATGAAAAGAAAAAAACAGCATAACCTAATATTCATAGCATACATAGAACCGAAACAGTAGTTCTAATAGAGGATGTGCTAGCATATGAAGGAATTCCCAAATACACCTGCCATTAAAACTGATGAGGAACAGGTGCCCTTCGGGAGTTCTTGCATATAACAATCATGTAGTCTGCCCCCAAGACCAGTGTGATGCAAATCTTCAATTTGTTTGATAGATAAGTCTGATGACGCTTTGCTTTTCTTACTTTGCTAGAAGTTGCATTGTTCATCTCATGGGGGCAAAATATCTTTAGAACAATATGTGGTTTTTCTATTTACCTTGCTAGACATTTTATCGAGAAAAAACACTATTTGGATTATCTATTTTCCTTGCTAGACATTTTATCGAGCATACAACTTCAGGGGTTGTCTAATAGACTGGGTCTTCAATCTCGTTCATTTTAGAATCCATTTATGCAACAATGAACACCATATAGACTAAATGGGAATCAATATGTATCTAAACTGACTATAGTCGGAATTCGAATGAGTTCTACAAATGATGTTCACTGCTGATTCATATCATTTAATTGTGGTATAATCATGTGCAATTGTGCATGCTTCATACAAGATAATATATCATTTATCATTTTCCTGAAATTAGGAAGCTTTCATAGTAGTGCAAGAGAAGGGGTTATTCAGCTGAGCATAATACCCCATTGAGAAAAAGTGTTTTGCTGCCGTTATCCAACAGACTGGTGCCGTCCCCAGTAGATAGCCAGTGTTCACAGACACGAAGGAAATGCTGAATAAGAGATAGAGGAAGCACTGTAATAGCTCTTAGTCTGCACCCCAACAGAAGTTAACCTGCAAACATTAAGTTTTCAACATTCACATTTACTTAACCCCATTAAAAGGGAAGCACAACACAACTGCAATAAGGTGTGACAAAAAACCTGAACCTGTAAAATCTGTAATATCACAAGGTAGCTAAAAATTCACAATAACTAAAACCTAAAAAAAGAAAATCGTGGTCAATTAGGAACTGCAAAAAAAAAGAGTGCTCACGGTAGTGTAGGTCACTGGTACGCAATTAAAAAAAAAACTTCTCCTTCCATGTCATAAATTGCCATTCATGAACAGACCTGCAAGTGAAATTTATCGTCAGAGCTCACAAGGATTGACATTATTTCAGTATCTTAGATGTTTGCAGGTTAAAAGGACACCTAAAGAATCAATCCTGGCTGATTAGATGCCGCAACTCCATTAGAAATTTGTCATTCAGCATATGCAAGATGTGATTTTCCACTGCTGTAACTGTAACTGGGGCAGATGTATGTAACTGGTTCTTCTCCAAGGGATCGGGTATTCAGGTGACTGCTCATGCCACTGCCATCCTTTGTGCTTCCGTGCTGCTCCTGCTTAGTCCTTATTCAGGTCACATGGGAGGGGGTAGGGCGACCCGGCGGCGAGGCTAGAGTAGCGCAGTTGGAGACGGACGAAGTCGGTTGTGAGGTCTATTGGCGGAGGGAGCGCCGATCTCACCTCCTCTTGCGCTGTCGTCTTCTTCCCCGTCCTGGTGGTCGTCCACAAGAAAGGCTCACGCCGTCCCTCCTATGGCGGGTTTCAGCAGGAGCGTCTGCGGTCGTGGTCTTCTCCGTCGCCTGCGCCGCCGGCGCCAGGGCCGGCTCTGTATATTTTGGTGCCCTAGTGCAAGGTTGAAAAAATGGCCCCTATATTTACTATATATATCTACGCATATTACGTACAATATTAAAAGTTTACATCTAACCTCATATTCTTTTAAAGCACCCTTTTGTGATTCAATAAACTGATCATTTAGTTTTCTTTTTTTCCTTTTGGCAGCACCGAACAATTGTTTAGTCATTGTAACACCTATAATTGTGAGAGAGTTGAATACATGTAATTAGAATCCCTAAATCCCTAAAGAGAGGAGCAATTGAGAACATGGAGAAGGCTAAATCCGAAAATAAACTAAATCCCTAAATCCCTA
The DNA here is from genome assembly GCA_012064385.1 of Puccinellia tenuiflora. NCBI lineage: Eukaryota > Viridiplantae > Streptophyta > Magnoliopsida > Poales > Poaceae > Puccinellia > Puccinellia tenuiflora. Next base: position 899,577 of record QRDG01000071.1, read on the forward strand.
AATCCCTCAAATAAACTTGGACCGGTAATCAAACAGGTCGTGGAGGACATACCTGGGCAGCACGGCTTGGAGCCTTGGACCGGCCAGAGATGGGGACTGTGCCCACAGCGGACAGCGATCCGTTCCTAGCTAACAGCAAAGGGCTGGAGATGGGGACTGTGCCTTGGACAGGTCGTCTCTCAGCGAGGCGGCGATTCGGCGAACAGCGATCGAAGAAGACTAGAAGAGGCGATTCGTTCCCAGCGATCGAAGGGACGATGCGTTTCCTCTGCGTCTCCCAGCGAATAGCGATCGAAGAAGCGGAACAGGCTTACAGGCACGTTTATTCATGTCTAGCGATCGAAGAAGTGGAACCTGCCTGCCTGCCTGCTAGTCTCTAGCGATGGATGCAAAGGCCCAGCCCAACAATTTTTCTTTTTAGATGTATAGTAAAAAAACTATGAAGGAATAAAAAATTTGTGCCCCCCGCTGGCTTGTGCCCTAGGCAGCCGCACCTCCTGGCCTACCCTTAGAGCCGGCCCTGGCCGGCGCATGAGCCTTTCTTGGTCGGCTCCTATCTCCCGCTCAAGTGTTGCCCACGCATCGACGCCGAGATGGATGCGGTTGTGGAAGATAGGACGCAGCGGTGGTGCACCTCCGCTAGGGATCTCCCATCGATCTCGGGAGGGTGGGGGCGACGCCGTGGAGCGGTGGACGTGCGCTGGCCCTCGTCAAAGTGGGGCTGATGCGGGGGAGGATAGGGATACGAGTGCGGTGGCTGCGTGGATTGCTGCACTTGGGGAAAATGTCAACGAGCGATGGTCGAGGGTTTCTGTCGGCTTGGCCCATGTGTTACAAACGATAGCAAAACAACGATGAAATTAAGCAAGATCAAACCAACGGGGAACACGAGATTTTAACGTGGAAAACCCTTCCAACAAGGAAGAGAAAAACCACGGGCGCCAGCCAGCAATACTTCACTATTTCGGGGTGAGGTTACAAACGCGCCGGGATTTACAATGTGTGGCTTATCTCCGGCGGCGGCTTACAAGACGTATTTATAGTGGTCCTGACCTAAACTAGGTCGGCAACAATAGGTGTCCTGGTCGGTTACAACTCGTACCGTACCGCGGGGGCAGCGCCCCCGCACCCCCGGCAGTCCCCCTGTCTCGGGGCATCGCGGTGGGCTAACGCCTCCGCTTCGCTTCGGCCCAAGCCTACCGGCGACGGGCCTCGCTTCGCTCCGTCGTTAGCCTTCTCACTTATAGAAACGGATTTGGATCACCATAAAATAACACTCCACCTTGAGCCAAATTCCATCTTGTAGCATCAACAATCCTTCACCCTGAAACATCAAAGAAAACACTTTCGGCGCCAACTAGCCTCTTGGGCTAAACAGTTATACCAACTAAGCTCGAGCAAAGCTCAAACTTAGCAACAGGAACTGGCTTTGTCATCATATCAGCAGGATTATCATGAGTACTGATCTTGCATACCTTCAGCTTACCTTGTGCAACAACATCACGCACATAATGGTATTTGACATCAATGTGCTTTGTTCTCTCATGGAACATCTGATCCTTAGTAAGGTAAATGGCACTTTGACTGTCACAGAACAGGTTAATACAAGTATCATCTCCACAAAGCTCAGCAAACAGACCTTTCAACCAAACAGATTCTTTGCATGCTTCAGCAATAGCTATGTACTCAGCCTCAGTAGTAGATTGTGCAACAACACCCTGCAAGGTAGCCTTCCAGCTAACAGCACATCCACTAACAGTAAAAACATAACCTGTGAGGGACCTCCTCTTATCCAAGTCGGCAGCAAAATCTGAATCCACATAGCCTGCGAGTCCCTCACCAGTCTTGCCAAACTTCAAGCAAGCGTTGGATGTGCCGCGAAGGTACCTGAAAATCCACTGAACAACTTTCCAATGTTCTTTACCAGGATTAGCCATGTATCGACTGACCAAGCTCATAGCATAAGACAAATCAGGTCGAGAACACACCATGGCATACATTAAGGAACCAACAGCACTAGAATATGGAACTCGAGACATGTACTCAATATCTTCATCAGTACTAGGACATTGCAATGCAGACAACTTAAAGTGAGGAGCAATAGGCGTACTAACAGACTTTGCACCATGCATGTTAAAACGATGAAGAACTTTCTTAATATAATTCTCCTGACTAAGAAATAGCAATCTAGATTTTCTGTCTCTTGAAATTTCCATACCTAGAATTTTCTTAGCAGGACCAAGATCCTTCATCTCAAACTCACTACTCAACTGTTCTTCAACGTAGTGATTTCTTTCATGCTCTTGGCAGCAATTAACATATCATCAACATATAGCAACAAGTATATAGGTGATTCATTAACAAATTTAATGTGCACAAGTAGCTATTATATAAGAGATCCAACAAAAGATTCACAAGATTCAACCTGACGAGCTTGTGACTCGGCAAATCCCTAGGTCGAATACCCCGGGTTGATTGAAGGAGAAAGAGAGAGATCAGGCTGGTGAACACGACGGCTAACAGGGGGCGATTTTACCCAGGTTCGGCCCCTCGAGTTGAGGTAAAGACCTACTCCTGCTTGTCTGGAATTATCGATTGGTGGCTACAATGCGATGTTCAATGATTCGATGCCCTAGGCGGCGCACCCTCCCGGCCTTTATACTACAGGCCGGGTCTCGGGTGGACGGTGCGGATTGCACGTACAAGATAAGGAAAGCATCACCGACCTAAGTCGACTACTTGTGCCACACGGTGTCCTTCTTGGGCTTCGCTGGGCCTTCATTGGCGTGACCCAGGTACCACCACCGTGGGGGGCCCGAAAGGTAGCCCCACGACAGTAGCCCCCGAGTGCTCAGTCGAATCGTAGAGTCGGGTGGAGGACTCCCCCTTTCAGGGCACGCCACATGGAATCGTCGAAGCTTGCTTCGAGTGAGCTTGTCTTGATTCTTCGGGTGCACCGACTTGATCTTTCGGAGTCGCAGCGTTTCGACTGCCCTTGTCCACAATCATCGGGTGCGCGAACAGCGCTCCCGATGGGAGTAGCCCCCGAGATTAAGCTGAATTGCTTGCAATTGAGATTAAACTCAAATTTCCTCAGTCGAAAAGCCCGCTCCCGATGGGAGTAAACAGATGAATCGAATTTGTCCGAGTCGAAACTGTCCTGGCTCGACTTACTCTTCACTCAGCCTTGATGGCCTACTAGTCATAACATCAGCTTTAAAAAGCTTACTTCGTCTTATTCCACTCGAACGTCTGGTTCGAACGTACTTGGTTCAGTCGAATGACTGTCGAATGCTCAGCCAATTGCTTGGCTTACTTGACACACTTCCATGATGACGTCAGGGATGACGCTTTTGATGACATGACTCGACACGCTCTGCGTCCGACGGGACGTGACGATGGTGGGCCCGCTGTCACAGCGGCGACCGCTGAATATGGACCGTTGGGCGCGAAAACTCCGCGGCGTGATGATGATGCTTCGGTTCCCGTGCGTAGTGGAGCACGACCAATGTGTCCTTCGTGCGACACGTGGACGGCAGGATCCTTGCGGCGCCTTGCAGCTCCGCGATTGACGGCCAAAATGAACTGCCCCGCGGTATATATTTTCACCGCGGCGCAGGGGCAGTTCACCAAGCCTCATTCTTCTCCCTCGCCGCCAGTTCTTGCCGTCGCTGTTCCTCGCGAAAAAGCTTCCAAAAATCCTCCCCTTTCCCCTCCGGCGACATGGGCCACAAGAGAGCTAAGGGTACTGAGAGCTCCTCCGCCGCCGGCGACGACGCCGGGATGAAGAAGGTTGAAGGCGACTGGGGCAAATCCTCAGTCAGAGCGGCGGATCTCGACAACCTCCGCCAGCAGGGGCTGCTGCCGCCGGAGAGCACGGCGACGACGCGGGCGCCCGGTAAGGATACCATCCCTGCTCCCCGCAATGGGGAACGCGTCTGCTTCGTGGAGTTTCTTCCACGGGGATTCGGGTTCCCCCTTCACGATTTCGTTCGTGGGCTTCTGTACGCCTATGGGATTCAGATCCACGATCTGACTCCCAACAGCGTCTTAAGCATCACGAGCTTTATCGTGTTGTGCGAATGCTTTCTGGGGATCGCACCCCACTGGGCACTTTGGAAGTCGCTCTTCCAGGTGCGCCGGATGGTGGGTAAGTCGAAAGAGGCATTCCCAGTCGGCGGTTTTGGCATCCAGCTTCGTGGCGACACGGTCTTCTTCCATTTGAAGAAGTCCGACTCCGTGCAAAACTGGAGAAAGAAGTGGTTCTACGTCAAGTGGAACCAAGCCGGGCTCCCCGACTTCGCCGCTGATCGGCCCTTGAGTAAAACCAACGCCTGGTCGCATCCCCTGTCGGCGGAGGATAAGGAGTCGATCAAACCGCTGACGTCATTGCTTCGCGGGTTGTTGAAGTCGATGGGACGCGAAGCGGGCGGGATCCAGCTGATCGCCATGTTCCATAGGCTGAGGGTACAGCCGCTTCAACAACGCCCTCTCCCTATGTGGGAAATGGCAGTCGACCCGGCGGTTGACGATGCGCAGGTCGCGATCAAGGTGAGGAATATCACCAGTCTGCGGGTCGCCGACCCGTGCAACGTGACTTGCCCAGTCGTGCCGTTCAGCTCGACGAATCCGATCCCAGAGGTAAGTGTTTGAATCTTGATTTCTTCTTTGTGTGTCATTCGACTGTCTTTTTTCTGATTTTCCGACTGTTGCTTTCTGCTCTTCAGGATCGTAAGAACTACGTGAGCCTTCCTCCGTTGATGGAGAATGGCGCTCACGATGAAGCCGCAATCGTTGCCGAGCAGGACGGCGATGAAGAGAGTCCTCCACCTGCCTACTCGCGTAGCGAGGAAGTGGAGGAGGAAGAAGAGGAGGACACGGTTCCACCCGCGAAGCGGCGTAAGCAGAAGAACGTCGACTTCAACGCGGCGACGTCTCCCTTGAAGGAGGCGGCGGAGGAGAAGGACTCTAGCGGATCTTCTTCAGTGCCGAAGGAGCCGGTGAACCCGCTGATAGCGACTCCGCTGGACTCCGCGCCTCCCGCGGGGTTTTGGAGGATGCCGACTCCTTCCATGAGCAGCAATGGTGAAGATGCTGACAGGTAAGCTTTCTGCGACTGAACCTTTCTGATTCGCTTCTTCTTTCTTTTCCTTGGGTGTTTTCTGAATCTTTTGTAAGCAGCCATCAAGGTGGTAATGTCCATGTTTCGCCTCGTGAGGAGGAACACCAGTCTGCTGCCCCGGAGCATGCGACTGGTACAACTGAAGAGGCGCCGCAGGCGAACAATCCTCCGGTGCTGGACCCTTCGACGGCCACCCGGCCGGATGGTGCCGCTGATGCGACTGCCGTGGATGCTGATCTGACCCAGCATGTAAGTATCTTCTTTCTTATCTTGCAAATTCTTGTATCGGGTGCGCGAACAGCGCTCCCGATGGGAGTAGCCCCCGAAGATGTTGAGCAGTCGAAGAGTAAGTATCTCTTGTCAAGTATTTTGAACCTTCTTCGACTGTATGCAATTCTGAACTTTTGCTCGGGTGTTCTGCAGAAGACAACCAAGGCTTGGCGAAGCGGGTCCAGCAACTGGAGAAGTCGCTTGAGACCCAAACTGAGGCAGAAAAGGTTCAGGTCGAACGCCTGATTAGCATTGCCACAGTCCTTGGCGGTAAGTTCTCGGCTGATAGAAGCCTACTTCTCGGTTTGGTAAAAACCTACTTTTGCCTTTATTGCCTGCAGGTAACCTTACTATTCGCGTTGTAGGTGTTGGTGGTGGTGCTCCCCCTGAAGGGACGTCCAGCGCGAATACCACCTTGTCGGCGGCAGTCGACCTCTGCAACCGGGTTTGCGCGTGCGCCGCGGACGCTGTGAAGAAGTCCTCGGGCGCCCTGGCCAACATCTATCAAGGCGTTTTCCCTGGTCAAGCTGCGCCTAAGGAGGCTGACAAGCTGGCGGCTCCATTTGCTGAGGCGAATGTGATGGCCAACTACACCCGCACCCAGACGGTACGCGGCTCCGAGCTCACCTTCCGTCTGTTACTCGGTCATGGGATCTCGGGTGACTTTGAGGCGGCTGTGCGCGACTTCCCTCGAAGGCCCGATGGAAAGTCCAAATCCCTGGCCAGTGTCAAGGACAAGGCGACTAAGTTAGCTGGAAAGCTGATTGACACCTTTGAGAGGAAGCTTGTGGAGTCAGCCGCCAAAAAAGGCCGCACGCCGTCGGGTTCTGTCATGTAGTGTTGTAGTAGGGGTCTTCTTTTGTCTTTTGTAATGAAACTCGATGAAATCTATGGATATGCTGATTCTGTCATGCGACTGTGCTTTTGTCTAGTCTTGCTGTTGAAAATAGTGCTCTCTGATGCTCTTTTGACAGCCTGACGGAAGTGCTCCTCCTGAAGTCGCGGAAGATATCCGTGCGTACTGGGATGAGGGCACCTCTTCGGCTGCACCCCGCGTCTTCGCGTTGTACGACTTCTCCAGCTCCCGCGCGTAGCGCGAACGACCAGCGAGTGTTCGGCTTCATGAAAAGCAAGATTGGAGAACTTGAGTCGAAGTTGCGGATAGCGAACATTGATCTTGAGCGTCTGAAATTGCGCTCGAGTGGGGAGTTCAATCCACGCGAGCGATTCATTCTTGAGCAGACTGATCTCATCTGTCGTCAGTTGCAAGGTTGGATTCTGCCCGCCTCCTGTTATACATTTATGCTTGTGCTATGCTGAATTTTCCTCGTTGATGCAGTTGTGAACTCCGACTGGCGGGCCGAAGATGCTCGAGTGAACGAGCGCGTGGATAGTGAGGCCACCGGCACTTCAGTCGAAGCCCGGCAATTCTGGGTTCATAAGCAGGAGGGCCGCATACTTGCTCGGATGCTGGATCGCACCTGGCGGGCTGCCATTGCCCTGGAGGGTTGTCGGAAGACTCTTGCGCAGATCAACAGGGTATTCTTCCCGCTCGACGAGCAACCGACTGGGTTGCCCGCTCTGTTGGGTAAATTCCGCCGTGCTACGGCGTTGAAGGAGATTGTCTTCGGTCAGCTTGTCGCCGGGGCAAATGTAGCATTCGCATACGTGCGGATGCATCGAAGCCATGTTCCTCTGCTTGACATCCTTGGCGGCCTGCCAAGGGATTCAGACTATGCGGAGTCTTACGCTGCGGCGCGTCGTGCGATGGAGCAGGTCATGCACCGTACTGAAGAACTCGTCGGTCCCTTGGACGAGCCGAAGGAGGAAGCTGCCGACTGAGGATGTGAAAAAGCCTTTAGTGCAGAATGTTAGCTTGTAACATAAATATATGTATGCATGTAAATATGCTGATACGGGGTTAATCCCTAAGTATATGAAAACGTTGTGTCGTGAACTCATAACCCGTGTGGAGCAGCCCCCGAGTATGTCGGGTGGCGTCCTTGGTGAGCAAGAGTGTGAACTGAACGTTATGTCTTAGGCCTTGACAGCGCAGCCCCCGAGTGCATCGGGTGATGGCCTAGGCTTTCGAGTTAGACCTGTGCGGCGCAGCCCCCGAGTGCGTCGGGTGGCAGCCTAGGTTTTCAAGTAGGACCTGTACGGCGCGAGCCCCCGAGTGCGTCGGGTGGCGGCCGAGGATTTTTGGGTGATGCCTGTTAGGCGCAGCCCCCGAGTGATTCGGGTGGCGGCCTAGGCTAACTTTAGACCTGTACAGCGCAAGCCCCCGAGTGCGTCGAGTGGCGGCCGAGGATTTTTTGTGATGCCTGTTAGGCGCAGCCCCCGAGTGATTCGGGTGGCGGCCTAGGCTAACTTTAGACCTGTACAGCGCAAGCCCCCGAGTGCGTCGAGTGGCGGCCGAGGATTTTTGGGTGATGCCCGTTAGGCGCAGCCCCCGAGTGATTCGGGTGGCGGCCTAGGCTAACTTTAGACCTGTACAGCGCAAGCCCCCGAGTGCGTCGAGTGGCGGCCGAGGATTTTTGGGTGATGCCTGTTAGGCGCAGCCCCCGAGTGATTCGAGTGGCGGCCTAGGCTAACTTTAGACCTGTACAGCGCAAGCCCCCGAGTGCGTCGAGTGGCGGCCGAGGATTTTTGGGTGATGCCTGTTAGGCGCAGCCCCCGAGTGATTCGGGTGGCGGCCTAGGCTAACTTTAGACCTGTACAGCGCAAACCCCCGAGTGCGTCGAGTGGCGGCCGAGGATTTTTGGGTGATGCCTGTTAGGCGCAGCCCCCGAGTGATTCGAGTGGCGGCCTAGGCTAACTTTAGACCTGTACAGCGCAAGCCCCCGAGTGCGTCGAGTGGCGGCCGAGGATTTTTGGGTGATGCCTGTTAGGCGCAGCCCCCGAGTGATTCGAGTGGCGGCCTAGGCTAACTTTAGACCTGTACAGCGCAAGCCCCCGAGTGCGTCGAGTGGCGGCCGAGGATTTTTGGGTGATGCCTGTTAGGCGCAGCCCCCGAGTGATTCGAGTGGCGGCCTAGGTTTTCAAAGGAGAGGGTGACACAAAATTTCTTTAATCATCTTTATTTATTCTCGCAAACAGGCCGCCTCATTAAAACCCTTCCAGTCCCCTTAGGTACCCTGGCGAGGGAAAGAGTGCGTAAGAAACCTGCTGCTACTTTGAGTTTACAGTGTAGGGTACATCAGGCGTAGAAGCGGCGTAGCTGTGCCACGTTCCACGGGTTACTGCAAACTGTTCCTGTGGCTTGGTCCTTCAGGCGATATGCTCCATTGCCGATTGCTTCGGTCACAATGTACGGGCCTTCCCATCGGAAGGCGAGCTTGTGCACTTTCTTCTGCTTGAGTCGAAGGACCAGGTCGCCTGGGACAAAAGCTCTGGGTCGCAGTCGTCGCCCGTGGTAGTTGCGCAGGTCCTGCTGGTACACTGCTGTGCGGCTGAGGGCGATGTCGCGTGCTTCATCTAGAGTGTCCATGCCATCTTCTAGTGCCTCTTCTGCGTCGGACTCGTCGTAGGCCACGACCCGTGGAGCGTAAAACTTAATGTCACAGGGTAAGACTGCTTCTGCGCCGTACACCATAAAGAACGGTGTGTATTGGGTGGATCTGTTCGGCGTGGTGCGTAGGCTCCATAGCACGCTTGGAAGTTCCTCTACCCAGGCTCCTGCAGCTCGTTTCAACGGCACCCGCAGACGCTTCTTTATCCCTTTGCTGACTAGGCCGTTGGCCCTTTCGACTTGTCCGTTAGACTGCGGGTGTGAGACGGATGCGTAGCTGAGCTTGATGCCTTGTTCCTCGCAGAAATCTCTGAACTCCTCGGCTGTAAAGTTCGTGCCGTTGTCGGTGATGATACCGTGGGGCACGCCAAATCTGAAGATGATGGACCTGATGAAGTTAACTGCTGAAGTTGCGGTTGAACTTGTGATTGGCACCGCCTCGATCCACTTCGTGAATTTGTCGACTGCCACCAGGAGGTGCGTGTGCCCACCCGGGGAGGACTTCTTGAAGGGACCTACCATGTCGAGTCCCCACTGCGCGAACGGCCATGCGATTGGGATGGTTTTCAATGCTGATGCAGGTGCGTGAGGTTTGTTGGCGAACTCTTGGCAGCCGACGCACCTTTTTACGAGCTCGACTGCGTCTTGCATTGCAGTGGGCCAGTAGAACCCTGCTCGCAAGGCCTTGGCAACCAGTGCTCGACTGCTTGCATGATGCCCGCAGATTCCGGCGTGGATGTCGAGTAGAATAGCTTGGCCGTCAGATGGATCAATGCACCTTTGGAGTACGCCTGAGATGCTTCGCTTGTAAAGCTCGCCCTTGATGATGGTGAAGCCCTTCGAGCGGCGGACAATGCGCCTTGCTTCGACTGGGTTCTCTGGCAGCCGCTGATGCAGCATGTAGGCCAGATACGGGCTTGTCCATGTGGGTTCGACCAGCATGATCTCCATGGGCTCCTTCTCCGTGCTTTGCGGGTTGGCGGTAGTTGTTGTCGATGAAGGGGGTTCTGGCGGGGGCCGAACCCTGATAGAGCGCTGCGTGATGCACTCGAGGAAGACTCCGGGTGGAACCGGAGCTCGATTTGAGCCGAGGTTGGCGAGGATGTCGGCTTCTTCATTGCTTTCGCGGCCAATGTGTCGCAATTCGCAGCCGTCGAATTGGCCTTCCAGCTGGTTGTACAGCTCCCTGTATGCTATCATGTTGTCAGCGATGGCGTCGCATTGCTTCATTGTTTGCTGCACCACCAGGTAGGAGTCGCCATAGATCATGAGGCGAGTGGCGCCGCAGTTCTTGGCCATCCGCATGCCGTGGATCAGTGCCTCGTACTCTGCCTCGTTGTTGGAGGGTGTTGGAAATTTCATCTGCAGCACGTACTTAAGCTTATCGCCTTTGGGTGATATGAGCACGACTCCTGTTCCGGCTGACTTGAATTTCTTGGATCCATCGAAGTACATGGTCCATGCAGTCGATAAATCAGGCTCGTCTGGCAGCTGCGCTTCTATCCACTCTGTGGTGAACTCCGGGAGGACCTGAGCCTTGATTGCCTTCGGGTGCACGTACTTCAGCCCCCATGGCCCTAACTCGACGACCCACTTGGCGACTCGCCCTGTCGCGGATGGATTAGTGAGGATGTCTGATAGGGCGGAGGAGCTTACCACCGTTATCGGGTGCTCGGAGAAGTAGTGTACCACCTTCCTTGACGTCATGAAGACGGCGTATGCCAGCTTCTGGTAGTGCGGGTACCTCTGCTTTGACTCTGTTAATACCTCGCTGAGGTAATACACGGGCCGTTGGACGGGATGAGCCCTTCCTTCTTCCTCCCGTTCGACTACGAGAACGGTACTGACCACTCTGTTCGTGGCTGCCACGTAAAGGTACAGTGGTTCATTCTCCTGGGGTGCTACCAGTACTGGAGGGGTTGTCAGGGTCTTCTTCAGCCTGTCAAAGGCATCCTGTGCTTCCTCCGTCCACTCGAATTTGTCCGCCTTTTTCATCAGCTGGTAGAAGGGCAGGGCCTTTTCTCCCAGCTTACTTATGAATCGACTGAGTGCTGCGACTCTGCCGGCTAGACTTTGTACGTCATGAAGTTTTGTTGGTGCAGGCATGTCTAGTATATTTTGCACCTTTTCTGGATTTGCTTCGATTCCTCTCGCAGAGACAAGGTACCCCAGTAGCTCTCCGGCTGGGACGCCGAAAACGCACTTGTCTGGGTTCAGCTTGATCTGGTACTTGTCGAGTGCCTCGAAGACCTTGCGGAGGTCGTCGATGAGGGTGTCCTCTTTGCGGGTGGTGATGACGATATCGTCGACGTAGACTTGGACCACCTTCCCGATAAGCTCCTTCAGGCAGGCTTGCATTGTACGCTGGTACGTGGCCCCAGCGTTTTTCAACCCGAAGGGCATCATGGTGTAGCAGAACACACCGTGTGGTGTGATAAACGCCGTCTTCTCTTGGTCTTCGACTGCCATCTTGATCTGCTGGTAGCCTGAGTAGGCATCCAGGAAGGACAGGCGTGCGCAGCCCGCAGTCGAGTCGACGATCTGATCAATCCGCGGGAGCGGAAAGTGATCCTTGGGGCAACATTTGTTGATGGCGGTGAAGTCGACGCACATGCGGAGTTTCTTCGTCTTCTTCTTTTCGACCAGTACTGGGTTTGCTACCCACTCTGACTTCTTGATTTCTTTAATAAAACCGGCATGGAGCAGCCGGTCGATCTCCAAACTGATCGCGTCTCTCTTTGGACCCGAAAAGCGCCTCATGGTTTGCTTGACAGGTCTGGCGTCCTTGTGAACGTGTAATCGGTGCTCGGCGAGTTCTCTTGGTATGCCTGGCATATCAGAAGGTTGCCAGGCGAATATCTTCCAGTTTTCGCGCAGGAACTCGACGAGCGCGCTTTCCTATGCGCTGGTCAAGCTTGATGACACCCGAACCACCTTGTCAGCATCTGTCGGGTGTACCTGGTGGGCCCTGGTATCGTCGCTGGTGTTGAACGCCGAGTCCTTGGATGATTTCTTCTTTGGGGGGAAGAGGGTCTTGTCGTTGTCGACTGCCAACATCTCCAGGTGATCGTCCATCCCAAAGAACTCAGAGATCCTGTTGAACTCGCGGTCGCAGCTGTCGGACCGGTCTAAGTCGCCTCTCACCGTGATGACACCCTTGGGTCCAGGCATCTTGAGCATGAGGTAGGCGTAGTGGGGTATCGCCATGAACCTTGCAAAAGTTGGACGCCCAAGGATGGCGTGGTACTGTGATTTCCAGTCGACCACCTCGAAGTCGATTGCCTCCCTCCGGAAGTTGTCGGGTGTGCCGAAGATCACGTCGAGTGTGATTACTCCCATGGGCGTAACTGCTTGCCCTGGTACTATACCGTGAAAGGTATTAGATGACGGCGTCAGGTTGGAAGTTGACCTGTTCATGCGCCTGAGGGTGTCAGCGAAAAGAATGTTGATTCCGCTGCCTCCATCCATGAACACCTTTTTCAAGGTGTACTCCCCGATCTGAGCTTCGACTACTAGAGCGGCGTGCCCGGGCCGTGGTATTGCCGGCGGGTGGTCAGCCCTGGAGAAGGTGATGTCTGTCTCTGATCCTCTCAGGTACTCGGGTACTGCGGGTGGATTGGTGATTGCCTGAAAGACTTGGCGAGTAATGAGCTTCTGGGTCCTGTTGGAAGGACGCCCCTTCTGTATCATGTTCATCTGCCCTCGTGGTGCTGGGAACACGTTGGCAGGGTCCTGTTGCTGCGGTTGCTGCTGCTGCTATTGCGGCTGCTGCGGTTGTTGCGGCGGGTAGTAAGCCAGTGCTGCTTGCGCTGGGTTGGCGAGTGACGGAGCTGGTGGTGCGTTGATTGCCAGCTGTCCCGCGACTGGTTGTCCCGCGGGTGACGCTTGATGAACCTGCTGCCCGTCCGTAGCAAGTACGCGCGTGAAGGCCCTGGCCAGCCGTTGTGCCTTCTTGCAGTCCTTCAACAGGTGTCGGGATCCCCACTTGCCTGTTTCCGGGTCCTTGAACATATGGTGCCTGCAGGGTTGCTCTAGCTCTTCCTCATCCGTGAGTATGCGTCTGCGCCACTCGCGCTTGCGACTTCCATCTCCGCGGTAGCCGCTGCCACCACCTTGGTTGTATCCTCTATCATTCTCACGGGGGGTTTCGAATCCCGCCGCTACTAACTCTATTGAGTCGTGGCCGATAAAGCGTGGTTTCTTTTTCAGTCGACCCTCTCGCCAGTTGCTGGGTTGGGGATCTGGCATTGAGTCGCGGACGGAGTCTTCTCCATCTGCCCATTGGTTGGCGATCTGCATAAGGTCTATCATATTCTTCGGCCTGAGCCTACCAAGTTCTTCGCGAAGGTCTCGGCGGGTGAGGCCGTAGATGAATGCATCCATGACTCTGTCCTCTGAGGTGGCTCCATCCATGGTGTTGCGGAGCAAGGTCCACCGTTGGATGTACGAACGGAGTCGCTCCTCATGGCCCTGCTTGCAAGCTTGGAGCTCGATGAGGGTGGTTGGCCTGGCGTAAGTTCCCAGGAAACCTTTTATGAATGCAGTCCTGAATTCCTCCCAAGTCCTGAAAGCATCCTTCGGCTGCGTGTTGAGCCACCCGCGGGCGGACCCCGTGAGCATCAGCTGGATGTACTGCATGGCGGTAGTCGAATTACCACCTTGGCAGCTGCATGCGATGAGGTAGTCGTCCAGCCAATCCTGCGGGTGCTGCTTTCCGTCGTACTTTTGTGTCTCCGCCGTCAGCTTGAAGCCTTTGGGCATCTTCGTGTCGCGAATATTTATACTGAAACACGGGGCTCCACGTGGCTCGTGGTCTTCGTCATCGTCGAGTAGTCCTGCTTCTCGCAGTCGACGGGCACGGTCTATCCTTCTCTGTGTGACGACGTTGCGGCCGTCCTCGCCGGGCTGCAATTGTCGCAGTCGAATCGGTTCCCGATCTGCCGCTGGTGCGACTCCACGGTCCCGACGTCCTCGTTCCTCGTACATCCCTTCGACTGGTTCTTCTCTTGCCAAGGCTTCCTCGACTTGCCTCAAGGCTTGGATCTGCTGCCTGTGTACGCGGGCGTTGGCGCTTCCTTCCGGCGGCTGCATGACCCGCAAATAGGTCTCGACTCCCATAAGTGCAGAGGCGGGTGTTCTGGGGATGGGTATTCCGTCCTCGTCTTCCAAGAAAGATGACTCCAAGTTGCGGGTGAGGTGGATGCGATCGGTCTCGTGCACCCGCGGCATGCGAGTTCTGTGCCTTCCTCCTTGATTGACTTCTTCTGATCCAGACAGGAACGAGAGCGCTGCCCTCCTGGCACTCGACTCGTCGGCTAGCTCCTTGCGCCGGGCCAACTCGGCTTTATCCTGTTTGATTCGTTCGGCTTCCTTCCAGAGCAAGTACTGGACCGCCTGTCGATCTTCCTGTGGATCTTCCGGGGCAGGGAACGTGCCATCGTCCACGTGCTTCTGTGCCCTAATCGCCAGCTCCCGGGTGATGGTGAGTTTCGTCACCTTGTCTTGCAGGGTGACTTCCATGGGGTACACGGGTGCTGATGGACCGACCATGTAGACTTGCGCGGGGTAGACCCGTCGAGTGGGGCTGATGCTCCCTGTCGTGCTTCCTTCATCTGAGCTGTACTCGTTGTCGAAGATCACAGCAACGTGGTGGGTACCACGGTCGCTGCTACTGGCGGCTGCGCGACGCGTAGATGCGATCGGCGCAATCGAAGCTGGTGCGGATCTTGGCTGGCGCCCGAACAGGTAGGTCGGAGTAGACTTGACTCGCCCCGTGGCCGCAGCAGATGCGTTTTTCTTGGCAACCGCAGATGCGATCGCCGCAGTTGAAGTTGATGTAGTCGAAGTAGACGCAGTCGCCTTGACCGCGGTAGATGCGATCTTCGCGACGGGTGAAGCCATGGTCGGCGCAGTTGATGTAGACGCAGATGTCGATGTAGATGCGATCTCCGTAATCTTCACGGCGGGTGAGGTTGCGATCAGTGCAGCCGCCATAGATGCAGGCGCCTCCATTGAGCGCAGGGCGGCCTGCGTAGGGCGGAGGGTTCCGCGACTGTCCACCAGATAACGCAGACTACCAAAGGTAATCCACGTGCTCTGTTGGAATCCGGCGTAAGCCGAAAGATCCGCCGGCGAGTGCTCGACGTACTCGAGGAAGCCGGTGTAGATCGACTCCCTCGCGCTGATGGCGTTGTTGGTTGCGGGTGAGGCCGGCATGATCACGACTCCAGCGATCTGTTCTTTCCCACAGACGGCGCCAATTGACGAGCTTGTGACTCGGCAAATCCCTAGGTCGAATACCCCGGGTTGATTGAAGGAGAAAGAGAGAGATCAGGCTGGTGAACACGACGGCTAACAGGGGGCGATTTTACCCAGGTTCGGCCCCTCGAGTTGAGGTAAAGACCTACTCCTGCTTGTCTGGAATTATCGATTGGTGGCTACAATGCGATGTTCAATGATTCGATGCCCTAGGCGGCGCACCCTCCCGGCCTTTATACTACAGGCCGGGTCTCGGGTGGACGGTGCGGATTGCACGTACAAGATAAGGAAAGCATCACCGACCTAAGCCGACTACTTGTGCCACACGGTGTCCTTCTTGGGCTTCGCTGGGCCTTCATTGGCGTGACCCAGGTACCACCACCGTGGGGGGCCCGAAAGGTAGCCCCACGACACAACCCCACACTAAGAACGGTCGTGTCATTAATTTTGATCGCATTTTGAAATCGGCATAAAGAATTCATAAAAAATCAAACAACTGGAAATCCTTCGCTATGTGTCATTATATGTGACCTAGTTTTCATAAAAATTAATAAACATAGAATACGACAAATAACTTGAAAAAGTGTTCGCAGAAATGTGATACCGTGTATGAAGATTCATGGCTTTTAGGCCAAATGATGAATGTTATGGCGACGTTAATGGCATATTGTACACAAGCGTGCATCTCAAAATTGAGAACAATGTTCCCGAAGAAAGTTTTTTTCTTTAAACAAAAAAGTCATTTTTCATTTTTTTCGAGTGCAAAAACTAGGTTGTTTTGTGAAGCACGTACCAAAAATATGTTGCAAAATTGGACCAAACCAATTTCTAAAAATATTAGAGTAAATTTTATGTACATATAACCAAATGCTTGTGAGTCAAAAGGTTTCCATCCACCTCTCGTAAAAATTACAATTTTTTTTGATTCGGTTGTAAGCGCGTCAAATTTGAACTACAACTGCTTCATAGTTTGCTCATGATTTTTTGAAAAAAACATTTTGAGGTGTACAAGTAGCTATTTTATTAGAGATCCAACAAAAATTTCGTAAGATTCAACCCCTAACTACAAATGGTCATGTCCGTTGTTTGGACCGCAATTTGAAAAAATATTTGAACTTGTGTAAAACTTAACTTGCATATTTAAATTGCATATAGTAGATTCACATTCTTATAACCGATGTTAACGTCATACAAAATGTTTGATATCGAAGATTTCGGTAAGTATGTGCATTTAATTTTAATGTTAGATCTTTTATGCATTTTCTGAAAAGAATTGTAGTATTCTTTCTTTCACATAAAACAATAATACTCCCTCCGATCCGAAAAGTGTGTCGCCAGCATGTATAGTTTTTGCACTGCTGTAGTATCTTTTCAGCGTCACTTAAAACGGACCGGAGGTAGTAGTATTTTTTTCTTCTTTTTGATGGGCTGAAATGAAAGCCTTGAAAGTTTTCACTAGGATAAATGTGGCCCAAGTCAACCATTGTGTCTAGCCCTACACGATTCTGGAAATGGGCTTGGGCCCAGTACCAGCCGTTAAACTACAAAGCGGATCGTTCTCTTGACCTATCAAAAAACCTACAATGGTGTAGTGGTGAGAACTTTCTGTACCCCGATGGTGGTCGTGGGTTCGATCCCCAATATGGGGTATTTTGTTTTATCATTTGCTAGTTAAGTTACAGCCGGTCTTGCATGGTGGTGGCTTGTCAGGTCGGTGCTGGGCCCGCATGTAAGTTTGGCAGGCCTGCTTGTCATGTAGGTGGCGGGCCCGCATGTAAGTTTGATGGGGCCTGCTTGTCAGATCGGTGGTGGGTCCTGCATGTAAGATTGATGGGGCTTGCTTGTCCGTGGTGGGTCCCATCTGTCATTGAATATGTGGTGTAGTTGGTCTATATGGTCAACAGTCAATGTGTGTCCCACATGTCATTGGATATGTGGTGTAGTTGGACTTCATGGTCAACAATTAATATGTGTCCCACATGGCAGTGAGTGCTAGGTTTAATTAAATCCAATTCTGTACGAAATTGCTGATGTGGCAGATAAGTCATTTTAGTGCATCACAATTTAGGTGTTACTAGCACAATGCCCGTGCGTTGCAACGGGCGAACAAATGATAAATAAGTCTCACACAAGTTTTAGTTGTAGCGGGTCAACATATGATAAATAGTTCTCACGAAGGATGTCGCCTCTTTGGTATTCTTGTTGGAATCACGTCGTAGTAGTCGCGCTTGGGGCTTTTCTTCATCTCGTATGGTGACACCAAACCGATCCTCGATCGACCGATTTAATCCTCGGTCAAACGACCAATCCGATTTGGAAGGGGCGTTTTGTTATCTTTCCTGAGCTAGGCGTCTTTGTTATCTCGACTAATCTAACTCACATGCGGTGGTGGTGGTGGCTTGTCAGGTCGGTGCTGGGCCCGCATGTAAGTTTGGCAGGCCTGCTTGTCAGGTAGGTGGTGGGCCCGCATGTAAGTTTGATGGGGCCTGCTTGTCAGATCGGTGGTGGGTCCTGCATGTAAGATTGATGGGGCTTGCTTGTCCGTGGTGGGTCCCATCTGTCATTGAATATGTGGTGTAGTTGGTCTATATGGTCAACAGTCAATGTGTGTCCCACATGTCATTGGATATGTGGTGTAGTTGGACTTGTAGGCCGCAACTTAGATTTTTTTTCATGTTAGAACTTCACGTTTCTGTAGACGCGGTAAATATGTCTTAGATTATTTTCATGTTAGAAAACCATTATTAGACACATCTTAGTTTTCGTTTTGATTTTAATTTCATACCATTAGAAATATCTTAGAATTTAATCTACTCTCACATGTTCTCCGCCATATGTCAAACACACAAAAGAAAAGGTAATACTCGCCACTTCAATATAACCATTGCTTATTGTGTAAGAAAAAAACTTTCATCCAATCGAGAACCCATATACCTCTTACACGAGTTTTGGATCAGAAATTGAAAGAAGAAGAATTTATACATATAAAAAATACACTACATGGTGCCTAGTATTTATTAATTAGCATGATGCAGAAGCAAAAGAGCCAACATATAATAGTTTTGAAGAAAGATAAGAAGGGAACATCATACAGTGGCAGGGATAGTGAGTCAGCACTCTGATGTGCACGACATGAGTGGTGTAGCTTGCCAGCCTTCCCTTGCAGGCTTGCAGCCGAATGCCTTGTGAACAACTCTGTATGTTTACTCATAAAACTGAAGTAAAGGGCTGCCATTCAAACTGAAGTAGGCATCAGCAGCAAACGCGCAGCGGTAAGCACTAAGCAGGAACGATTCCACAGTGGAGCTAGCAGCAGGAGGAGGAGCCATGCCTCTGGGCTTCTCGCCGGCGGAGCGGAGCAGCCGGAGGTGGGGCGGAGCAGGGCGCGGCCGGAGGAGGCCGAGCCGCCGGAGCCGGAGCGGCGTGGGCCGGCCGGAGGAGCTCGGGCAGCCGGCTGGCAGGCGAGGCGGGGCGGAGCAGGGCACGGCCGAAGGGCGCGCGCGTGCGCGTGCGAGGAGCTGGACGGGCGGCAGCCCGAGGTGGATTGGAGCAGGAGAGGCTGAGGCGCGGGCTGCGGGCGGGGAGGTGCGCGGGTGCAGCAGCGTGGCAACCCAGCAGGGGAGAAGCCGACGCTTGGCGGAGCATAGGAGGACGGAGCCACGCCTTGGGGCTACTCGCCGGCGGCCGTCGGGGCTGCGTCGGCGATGCGCGCGGGTTGAGGCCGGCAACGGACAGAGCTCCACGCCTGGAGGCTTCTCGCCGGCGGCCGTCGGGGCTGCCTCCGCGATGCGCGCGGGGTGAGGCCGGCAGCGGACAGCGCACCGGGAGTCAGGTCAGCGGGCGATTGACTGGATTACTCGAATCGTTATTTTTACTTACCGGTGGCATGAGATGTAAATACTATCAACTCTGAGGGCAACACAATGACGTACCATGAGAGGTGTGGCTCGTTTCTGGACTGCGGGTAGATTTTCCGAAACCTGAGGGGCTAAAGTGTAAAAGTTACACGACGTACCAGACCATCACCACGCATTAGAATATTATAGTTTAGATGACTATTTTAATTGGTCGTAATCGATTGTATAAAAGGTCGTAGACCATGCCTCTCATTCTATGACCATCTCATGTAATGAAGTTATGACTTTTTAGATAAAAATGGTCGTTAAGTTTTAGGGTTTGTACCCTTCCAAACGACCAACGACTTCAAAATAGTCATAACTCTATGACCAATTTTTCCATGGTCATTATCAGAAAGTCATAAACGAGCATATTTCTTGTAGTGAGATCAGATCCGATCACCTCTCCCTGTCTTGGAGACGAAGCGGTACGGCCAGTAAGGAACACTGCCGAGACTCCTGCTGTGCTATCTAAATTCATGTTGACCTACCCGTGTATGTGTGTCAAACATTATTAATCAGTTCTTGATGAATCACGTTGACAATCGTTTGCTCTTGACTAATTCACACGTACTCCGTATATGCTTTGAATTGGTTCCCTCTGTCAAACTACACATGTTGCAGATGAAGTATTTGGAGTTACAGATGTTCTGTTATGTCGATGAAGTATTTGGAGTGACACGTGTTCTGTTATGTCTTTCTGGCCGATGAGCAATATTTGTGGTCCGTTGTTGGTGATGCACATAGCCAGCCATTGTTTACTCGTAACTTCCATGTTATTTCAGGGTCCTCTCTATTTTTCACGGTATAATTAGCCAACGTAATCTTGTAAAATTACTGGTTTTAGAACAGGGCAGTATGAGGAGAGTGTCACCACTTCGGGTTTCAATTTTCTCCAGATCATTGTGGTTTTGGGGTAAAAAAAAAGGCGTGATTAACTCTTGGCTTGTTGGGTTACAACCTGAATGTTTCTGAGATGATGATTTGTTCTTGCCAAGAAACACTTGAGGTGCTGATTTGTTATGCATGGTGTGGGTTTTCTGTAATTTTGTCATGTAATGTAATGTTACAAGTTTTGTGATGTAATCTTACAAGTTTTCTTGTTTTGAGGAGAACATTTGCATTTCTTACAGAATAGTAGCTTATTTTCTCTTAATGTGTTTTGTAAGTTTTTTTTTACAGTTTACGAAACTGGGTAAATCTTGCTTGAAGTGTGTTCAGGACATCTTATCTCAACGCTTTTATACAGGTCAATGTAATTGCATGCTTCTGTCATTCTATGTAAAGGACAACTAGATACGAGTTAAGTTTTACCCCAAAGTACAATGTAGAGAGGCCAATATTTTTTTAGCAAATATCATATATATTAAACCAGAAAATAGTACATGATTACATCGATTACAAAAACAATACTAAACGAGACGAGCAAATCTTTAAGATCTTCAAGCTCTTTATTCTTCCATGACATAATCTTGTACTTTTCTGAAGGCAGCCGTAGAACAATGATGAGTACACCCAGTGGCGGCGCCACCAGGGGGGCGAGGTGGGGCGGCCGCCCCCCCTCAGCTTTTGCCATTTTTTTTTCATATATGTACGCTGTATGTACGTATACAGATATACGTGAACAGAAGCTATTAAAAAAACAAAGAAAGAAAAGAATGGGAAAGAGTCAGGCACGACCACGGGAGTGGGGCGTGGACGCACGCTAGGAGACCGACCTACTCGCTCGGTCGCAGGAGACCAACCTGCTCGCTCCGCCTGTTTCTCTTCCCTATCTGCTCCCTCGATCCGCCCTGCTCTCTCGATCCACCGCCCCTCGTTGCTCACTGCTCGATCCGCCGCCTCCGCCCTGCTCCCTGCGGCCTGCTCGATCTGCCGTACAATTGTGAGACTTCGACTTATTTACATTATTCTTTCCGTACAATTGTGGATTACATGTGTTGTAAAAAAAAAAATCGCCGGTGGCACACCTTTTACTGTTCGCCCCCCCTCGTCTCAGTTCCTGGCTCCGCCACTGAGTACACCAAACCACATACCTGTGAATACCAACGAAGGTTCTCCCCTTTTATTTTGAGCCGCAATGCCAAGGCTTTGTGCAAGCACGCAGCCATTAAATTAATCAAGCAATATCGACAAGAGCACCACCACTGATATTCCAGGAAAAAAAGAACAACTTTGTCGACGTTGTTGGGAGCCGAGCGAACGAATCACCATTGCCGAGGACGTAGTAGCCGGGACAGATATTGCGAGGACAATCCTCCTCGCGGCAACCATGAGAAAAAAAATCCAAGATTGATCTGGCGAAGCAAAGATCTGAATAACCATACCTAGACAAACTTAATCTTCCAAAACCACCATTGACGCCGGGAAGGAGATCTTCCCATCGAACGAAGTCCGGAAGATTGCTTATTTTAGAAGGTGTCATCTCCATAGATGAAGATGATGACAACCAAAACCCTAGATTGAAACACTACTTTTATTGAAAACTCCACTCATAGATCGGATTCCCCACCCCTCCCGACGCCGGCAAGGCCGGCCGGAGGAGGGGGAACCGATCTACGGTGGAGGAGAGGAAGTGGCGGCGGCGGCTTACTCATCCTGGGACACTTGTGTTGGAAAACATGTAGAGAGGCTAATCTTGACACAAGTGGGAAGTACTTCACTACTTTGACATATTTGTTGAACCATGAAGATTTATGTGTGGTGACTATAGGATGAATGAAAGAAAAAGAATTGAAGTTTATGCGCGTTGCACGTGCACACTTACTAGGCATGTCCTTCTGTGTGTTTCCAGAAAAAGGAACAAAGCGGACCCAGTGTTTGTGTATAGTAGGGAAGTACTTCACTACTATGCTAGGCATGTCCTTGTGTCATTCTGTGTGTTTCTAGAAAAAGGAACAAATCGGACCCGGTGTTTGTGCAGCTTTTCCTTTTCAAACCTACATGTGTTCCGAATATGTTACAGCAAGCGATGTATCGTTCCCCTTACTCCAACTGAATATTCTTCAGTCAATGCTAGTGCTGGCCATGGGCAGCCCGGCCCGGCCCGAAAAAGCCCGTCCAAGCCCGGCCTAACTGTGCCATCAGGCCAGGCTCGGGCCTATATTTCGGGCCCGACGGTCAGGCCGAGCCAGGCTCGGGCTCGAGCTTAGGAAATACAGAATTTTACCTGCTGTCGGGCCAGGCCAACCGGGCTTGCTTTGTCAGGCTCGGGCCGGACTCGAGCCTAATTTCTGCAGCCCGACAGTCGGGCCAGGCCGGGCTCAGGCTCGGGCCTAGGTTTTATGCGCCGGGCTATTTCTAGGCCCAAGCCCGGCCCAGCCCGAGAAATGTCCAGGTCTAGTCAATGCTAAATTGTCCAGCATAAAAACCGTGCTAAAATGTAAAATCCTTGAAGATGCATAAAAAATTGCTACATTACGTGAGCCTATTAACCACGATTTTCTATTCGTTTTTGCTGACTGCAACCCGTAGGACCAATTACGATGACGACTTCAGTGATCGCAACATCAGACGCCGGCAAACATACAAGGCAGTGGTAAGATGATCCAATGATCTGCAACTGAAACATAAATTGCTCCATGACCCACTGATGTTGGATCTGATACAACATTGTCATCACGACAGGCGTTTCCGTGCATGTAGTTGGCAATGATCAGCACTGGGCTGTTCGAAACAGAACTTTTCAGCTGGCCATTCCACCACGTACCATTTGAGCCTTGTAAATATATACAGGAGGCAGCTGTCTTGACCAGGCTTATGACTTCCTACAGTATGATCTGCCTACGCTACTCAACCAAGGAAAGGTGTATGTTTATATTCTTTGATGGTTACAATCTGGATCCCACATGCTACAATATCATGAAGTTCGTTAGCACCTGGCACCGTGTATAACTTGTCAAGCAGCAGCTCAAATTCTGCTACTGATCATAGAATCCCCGTCTCTGGTTTTGGGGTAGATCACCTGTAGCGAACCAACCAGAGAGCAATGACCAATTTCAGAGACGGAGGGAAGTGGGTAAATTATTCAGATAGGATAACTAAACTGATAAATTATCCATTCCGCAGAAATCATGTGGGTCACATTATTATCGTGTACCCGCAACCAGATGATGAAATAATGTACTTACCGAAATCATCAGCATCGTCATCAGTCTGACTGGTGAAAAATGGAGTCAGATAGTTCTTGTCAAGGGCGGTGAACGATGTTGTGCTGTGTCATCATTTGAACCGGTCAGCGGTTGTCTGTGGAGTTATGATACGTAAGCAAGTGGAAACACATGACGTGACTGACGACAAGTACCTTTTGTGGAACTCTTTGAGTTTCATTCTCAATCCTCCTCCAGATGATGTACCTTCCTCATAAGTTGGTGGCATGTAACCATTGTTATCCTCATAATTCTGAGAAATAGTGGCATACATAAATTAGTCATATATCCAAATTATCCTCGGAAATATCAATAGCATGATAATACAAGATAAAAAACCTAGAAATCATGATCAGCTATCCAGGTAGAGGGCAATTGCTTATGGGCCCACAGAAAAATATGACTCCGAGTAGCTATTATCCCAAAAAAAATGAGATCCACTTAATATTCCCAGAATTAAATTAATAGCATAAAAGTTACTAGACCTCTGTTCCTAATTATAAGCCATTTTGGTAGGCTAATGTTTTTTTTTTAGAATAACACGAAAAATAGATGGAACTGTGAGAACAGAAACCAAATCAATGCTTACTTCAATTGAAGTATTTTCATCACCAATTACATCCAAAGCTTCTAACATGGTGCCTGTCGACCCTCCAATAAGAAGTACCTGCATGATTTCAAGTAATTAATGGGGGTTGTGCAGTGCACTTTAAGAGTATCTGATGGTAGCATGGTATCACATTTCAACTATCCCAGAATACAGCAGTTCAGGAATGCCATGTCTGCAACACTTGCAAAGGAAAATAACTTTTACTGCACAGAAAACATGAATCGTTCCTTCGATGTACCTAACTACTTTCGCAAAATTGGTTTTTCTGTGGAAAAATATGTGTTATGCATCAGAGCAAATGAAAAGCTCAATTAATATAAAACTGTACTAAGTAGCAAACACTATAAGCAACACACTATGCCATCCGAATAAATGCAATATGCATAGAAGAATGCCATTCCAATCTGTAGCTTCATCATTTCTTGATCGTGTACAAAATCAAAGAATGTGAAAATGCACAAATACCGTTAAAACGACAATGGCTGTGGTAGTTGTTAGTATCGCCTTTCCATGTCCTTCAGGAAGTTCATGCACAGATTGGAGAGCAAGCGCAAAAGCCATGGCTCCTCTAAGACCTATTTGTCCAAATAATGAGAAACTGGCTTTAGAAAAGTCCCGGTCATATATGTCATAAGTTGCCAGCTATAATGGAACTCACCACTAAAACAAAGTGCTTTCTGATGCTTTAGAGGAATGCGTCGATGTTCTGGCCGTGATGCGTTAACCAAGTATGCACAAGAAAACACATTTGCTGCCCTGCAGAGAAAACAAAATTGCAAGAAAGAATGCAAGAGAGAGTAAGAAGTAGTTGTTCCACCATTGAACTTGCTTGGATATGACAAATTTGATAGTTTGGATAAGTCGTGCATTGTTTTCTACATCTCCTAACCCATGCAGGCCCAGTCTGATTATAATTTAAGTATGTGGATAACAACAATGATAAGGCATGATTTTTTTATGCACATCGAAATATGATCATTGCTAAATGCTCAAACAGTGGAGGACACAGCTGTGCAAATATAAACAGATGGTGGCTCCTGCTGTGAAGTGTCCAGAAATTTAGTAAGTACCTTGCAACAATTATGAATATCTGTTGTCAAGTCAAGGAACCGAACTAAAAACAAATAACCGAATGGTCCCAACTTGTGAAATTTAGGAGTGAAAGAAAAGGATACAATTGAGAAGAAGATGAACCCAACGTGTGACCAGCTATGTTCTTCCATGGCAATATCAAAGCCCATATAAATGAAGCTGAAAAGTAGGAACAGACAATTAGGACGAAATAGCACAGTCATATTCCATTTACTCGATCATGAATGCTCCTGAGGCTTACACAAATGTTTCAGCCAAAGATGACAGCAAGTGAAAAAAGGAGGAAACAAAGCGCTGCGAGTTATCTGACAGATTAGAGTACGTATAGTGCTTCATAACCTGAGAAAAAAACAGCCAATATGATGCCAGGAGACATAGCCATAGTAGAAGCATGACTAGATATCACATAATCAATTCCATATTGATCCTACCATCCCTGTGAATAATATAGAAACTATTCCTGACAAGCCAAGTCCTTCTGCTAACATATACCTACAAATGAAAGTCACACATTTCAATGAAAAGATACCCCACAATGGAAAGACTGAAGTCCCAAATGACCTTACGAGAAGTATGGGAAGAGAACAAAAAGGCAGCACTCCAAGTTCTGAAGACTGAAATAGTAGATATACCACAACTTTAGAACTGGCAACATATATATAAGTTATAAAGTGGAAACTGAAAATAGGTAGCATGATATGACTTACTTGTCAATATCCAATCCCGCATATTTAAACAGGTACCAGGTGGTCAAGGCTTCACAATGACAAAACAGTAAATCAAGTGATGGAGATGGAATAATGCCTAAATGCTCCAAATTTACACCAGCCTTACTACCACCCACTGCTGATAAGAATACTAACTAATGCATGTACCACTAGAAAAAAAAGGGGGGATAGGTTGCCAATAAGGGGAGAAAAAATAATGTGATGTAGATTATACCAAGTTTTCTTGGTTGCAGCTATGTAAGAACAACATTTGTCTAGAACAGTTGTCTAGAGATAACTGTGAAAGTCATTAGAACATATCAACATATGAATTATAGCCTTAACATGATGCAAAGTTGCAAACAGAGTTTTGCATGCCGGACATGGGGAAAGGATATAAGAGAAGAGATAAATCCAACTCCGACACCTGCAAGTTACAGGCATGGAATTGTTACATAAGCCAATTGATGAACAGCTACTAAATCAGTGAGAACTAATAATACAGAAATATATTGTCAACCAGTAGTAAAGTGTCCGTAAATTAAGATATTGCTTCTCCTTTGGGGTAACATGTATCGTTAACAAGGACTGCATGAGAAGGAACAGAAAAGAGGGGCAGCTATCCAAGCAATAGAACTCTGTGCAGTGTCCCGCATGTGTATGAGGGAAGACTGCATGTTAAATCCACGTCCACACGACGTCCAGGAGGAATACAAGATGGATACATAGGTATACAAGATGGATACATAGGTACAACCGTACAAGGAATATCAATACTTAGAACTAAGTCCCGAAATTAGGAATAGAGTTTGTTTGCTACTCAAAACTTGATGTACTGGTTCCAATGTATGAGTCAAGTCATTGAGTCATCCCTACAAACGGCGTGAATTGTACGTTAATAAGGAATTAATCTATGCTCTCCCAAAATTTCATTCATCAAAGATATGACTGTAGTCTCTTTTTGGATCAGACTTGTCATTAAAGTGACACAAGAGCAGCAGTAGATCAGCACCAGCGGATAGCAGTATATCTCCAGCATTACTCATGTGCTTGGGAAGCATGTTCAACATGTTACCATGCTTGCAGATCGCTTGGTTCTTGATTTGGGTTCGCAATTCATCACTTTCTATTAATCGAGTTCTATGAGGGGTATACATCGCAAATGGGGAACGTAATTTATGAACTTACAAACACCAAGCAAAAAGCCAACTCCTCCTATCATACTGCTTCCCTGCTGCTTGTGCCCACCATGCCATCTACCTTGCATATCCCTGCTCGCAGCCATAACTGCTACTACTCAAGGACAACAAGGATGGCGATACGACGGTTATACAGATTGTGCTCGAACGATGATGGCACCATGGTGATACGACATCGTCAACCAGTGAGGGTAGCAGCACAATCGAATGGCATGGGTCCATGCAGGTCACAAATCAGGCAGCGAACTGAGCTAACCGGACCAAATTTGAACCCTGATGTAGATCGACCTATCAGATCGGGGTTAGGCTATTTTCTCAGTGAACCAAGTGAATAGTGACTACACAAAAAAGAACGAGTCTATAGTTAGCTAGCATAAGAAGATACGGATAGAGTCTGATTATTAGCAGAGTTTTTTTTTGATTGTCGAGGCTTGAAATAATGTTGGTGTTGTATGGGTCTAGTTGAGTAACTGAGTAAGAGTAATCAATCCCTATAGGGGCATGAATTGCGCCCCCAGGAAATGAATTTTGTATATTGAAAGTGTTAGTGGTAGAGTTCCAATTGGAAATTACCAAAACGTTCAAGTTACAAGTGCCAAAATTTGTAACTGAGTACATATATGGTCGTGGCAAAGTCTCATAGATTTTGAATACATGAAACGGCATGCACATTGAAAAGTGTATCTTCAGCAGTGGTGCAAACCTGTTGACATTGAACCAACAAAGATCTCAAGGAACTGGAGAATCATCATGAAAATGTTCTCGCCGCCTGCCGCATTACTTCTGACTGATGACATTGTCCTGAAGAAAATAATCGACATAAGCAAGAAATGTGTGCCTTGGAAGAATTATGTATCAGGCTCATTGACAGAAGCAAACCTGTAAAGAGAAATTGCCATCTGCACTCTCCAAATAGGAAGACATATAAGTTAGTCATAACCACGAGGAAGTACTGACTATTCTTGCATGCACTGGAAACAAGTAAAAACAGACCGCGTCATTTAAAACAGATTCGCCGAACACCAGAGCATACAAGTTAACATCACTTCCCAGTTCCTGCACAGAAATGATAGCACAAGTTTCATGTAGTTAGTTCAAGGACTAGGCATACTCAGGGTCACACATTTGGGTACTTCCTTCAACAAATGTGCCACTAAACTGACCATCAATTTAACATCTGAACCTTTTCTTACTGAAAGGCCAGGGGCCTTACCCAGCATATTTAACCAAAAATAAAAAAATCTGCTTAACACGGTAGCATCAATTTACTATGCTAAATAATATGTCCTTCAAGGGCAATCTTCAATTTTCCAGCTAAGGTTCGCAATCCTATGGGCTGTTCACGTTCATTGAGCACTGCAACTCAGGTTGCCCCTGAGTTGCAAATTTGCAAGTTTATAAACAGACCATTTTTGTCGAAGCCATAAAACATTCTACATGTTACATAGTGCATATGATACGGCTTATAGGTAGTAACAATATAGATAAGCCCACGGTAACTAAAAGCACCACTGATATTAATATTTATACTATGATGCTTCATGTTGCAGGCAAGACCGCGCGAGGAAATTAAAACCTTCAAACTAGCCCATTGAGCATACCTATTAAGCACTACCTACATTAGTAAAGCGTGATGCTTCACTTTTCAAGCATGAGGAAATAAGATCCTTAAAATTTCTTGAAACGACAGATACAGCTATAGGTGACTTATTTACTGATATGTTTCGGACTAATATTTGCATTCAACATCAGTTAAATCGCTATAGCATTCCAAAGTCCTTGGGATTTGGGAACAAAGCCACAAAGGCCCACCATAGCAGTTAAACCGCTATAGAATAAAACTGGCTCGGAACAAATATAGCTAACAATACAGGCTCAAGAATGAGATGGAGAAAAGAAAAACTGGGCACCTGGAATATTGACAATACTGTGACAGGATCAGTCGCAGATATAAGAGCGCCAAACATAAGACATTCCATCAGTGGAAGTTTATACATTAGAAATGTCAGCCCACCAAGATAGCTACAGTTATACAGATACATGTTTAGAAGATGAAATATTTCAATAAAACTAGACAAATAAAGTTCGTGATGCTTACACAAGCACCCCTGTTAGGATGGAAGCAATGAATGTCCCAAGAATGGCAAAAGTTACAATAGCCCCAAAGTTCGCAAAGAATGGTTTCTGTAAAAAAGATGCTGTTAGGAGAAGAAGCTAGATAGAAAAAAAATATATATTTTCAATGTACAGTACTTACTGGGGATAAGCTGAATCCTGATTGGGTTCACTGAAGTCAAGGAATACAAGTTTCCAATTGCAATATCCCAGTTAGGAGGCTTAGATAAGTATTCGAGGGAGTTAGTAAAGCCTATTTTTCCTCACCAAGGTACTGAAGATGTTAAAAGAAAGAAAAATGAAGAAAAAAGGATATAATATTATGGGCGGTAATAAGAACAAGAAGAAGAATTCTTCGTGGAAGTTGAACCATGTCCTGCAAATCAGAGGGAAAAAGGCGTGATCAAAATTGGATATGCTAACATTGTGTGTAAGATCTAGACTACAGTAAGCAACACAAATGATGCAGAAGTCTAAATAAGAACAAAATTACACAATGAACACGAACCTAGTGTTGGTCTCGGTGTTTGAAATATTAGCAAGCCCACCAACAACTAGTCCTGTAATACAGTCATGAAAGTTCCATATGTTAAAGAACACCCACAATATGACGAGTGAGATAGTAACATGAATTGTGAAATTGATGTAAAGTGAACTAGAGCAACCAGCGAAGTCAATTTATTTCGCTGTTTAGCTTTAAATGTCTGTTTACTCATTCGATGGAAGAGACTTCGCGGAAGAACAAGTATATACAAGCATAGCACCGCTTGCAGTGGATTTCCTTGATCAAACGATAACAGCTATTGCCGATGGTTCCAATACTCCTACTTTTTAGTTTTGACACAAAACGCGGACATGCAGGGAGTGGGTGGGTGGGGGGTTAAGAACTTGCAATCATATTGTTTTCATTTATTCTGATGCCTCCCAAATCGGGAACTTGCTCGGGTGAATGGACTGCATCAAATTGAGGGCACATTTTGAACAATTATCATTAACGGTTCTCTCTAAAAACTGAAAATATCGAACTAGCTGCTATTTTCAAATGAGATGTCTCAAAATTCCAACGACATTACAGTTATTTACAAGTCAGGGGAGAGGCCTCGAATAACTTTCAGCTAGAAACAACTTTTTTGCAGTGACATGACATCATATTAAATGGATTTCGAACCCAGTACTCAATATGGTAGCAAGACAATAGACCATGCCTCTAACCTAGCTAAAAGTTAGCGGAAATACTAATTATCCCGGTCTTCTGCTCCTTGTGGGGTTGTGGCAGCTTAAGGCCAAATAAGGAAGAAATGGGGTTGAGCGACTAGCCGACTCATATAATCAACACTAGAAAATAAGCTCCCACAATCTACGAAATGATCAAACGTACGAGCAACCGGCGACCAGAGTTAGGGTTCAGACGCAAGGGTCAGGACTCGGAGGTCGGAGGATTTGTTGTATGAGAGAACGTACCGATGAGGAGCGAAGCGCTGGCCTCGGGGAGGTAGTAGAAGCGGTGGCGGCGGAGGACGTGGCCGATCACGAAAGAGAGCACGAGCATGGAGATCTGCAGCAGGATCCCCACCCCTGCCACCTGCTGCTCCTTGCCGGGCGGGGCGGGAGGGGGCGGGGCCAGCAGCATCCCGCCCCCGGGCGGCGACGCCAGGGCCATGCTCAGCTCCAGCGCCATCCCCGCCGGCGAGAAACGATGGGGATGGCGGGCGGGAATCAGTCAATCGGGGGCTTCCAGAACAGCGGCGAGCAACGACTGTGGGGGGCAAGCGTGGAAAACGCCGGGTTGATGCGTTGGTGGGGTCGCGAGCGTGTTTGGTTCACCTCCTGGAGCGTGTTTGAAAAGTAACTAGCGTGGACAGGCAAAACCGTATAAGAGCATCTTCAACCATGCACCCCAAAATCCAAATCCTACTAGTCCTCTGGGTGAACAGTCTCGACATGTCTCAGGCAGAAAACACTCGGGGCATCTTCAACTCGCGGATCCAAACGGACCTGATTTTGGTCTATTTTTTCGTTCTGATCTGCCAAACTGACTAAACTGACAGGCGGTCGTTCACGTCCAGCATTTTTTGACCACTGCATCCAACGGGCCGACCAATTTGGTCCGTCCTGATTTTTTTCGAAGAAATGGATTTGAAACAAATTTGCAAATAGAGATAGGCAATGGTAGCAAAATAATATGCGTCATATCGACATTTAGCAGGCAGACAGCCATATGTAGGCGATGTCGACGCTGACATGGCGGGCGACTGGGCCCTCGGCGGTCGTGTCGAAGAAGTCGAGCTCGCCGCGACACCAGCAGCCATGACCAGCAGCGGTTGGACGAACCCTCGCATGAGGAGAGCGGCGGTCTTGGTGGCGATGACATCTGTGTCCGCGGCGGCGGCCTGCGCGGTGGCGGCGGCGGTGTGTGCCTCCTCGGACTTGGTCTTCATCCTCTTCCTCCGCATGCCACGCTTCTCCATCTCCCTCGCCCTTTGGTCCGGGGTGAACTCTTTCTTCGGCTTCGCAGCGGCCGGTGGGGCTGCGGTGGTGTCCGTGGCGAGTACGGGGGTGGTTTCGTCATCGCCGCGCCGCCGGCCATGGGGTTTTTGCGGGAGGGGAAAGGGCAAATGAGAGTTCTGTGGCTGGTGGGCGGGCCAGGGTAGGCCAAGACGAGGAATCAACGCGCGTCCGGAGTCGACGCAAATTCGACTCAAATTTGGGCCGGATTTGGGTCCGTTCGGAGAAAAAACGGACGTCGGTCCGTTTGCGTCGGCGTTTTGGGCTGAGGTTTCTGTCTAAACAGACAGAAATGAAACGCGCCAGGACAAAATGGGTCGGCACGTTGGAGATGCCCTCACCCAACCGGATTTTTATAGTCAGCTAAACGTTTGGACTGTAAGGCAACCCGCATACCCAGTCCATATGTGTGCGTGGAGTGGGGTGAGTGTTTCTTTGCACTTCACGTCTGCTACAGGCTAATGGTAAGACAGCACGTGTTAAGCAATATCATAGGTGTACGACGTTTCAGGAACTAGGAAATGGTTTGATTGGCTTCTGCATAATGGTGGTACAAGTCTTGCTATCACACTGCTAGATTGCCCCCACCCCCTTCCCACGCACACACACACTTTTTTTTTATAGTGACTACGTATTTTATATTAATAAAAAATCAAGTTACATAACCAAACACACGTGGAAACTAGAACACTGACTAGGAAAGGACGATTGTCCTGAAAACAATGCGGATAAAATCCTAAAAGATAGAAAATACAAAACTATCCATGGGTTTCTTGCACTCACCGAAGCCAGCGGCCGCCACGCAAATCTAGCGCTGCCGAGGCGCGCGCCGAAAGAGACGTCGAGCCTCCACATTGCCATATTCAAATAAGCATCACCGCTAATGAGGCTTTGTGAGTCGATGAACAGGCCCGCTGCAAGCAGCAAAGCACGTGTCGTTGTGGCACGTCGACCGGGGGACGTTGTCGTGCTACATTGGACTGAGATCAGCCGCATCCCATCAACGAAGTCGGGGAAGAACGATAGATCCACCACCATCAGATCAACCTCCTCGCTCTAGAGCATCCATCTCGCCCTGGCCGCCAGCGCCGCCATGGATATCGACTAACATCAGCTACACACCGAGAAACTAATCTTGTCAGATCTGAAGAACCGCGAGAGGACCAAGCCACCTGCTTCATGGCGCCGCCGATTAGAGCACCACCAAGATGGGGAAGAAGCAGGGCACCTTATTCCGACGCGGGGTCGTCCCCGCCACCGATGTGACGCCCCTGGAAAAACCTGTCCCAACCCTAACTACTCGCTGATGGCGTGGATCACACGTTCGCTGGGAACCCCAAGAGGAAGGTATGATGCAGCGTAGCAGCAGTTTTCCCTTGATTACAAAACCAAGGTTATCGAATCCAGTAGGACTTGGAGAAGGCTTAGCGAGGTGTCAATCTACTCTGGCGCTTATAGATCAACGCGGACCTGCACACAATCACAAACAAGTACTTTGCCCCAACGAAACAGAGATGTTGCCAATCTCTCCGGCTTGCCGAACACAAAGGATTAATTGTGCAGATGTAAAATATTAAGAGAGTGAATTATGACCAGCGAGCAAATGATGATAAAACGTAATGTAGGAAAATAGGACCGGGATCCACAGTTCACTAGCGGTGTCTCTTCAGAAGATATACATGATGGGTAAACAAATTACAGCATGGCAATTGACAGAATTGTGGGCGCACAACAAGGCTATCATAAAATAATATAGTTCACCGTTTCATCTAATATGGGCATTACGTCAAAATACATAGACCGTTATCCAACTGCATCTATGACTAATAATCCACTCCGGGATCGCTATCAGCATGTCACCCAAAAGTATTAAGTTGCAAGCAACAGATCATTGTAATAAGCAAAGTGCATAATGTAAGCAATGTAAATAACAAAAGGAAATCACAGCGATGTTTTCTCCCTAGTGGCAACAGTACATCTCTCGTCTTAATCGTTTTTGTCAACCCGAGCTCACACAAGAGAGGCATGAACCCACTATCTAGCATAAATACTCCCTCATACAACACTAATAATTACTTGGCCAAAGCATCCACTAGCATCGCAGAGCATTGATGACTCACAAATATAGGGGATCTATCGTAGTCCTTTCGATAAGTAAGAGTGTCGAACCCAACGAGGAGCAGAAGGTGTTGACAAGTAGATTTCAGCAAGGTTTTACTGCAAGCACTAAAAAGAAATATTTTTAGAGTTTTGATATAAAGAACAAATAAAGAACAAGTAAATAAAAGAGTGCTACAATAGTTACAGCAAATAGTCCAATCCTTTTAAGCTCAAAGGACAGGCCGGTTGTGTTACTTATGATGATTAAAACGTTCTCGAGGACACATGGGAACTTCTGCCTAGTCATTTTCATTACACGTCGATGATTAATCTTCAACGTTTTGATAAAGTGTTGTGTGGGTGGACCTATGCTAATGCACCGCCCTTACTTGGACAAATACATACTTGTGATTAAACCCCTTGCAAGCATCCGCAACTACAAGAAAGTAATTAAGGTAAAAAAACCTAACCACAGCCTTAAACTCGAGACCCTACACTCCCTAGTGCACTAGTTCGCGAATTGGGGTTTAGGTTTCTGTCACTCCTGCAACTCTACCATAGGAAAACTAAATACACCATGCATTCCCCTAGGCCCTTTGAAAGGTGAAGTATCATGTAGTCGACGTTCATACGATACCACTAGAGGAATAACACCACAACATATAATCAAACCATTAAATATTACTCAACATTATGCAATTACTAGCAACTAGACTTTCCCATGTCCTGAAGAACCAAACGAACTACTCACAAGACATCATATAGATCATGATCAGAGGTGATATGAATATGGGCAACAATCTGATTGTAATGATAATTCACCGATAAAACTCTCAAACATCAACTACAAGTGGTAATCAACGCCCGAGATATGATTCTGATGGACTAATAGCAACACAATGATAATTGTCAGCGAGATGAGATGGGATGGCGGCGGTGATGATGGTGCTGATGGTGGAGATGATGTTGATCGATGATCCCGATGATGACCGGTGTGATGGCGATGACGATGGCGGCGATCTCCCTCCTCCGGGAGGAAATTCCCCGGCAGTTTTCTCCCTGCCGGAGCTCTTCTTCTCTCTGTCTGGTTTCCGCCTCGTGGAGGCGGCGGAAAAATTATTCGTCGATACCCCCGATGTTTTTAGGTCAAAGGGAAGTAATACGCCAAAGGGGAGCCGGAGGGGGGCCACAGGGGCCAGGGCGGGTCCCACCCGCGGCCCAGGGTGGACCCGCGGCACGGGGCCGCCCCTGCTCCCTGGAGCTCGCCTCCGTGCGCCCTTTTGGCCCCTTGACTTATTTCCCAAAATATTTATCTCCGAATTTTTCTGGAATTTTTGGAGCTTCCGACGTCATGTATCTTGACAGGTACTTTTCCAGTTGGTTCCGGGCTCCGGCAGATGCATCCCCAATAATTGCAAAACATGCAAAATAAGGTAAAATAACATAAGTATTGCATCATAATATAAATATATCAATGAATAAAGGTAAATTATGATGTAAAATAGTGATGCAAAATGGACGTATCAACTCCCCCAAGCTTAGACTCCGCTTGTCCCCAAGCGAAAACTGAGCTCGGTAAACATGACCACAGGTTTATGGAGTGAAGTGTCGATAAATAAAGAATACGAACATGAAGCATCAGTATTTACTCATCAAACACAAATACATTTTTAAACATCAACCTTTCTCTCATAAAGCTTCTCGAAGACAAGTAATATAACTATAACATGTTAAGGTGAAGTAAAACAGAAACTTATTAAGCAATGGCAAACTGAGACTTCGCTCAAGAGGCAATTATACTTGTCAGCTCATATTTCAAGAAAGATCCATTTAAATGCTTCAACCATCAAGTCATCTTTCCACGAGTTGCAAATCATCAAGTCTGTATTCTTGTGATAGAAGAGTTAGAACTGACATAAGAAAAATGAACAACTATCATGAGACATAAAAGACACAATGTAGATATCATACTTGCTAACATCATAGGTCAACACTGTAAGTTTGCTTGTGGAAGATAGAAGGAAAAAAAGGAAGACTGACTCAACATTAAAAGTAAGAGAAAGGCCCTTCGCAGAGGGAAGCAGGGATTAGTCATGTGCTAGAGCTTTTTATTTTTATGAAACAGAAGTAGAACAATTTGAGACATGCATGCTTTCGTCAACGACTTCACAACAGAGAAACTATCTAGTCCCCCATAACAAGCAAGGCTTTAGACTTGTGAGAGCAGCTGGTTTTTAGAGGAGCGAGTACGCTCCTCCTTCTCCTTGGTTTCACCATTGTCCAATGTTTAGAGCTGATTTCTCAGATTTTCATTGCGCGGAGGAGAATGGTGAGTTATATTTATATTTTGCTTAAGCTGCTCTCGGGTTGATTCAAGTGAAGACGTAATCCATCGACACCGGGTGAAAAAGGGGGAAATGACCTTGCTCGTCACGAGTTATATCTAGCTCTCCACTGCTCCCTCATGAGCTTAAAAACAGAGGAACAAAAAGGAATATTTTGAATTTTTAAAGATAGCACATGACAAATTTACTTGGAATGGCAAGAAATACCATGCATAGGTAGATATGGTGGACTCAGCTGGCAAGATAGTTTGGCTTTGGGATTTGGATGCACGAGTGAACCATACACTCAGTACGAATTTTTGGGCTTAGCAAAGAAGGTATTTGAAGCAAACATACAATGTTGAGAGATGTAAACCAAATATGTTATCTAGAACAATATGCCAAACATGCAACATAAAGCTTATCATCACTGTCAGAAATAAATCTAATACAAAAGTATGCAAGCTAGAGGATTCACAAGCATGTAAGATATAAAGGATAGTATATTTGCAATCAAATTCCTTTTCTCTACTCAAGCATCAATGTAATTATTGCAAGTTAAACAAAGTCATGCTCGCCAATACCGAATAAACTTCTACTCATACACCCAATGTAAAATCATCACTTACCACAAGACCAGCAGATGAGAGAGATTGCCATAATAAAATATAAAGTGTAGAAGAATAAAATATGTTTCTCATTTATATTCCATTATAGAAAACCAGACACCAAGGGATACAAAGGACTCACAAGGAGTGACAAGACACATTGCAAAACCATACTACAAGATAATTTCTCTACTCATGATACGAATCACATGACTAAGAAAATAAAAGATAAAAGATAAAGATACCGAGGGACTCCCCCAAGCTTGGAACAAGCCAAGGGAGTGCCA
The DNA here is from genome assembly GCA_012064385.1 of Puccinellia tenuiflora. NCBI lineage: Eukaryota > Viridiplantae > Streptophyta > Magnoliopsida > Poales > Poaceae > Puccinellia > Puccinellia tenuiflora. The sequence goes on from QRDG01000071.1 coordinate 936,329, forward strand.
GTACCCAATAGACGAATCACTCCCTCAGAGTAGACGGTGGTACCGTATTGAGAGGTGTCAGAAAATACTGAAGATGTCGGCGGAGCTCGAGATTCTCTACCTCCAATATCGCAGCTTCCGTCTTCAAGCAACGAGACTGCTCGTAGAACTGATCGGTCACCCTATGAGCCTCCGCCAACAATGGAGCAATGTGGGGATCCTGCTGCTATGGTACCGTCCCTGGAACACCATGAGAATAAGCACGTCGAGGGCTAATAGATCCCACAAAAGTAGGATTGCTTCCCCTTGGATTCCTAGTTCTTCCTCCCGACTGACGTGATGCTGCCCTTCTCACTTCTTCCCGCATGTTGCGCTCCAGCTCCGCTTTCCTGGCGGTGATCTCATCATCTGTCGCCCTAGTTCATGAAGTTACTGTGGTTGATATCCTGCAGGATCTGGCGAAGGCGCCTTGCTGCATAATCTTCCCCGCTAGATCCGCAAGAAGACATCTAGGTGGAGACTCTCGAGACCCTGCCAAGAAAAGCTCGGAACAAAAACACGACGAAAAACACGGGATACGCTCCTCGAAAAATTCGGGGAAATTTATAGTCGAGATTTTTGCAATAAAAGGAAGATAACGAGACTAGGCGGAGTCGGAGGCGGTGTCCAGGGGCCAGGGGCGGGTCCCACCCACGGCCAGAGGTGGGGCCACAGCAGAGGGTCGCCCTGCCTCCTGTACTCCGTCTTGTACTCCGTCCGGTCTCCGAATTTTCCTAATTTTCTAAAAATAAATAATATAAATTTTCTGGAATTTTCCGAGGCACTTTACTTACCGAAACAGTTACCTATTCATTTTCTGACTCTGGAGTCTTCCGGTATTTGGTTTCAATAAATTCTTCCGGAGACACCACTTGAATAACATCGGCATCTTTCTCCACGGGGTTACCAGAGATATGGTGCTTGAGTCGCTGACCATTCACCACTTGAGGCTTGTCTCCGTCAAGACTGTTAATCTTTATAGCACCGGAACGATAAACTTCCTCAATGATGAATGGTCCTTCCCATTTAGAGAGATGCAGAACCCTCCCGAACTAGGGTTGGTGATGGCGGCGGCCTCGGACGTCTTTTGGAAAATATGATCGGGTGTTTTGGGTTTTCGGGGCGAAGACCAAATTATAGGCGAAGAGGCGACTTGAGGCGACAAAGGAGGGCTCCAGGTGGGCCCCAGGTGCGACCTAGGGTGGGGCCGCGCCTGGAGGGCGTCTGGTGGCTGGGAGCCTCCCCTCCGGGCGTCCTTCGAGTTCCGTCTTTGTTTCAACTTGGAAATAAATCACGTAAATTTTCAGCGCGTTCCGAGAAACTTCACAATACAATTTTTCTGAAACAAAAAGACAGCAAAAAACAGGAACTGGCACTGGGCATCTTATTAATAGGTTAGTTCCATAAATCATGCCAAAATGATATAAAAACATGTGGCACTGATATATAATCAAGCATGGAACATCAAAAATTATAGATACATCGGATACGTATCACTCACCACGATCGAAGCCTCGAGGTCCCCACCCGCTGTCGCCGCCGTAATGGTGAACGGAGGAGGCATGTACCATTGGTCTCGCTGGCGGAGGTAGGGAAAAGTTTGGTCGCCGCTGCCTGTAGAGAGAGCTCGGGGACATATGCATTTTTCAGGAGCAACGTACCGCGGCTCCATCCACCTATGTATTGGTGTTGGGCAGGTGAACAGGGTCAAGATGCCCCCTTTTGCAAAACTATAACATCCACCTCCCAGGTCAATGACACTTGCATGCTTGTGCTACCAATCATATGCTCAAAAACCTACAACAAAAGCTACTCCAATCTCAACACAAGATCAAAAACTACGTAGACTTGAACCACACTGAAGAATGCAAGTTTCAAATCTCCAAAGAAGCTCTCGCCGCCATGGGCAGATCTAACATCCCTCCTGCCCGGGCAGCCGCCCAAACTTCAAGACGACTCCCCTGCTTTTTCATCTAATGAGATCTCAGTTTCAGCAATTTCTTCCTCCATAGGTTCCTGCAAGGCATCAGTCTCTCCTTTTGATGGGGGAGACTTTCTTAATATATTCAGTAATATAATAATTATCCTTGAAATTATCAAAGCAATATTTAAGTATAGTAAAGTTCTCAGCTTTATAATGAGCATTATCAAATTTCTCAAGCAAAGAAGCAATTTCATAGGCACCCTTAAAAGCAACAAATTCTTCAATCTGTTCAACATCGAAGAAATCATAGTTTCCCCTTGCATAAGAAGATAAGGTTTCAGTTTCATTGTCCTGACATTAGAAAGGGGGGTGTGGAGTGCGCCTCCCATAAAAACATTTTATATCATAGAGAAAATTCAAATTTTCAGCATACAAGTTCACTTTTTTCAGTAACTCCCAAAGTTGTTTCCCTTTTTGAGACAAGCGGTGTTCCTTATAATATTTTTTTTATCTTCTGTGAAACCACAACAAGATCTAGTTTCAAAGAAAGTAGCCATTGATAGCAAGTAAAAAACTAGGCATACTAATTTTTTTTGTGTTTTTGATTTTTAAAGAGAGCAAACAAGTAAACAAGCAAGACAAATACAAAGGAAAGAGATTGAGAGTACGAGACTCCCCTTGCTGCAGCTCCAGAGTCCCCGGCAACGGCGCCAGAAAAACTCCTTGATGGCTACAATTGATGTAGTGAATATTCGTCGGTGGTGCCCCAAAAGGAAGGCGGATGTAGCGAGCGGCAATTTTTCCCTCAGTTAAGAACCAAGGTTATCGAACCAGTAGGACTATGAAATCAACAGCGAGGTACTCGTCCACGGTCTCACGCGTGACCGTTGCCAAGTGCAGACCTGTACACAATCAAACAATTAAATTTGCCCCAAACGGCAGGAAGGCTGTCAATCTCCCTGGTTGTTGAAGACAAAGCGGTTAAATTGTATGGTGAAATAAACAAAATATGAAAATGGACCAGCGAGCAAGTGATGGTGAAAAGTGTGTAAACGATGTTGTAATCAACGGAAAAAGATGGACCAGGGGCCATGGGTTCTCTAGTGGTGTCTCTCCAGAAGATAAAATGCACACATGATGGGTGAACAAATTACAGCTGAGCAATTGATAGAATTGTAACAATAATTTAATCTAGATATGACATAGAGAATTCATATGTGATATTCATATAGACATCACGTCAAACATATATAGACCGTTATCCAACTGCATATATAACTAATCATCCACCTAGGGATCGCTATCCAACATGTCATCCATCGGTATTAAGTTGCAAGCAACAGACAAAAACATTAAGCACAATAAATGATATAAGTAATATTTATAATCACGAAGACATAAAAACCGATGTTTTAACCTTAGTAGTAACATCACACCCTCGACACTTGCACATTTCTATCACTCGAGCGCTGCCGCAAAAGGGGCACAAACCTACCATCTAGCATAAATACTCTCTCTTGGAGATACAAGCAATCACTTGGCCAAAGTAACCACAAACATTGGAGAGCATGCAAGAACTTAAATAACACATAAAGATAACATGAACAATCTGATCTTAACTTCACAATTCATCGGATCTCAGTAAACACATCATATAACATTACAATAGTTGATCTTGATCATGTTAGGCAGCTCACAAGATCGTAAACATGAAAGCACAAGGGAGAGAGACAACCATCTAGCTACTGCCATGGACCCGTAGTCCAAGGTGGAACTACTCACAAATCATCCCGAAGGAAGACATGGCGAGGAAGAGCTCTCCGGGGTCGATCTCCCCTCCGGCAGGGTGCCAAGATCAGTTTCAGAATGCTCCCGAATTAGGGTTTGAGATGGCGACAGTTTTGGGATAGGTTTCATAGAAAATAATGGCTGCCTCGATGTTTTTAGGGTTCAGAGGGGCCCGAGGGGACCCACCAGGAGCAGGGGCGGGGTGGACCCTCAGGTCGCCCTCCGGACACCGTCTTCCTCTTGGCGTATAAAAAATCTTCGTAAATTTTCGTCCAATTCCGAGGAGTTTTCCAGAAGAGAATTTTCTCAAATACAAAATAGCAGAAAACAGGGAACTGGCACTGGGCATCTTGTCAATAGGTTAGTCCAATAAAAATTTCTCAAAATGATATAATAAGGTAATAGAAACATGTAGCATGGATCAAGCAAAAATTATAGATATGTTGGAGACGTATCAAGTGGTGGTGGAGTTGTGTGCGAGATTGCGCAACACGATGGTGCCTCCCGGTGCGGGGCGCGCTAGGGTCTTCATTTAGGAGATGTTGGCAAGGTGGATCTCGCGGAAGCGGCACTCGGGGATGCGTCACTCATTGCCTTATCCTACGAGGAGCCTCAGATTGATGCGGAAGACAGAGGCAGCCTGGAGATCTAGGCCGCTACAACGCTAGTCGGTGTCCTATGCGGTGATTCATGGCGTAGTTCAACGCCAGTTTTTGGGTGAGGTTTCTCTCTTCTCTGGGGGCGGATTTTTCTTTACGATGAATGTGGGTGTCGCCATGGATGCAATATTCCCAAAATTCATGTCCGCAAATGAGGCCACCTAGGCGGACTTTGTGTTTAAGCAAGCTACATTCCCCAAATTCAAGCTTTGAAGTCTTGGAAGGGGTAGGACCAAGACCTGTTTACTACATCTATCGAAGACAACAACATTTAGTTAGTCGTGAAGATCTACATAACTGCATCAACAAGCATCGACAATTCATATATGTATGTACCACTTTGCCAAGATCCGACGGCTCGCGATACTCCGGGAATGATCTTGTTTAACTATTCTTAATGAAGGTTTGTAATGTGAGAGTGGATTAACCATTCTAACTTAAAACCATTTGGGAACCTCTTTCGATATAAAAGACAACATGTGGGAGGTTGGGAGGCCAAGCTAAGTTTCTTTCCCTTGTTATTTTCCTTTAATTTCTTCCTACTCCCTCTGATCCTAAATGATTGTCACGACTATAACTATTCAGCTGTACGTATCACGTTCAATTCCTGCGACAATTTTAGTGGGTCGGAGGGAGTATTATTTAGCTACTTGTATTGAGATACATTGATCTCTCGCCGTCAGACCGTCGTGGTCCTCACACGGAGGCGGTCAGGGCTATGTTCCTCCTCCTAGTTCTGGTCTTTAGAATAAGGGGGCATCGGGGAAAGGGGGCCCGCGGGGAGAAAGGGTCACTAGGATGGCAGCTAGGGCTCCGTTCCTCATCCTGGTCTTGGGCGGTCCCGACTCAGAGGGGAGGTGTTCATTAGGGAGCTGGGAGGACACCAGGGATGAGTGGAGTGGATTGATGTGACGGCGGCCAGAATTGATGGACGACGCACTTGAAGGTGGGGGACTGTTCCAAATGGTCGATGTACAAGGAAATGGAAACACGCCCTCACGCACGCGACCCAGTCAAAATCGATCGAGCCGTCGGCCAACCGAAGAAGAACCATCTCGGGCACGAACGTCTGTGTAGGATGCATAGAGCATAGACACATGCACCAAAAGATGTTGGCTATCGATTAGAATATGCACAGGCTACCATGTCCAGAAGGATGGTTTTGTTGTGCCTCTGATCACTGGGTCCACCTCTTAACATATAGGGTCGGAGAATATCAGCCCAGGCCATGACTATTTATTAGCTCGTTGGTTTATTTTCTTCCTTTGGATTGCACGTTGTCGCCGGTGGCCGAGGACTCGCCCTCTAGCATTCTGAAAACTATCTTTCAAATGGGCAGTTGATTGCACGTTGAGCGTCCCCGGGGATTTGGGGGCAAAAATCCCCAGATCCAGAGAGTGAAACATGTCCAGTTTTTCCCCACCAAATCCCGCAATTGCTTCACTAAATTGACCTCCCCTCCCCTAGATTGCAGCTAAAATTACCCCATGTGTAGCAAAAAAATTCAGCAAAAAAATCTCGTCCAAAAAAGGGACACCGAGACCTCGCCGGCAGCACCACCGGTAGCATCTCAAATCCGTAAGGGAGAGCCGCCACTTGCTCTTTGCAGCACTAGCCTCGACCGATGGTAGCATCGACGTCGACAAACGGCAGCACCGTCACTAACCGCTAGCAGCATCACCGTCTGCCGTCCGCAGCAACTCCCTCGCAGATGGTGCATGACAGTCGCCCGAATGTAGCACCACCGTCGACCGATGGTAGCACCATCGTCGACCTACGGTAGCACTCCCGCTCTTCATATGTAGCATCGGCGCACTGCTTCGTAGCACCGGTGGCATTTTTCGTCGCAGCACTGCCGCTCTTGTATGGTAGCACCGACCACCTTCCTTGGTAGCACCGACCGTCTGAATTCGCAGCACCGCTGCACTGGCTTCGTAGCAAACGACCGCACCGATCCTCGCACCACGGTGGCCTTCGTCCATGGCGGCTGACCGGGGAGAATTCGAGGTGGGTGACCCCATCCATGGTGGGCACCTGTCACATCCCGAATTTTGGCCCTATAAAATTTTCTTTGACAAAACCAAAATTTGGGTTTGAATTTGGATCTTCTGATCTTCGCCCTCTATTTTATTCCACATTTCCAAAACCCTCAAGGTTCACAAAATATTTGTCTTTTCCTTAATACAAAAGGGGCCTAAACCCTAGCCTTCCAAAGGAGCCATACCAAGGGTGACTTCAAAAATTCCCCAAAAATTCCAGAGTGATCCCCATCTAGCTTAGAACCCATTTATGCAAAAATATTGGGTGACTTGTTAGGAAAAGATTTGACTTTTCCCCTGATTTATTTTCTGCCGAAAACCCCAAAACCCTAGCTTTCCAAAGGAAGTAGGTCAAAACCATCTTCAAAAATTCTACAAAAATTCAGGGAGGATCCCTAACCAGTATGTAGTCCAAATATACAAAAATATTCCATACCTTGTTAAGAAAATATTGGAGTTTTTCCCTGTTTTACTTTCTGGCCTAAACCTTGTCAATTTTGGAAACCCTACCAAAATTTTTCCAAGAATTATAAAAACCCCAAGGTAGATGCTCCTAACCTATACCTACCTCCATGAATTTTCCTGGCCAAAAATATTTTATTTTAAAACCCCAAAACCTGTTTTCCATTTCTGACCAGAAGTGTTCGATGAAATTTTTGTTTAGACCAAGTTTGGATTTTGGTAAAATTTTGTTCTGCAAAATCGTAGGATTTTGAATTTGGCGCAAGGTGACACGGTTATTTTTCCCTTTTGGTCTCTAGGATGAGAGAAACATGACCATGCCGATGTCGGCATGGCCAGTGGCATGGCCACCACTGGCATGACCATGCCAGACGAGCGCCGCCGGATTCTGGTCATCGCCGGTGGCCTCCCCCTCTGCTCCCCTCGCGCCCCCTGCTTCTCCTCCACCCCCGGACCCCCCCTCGAGCCACGCGTCGCCGTTCCCTTCCCTGTGCGCCGTCGGCCGCAAGCCGACGCGCCGCACCCACAGTGCCGCCGCGGGACCCTTCTCTCCAGTGCCGGCACTGCACGCCCGTGCCGTCGATCCTATCCACCGCCCCGCGAATCCCGTCGACCATGTTCCTCTGCTGCTACACCATCAACGCGCCGCCCGTCGATTGCCTCCGCGCCACCCTCCCCGTGTCGCCGCCCCGCCATAGCCTCTCGGACCCCCACCGCCAGCAAGCGCCACGCCACCCCGTGCTTATCCACGACGCGCATTTTCCGCCGTCCAGCACCGCCAGGATGCTACACCATCGGCGTGTCGTCCGTCGTCAACCCCCTGCCCGGCCACCGCACCTCGACACCTCGCCGCAAGCTCCCTCCGGACCCCCACCGTATCGAGCTATAAAAGGAGCCCCTCGGCCGCCCTAAGGAGCACAACAACTCACACTCCCTCTCCACCCCCTACTCCTCCCGGATTGGCCACCGGGGAGCCACCAGTTGCCGGCGGCAACCTCGCCCCCGCCGCTCGGTCGCCGACCGATTCCTCACCCCCAGAGCCACCCCGCCGCCCACACCTCACCCCTTCCCCAATCCAAGTTCCCCGGAGCCCGTAGCCACCTTCACCTTGCCCTAGGACCGCCGGAATCGACGCCCTCGTCCTCGACGGTGAGAACGCCGGCGACGGCGACTCCCTCCCCTCTGTTTCTTTTTTCTTTTCCTGGAGCGTACCGATTCGGCTAATGGGCCGCTGACCATTGGGCCCCACCAGTCAGGTTTTTAAACAATACCAAACCGTTTTCTTTTCTATTTTCTTTGTTTTTAGAAAAGGCAGATTTTAGGGTTATCTTTGAAAGGGTATAACTTTCTCAAAAATAATCAGAAAAATATGAATCCTTTTGCATTGGCTTTGTTTTGAAATTCTCTATCCAATGACACTGGTTTCAATGGATTTGAAGCTCATTTGGCCACTGAACTTGTTTGCGCGATAGTTGCATCCCACATGTCTTATTTCATGCCTATTATTTCATGTGACCTAATGCGACTTTTACTTTCTGCAATACGATAAACCCATCAAGTGTGGGTTGAGTTCCAGCCGGCGACTAAATACATGTTGGGCACCGCCCGCGTGGATTGAATCTCGCCTACTTTCAGTACTTTTATTTCAAGTAACTTTACTTTCCTGCAATACGATAAACCATCAAGTGTGGGTTGAGTTCCGGCCGGCGACTAAATACATGTCGGGCTCCGCCCACGTGGATTGAATCTCGTCTACTTTCCGTAGAGTGGGGTGTGCGTATTTATTTACTCAACCCGTGGCTGCAACTGGCCGGAGACATCTCCGTCCTCGCCCGGTTGATTTCGTTATTTTCTTACTCGACCCGTGGCTGCCACTGGCCGGAGACATCTCCGTCCTCGCCCGGTTGATTTTGTCATTTTCATTTCTTACTCGACCCGTGGCTGCTACTGGCCGGAGACATCTCCGTCCTCGCCCGGTTGACTTTACTTTACCCTACTGAACTGTTATGTGGTTATTTTATGCTCATGTATATCTTGTGGACTAACAGTTGTTGCTATCTTGTGGTTGAGAATAAAATTGACTAAAAAGATAACCACCTCCGTCGACTAGATTGAGTCTTATAGTGCCACTCGCCAAACACACCCGCACAACCATGCGTCGTTGAAATGGGCAGACCGTAGCTTAGTAGCCTATCGAGCCTCTTTTGATGCTACCCACTTGGCAAGTCTAGTCGGTTAGTGCATAGTTGTGGTCGGGGCTAGTCTTGTGAAGGTTCCGGAGCTAGGCGTTGCTCATGATTTGGGGACGTGTCGGATTCACTTCGTCATAAGACTTAGCCCGAGTGGTAAGTCGGTAGCTAAACAAGGAGTGTCTTGGTAGAGCGGACGGCTACGGGGGAATAGGTTTGTGTTGTCGCCATGATAGGTGTAGTACTTCGGTACCGGCGGTACAAGCTTAGACCCCAACGTGTGGATAAAAGTTGCAACCTCTCGAGAGTGTCAAATCTAGAATCTAGTATTGTTCCTACCTAAGGAGCGGTGTTGGGTCCAGTCACACTAGAGTCAGTCCAGTCGAACACGGAGAAATAAATTCACTAAGTGGTCAGAGTTGGCCAAAGCTGAATGAGCAGAAAGGTGGACCATAGTTGGTCAAATCTAAGCCCCGAAGTGGACCAGAGTTGGTCAAGCTTGAGAACATAAGTGTGTGGATAGTGTTGTGTGGAAATGAGACTCGTTCTTATAAGCCACGGTTTTCGTCACAGGTAAGTAGGTAAGTTAAGTCCAACCGTTAAGCTTGGACTCGCACCTGCACCCATGCCATGCCATATAGGACCGTTGGTTACGGTTGATTGAGGATTGATGTCTTGCGAGTACATTCCATGTACTCACCTGGCTTTTCATGTGGCCAGATCCTCCTACCCCCGCCGCCGAGCACCCCTGATACGAGAACTAGATCCGGTGTCTAGGCAGAGCCCCGTGGAGTTAGGCCCTCATCACCACACGCTTCCGTCATCCCGCTGACGCCCTCTGATGAAGTCATGTTCAATAAATAATGTACAAACTGTTGTGTGCGCTAGGGCGCAGCCTTGTAACGAGACCCTTGTAAAATATCGTCGGTTCCCGACCCCCTTGAATAAAGTGGTTATGTTCTGTTATCAAGTTGCCATATATTCAGTGCTCCTGGGACTGATATATGGGGTAACTCGATCTCCGGATCGGGGTGTCACAGAGCTTGGTATCAGAGCCTAACTGCCTCTAGGATACCCTAGTTCTAAACGGAGCCTTAGATTGCGAACGTGGCTTTGCTTGCTTTTAATTGTTTCTCCATCTGTTTGTGTTTTTCTAACCTTGCAACTCACATTTTTGGCTTCTAACTTTGGTACAGATGAAGTTTGAGCTACCCGTAGAAACCCCCGCCTTGAACGTTCCCGGCATGCCGCAATTCCTCCGTGAGATTTGGGCACACCTCTACCCAACCTCTCCGCCCCCGACATACCGCGTACTCGCCTCCCGTTCTGATGGGACCCACTCGGAGTTTATCGCCACCGTCTACTTGTGCGCCTCGCCCGTGGGCCATGGGCACACATACTCCCTCTCCTCCGGCGTCCACCACCAGGAGACCCAAGCCATCCAGGAAGTCGCCGCAGATGTCATCATCCTCCTCCGCACCCACGATCCCCGCATGAAGGAGTGCACCCGCTATGCACACCTCCCGAGGTTGGATTTGAGTAATGGGGATGTCCTCTTTCCTAGCCCATGGAATCCCTCTCCAGAACTTACCACCCTACTCCAGTACACCTCCCACCTCCACCAGTATCTGCATGACACTCTTCTTCAGCCACCTAGGCTTCGCAATGGCATGAATGCAGCCGAGGTAGTGAGAGCACCAGTACCTAGCTCTTCTCGTCAGATTCCTCCATACCCAGCTCACCTTCCTCTTACTCTTGGCCAGCTTAGAGGAAGACTCGCTCCCACTCCCGCTCGAGCCACCGCATTCCGTAGTTCTAGCGCCCCTCCTCGCTTCTTCACTGGATACACTCAGGCCCAGTGTCTCCGCGTCGACATCGGCACACCCTTCCCCTTGTGCGCCCCCAGAACGCTGGGAAGGAGCATCAATGGCATTGACATCATTGCGCCTGCTACTCCCCTCGAGATGTAGTTCTAGACGCTAGCCTCAGGAGCAGTAGCGCTTGCATCCTAGTTATGTATCGTAGTCGATGATCACGTAGTCCGACGCGCGCGTGAATAATGTAGGAGTAATGGCATGTCCCTCGTATGATATTGTGTACCAGGTGTCATGTAACCCAACTCTCCATTGTATAAAAACGCCTGGGTTTTATCTCTTGCTTTTATTTGGATCTTCTTGGATGTTGCATTTCTTTCTCCCCTTATGGAAGCTCATGGCACCCGTCAACCCCGCCTTCAACCAACCAGGATGAGGCCCAACACAGGTACAAGAGGCAGCCAAGGAACCCCAATCCGCCGATCAGCCCGACAAGCCGGCATGGACCCAATGCCCCCACAGCCGCCAACTCCACAGGAACCAACTCCAAGCCAGTTGTTGTTGATGATGGATGAACGCCACCAGCTGTACATGACTCAAATTATGAGGGAATTTGGCACCTACATGCAAGCACAGAACGCCCCTCACCCGACCCGGTCCAAGCTGCAAGACTTTCAGCGTACTCGGCCACCCCAGTTCTCGCAGGCCACCAACCCACTCGAAGCAGACGATTGGCTCCGTACCATGGAAAAGAAGTTAGAGATCGCTCGCGTTGATGAGCAAGACAAGGTACCTTTCGTCACTCACTATCTTGAAGGACCAGCCGATGTGTGGTGGGACAATCAGAAAGATATGAGAGGAAATGGAACCACTATCACCTGGACCGAATTCCAGGAAATCTTCCGCAAAGCCTACATACCCTCAAGCCTTATGAAGATGAAGCAGCAGGAGCTTCTAGCACTCACTCAGGGCAACTCAACTGTAAGTGAGTACCTGACCAAGTTCAACGATCTTGCCCGTTATGCCCCGGATGATGTCAACACAGATGAGAAGAAGAAGGATAGATTTCTCCACGGAATGCATCAGGCCATCAAGACCCAGCTCAGCGTCCTACAGTTTCCAGATTTTCAAGCCATGGTAAACACCGCACTGATTTCAGAGAAGGAACACCGCACCATCTATGATTCCCACAAGAAGAAGTTTGAGTCTCGCAAGCACCAGCCAGAAGAAGCTCACAAGAAGCCACGTACCTGGCCACCCAACTCACAGGACACTGCACCTCCAACCACCTGGACCCCACCAAGAAAGGAAGGATACCCCCGCAATGAGTTCTACCACAAGCGTCCACTCGTGGATGACTGCAAGAGGGAAAATTCCTGCTTTAAGTGCGGCAAGAAGGGGCACTACATAGCTGATTGCCCGTTGGCCAAGAACAACAATGGCAGTAACAACAATAGCAACCTCAACAACCCTCCCGCCGGAACAATGAAGCCACCTCAAGTCGCTCGTGTCCACCACATGTCCGCCGATGAAACCTACGAAGCTTCAGATGTGACGCTTGGTATGTGAACCACCAACGCTAAACTTGCAATAATTTTTGTTGACCCTGGAACTCCCCACTCTTTCGTCAGAAGGTTTCGTTGCAAGGCACCGTTTTATGTTTTCCCTAGACTTGGACCTAAGCCACGAGTTCACGCGTGAGGACTGTCCCCTTCAAAGTTTGGACAAGCCAGAACGCCGCACCCACAGCAGAGTCACAAGGTTAAATAGAGGATAAACCCACCAAAGAGGAAGCCCCCTGGAAATGAGAGGATTCTTTGAGAGCAGAATAACCATACCTATTCCATGAGCAACTCGAATCTCGGGGACGAGATTCATTTTAAGGGGGGAAGGTTTGTCACATCCCGAATTTTGGCCCTATAAAATTTTCTTTGACAAAACCAAAATTTGGGTTTGAATTTGGATCTTCTGATCTTCGCCCTCTATTTTATTCCACATTTCCAAAACCCTCAAGGTTCACAAAATATTTGTCTTTTCCTTAATACAAAAGGGGCCTAAACCCTAGCCTTCCAAAGGAGCCATACCAAGGGTGACTTCAAAAATTCCCCAAAAATTCCAGAGTGATCCCCATCTAGCTTAGAACCCATTTATGCAAAAATATTGGGTGACTTGTTAGGAAAAGATTTGACTTTTCCCCTGATTTATTTTCTGCCGAAAACCCCAAAACCCTAGCTTTCCAAAGGGAGTAGGTCAAAACCATCTTCAAAAATTCTACAAAAATTCAGGGAGGATCCCTAACCAGTATGTAGTCCAAATATACAAAAATATTACATACCTTGTTAAGAAAATATTGGAGTTTTCCCTGTTTTACTTTCTGGCCGAAACCTTGTCAATTTTGGAAACCCTACCAAAATTTTTCCAAGAATTATAAAACCCCAAGGTAGATGCTCCTAACCTATACCTACCTCCATGAATTTTCCTGGCCAAAAATATTTTATTTTAAAACCCCAAAACCTGTTTTCCATTTCTGACCAGAAGTGTTTGATGAAATTTTTGTTTAGACCAAGTTTGGATTTTGGTAAAATTCTGTTCTGCAAAATCGTAGGATTTTGAATTTGGCGCAAGGTGACACGGTTATTTTTCCCTTTTGGTCTCTAGGATGAGAGAAACATGACCATGCCGATGTCGGCATGGCCAGTGGCATGGCCACCACTGGCATGACCATGCCAGACGAGCGCCGCCGGATTCTGGTCATCGCCGGTGGCCTCCCCCTCTGCTCCCCTCGCGCCCCTGCTTCTCCTCCACCCCCGGACCCCCCACCTCGAGCCACGCGTCGCCGTTCCCTTCCCTGTGCGCCGTCGGCCGCAAGCCGACGCGCCGCACCCACAGTGCCGCCGCGGGACCCTTCTCTCCAGTGCCGGCACTGCACGCCCGTGCCGTCGATCCTATCCACCGCCCCGCGAATCCCGTCGACCATGTTCCTCTGCTGCTACACCATCAACGCGCCGCCCGTCGATTGCCTCCGCGCCACCCTCCCCGTGTCGCCGCCCCGCCATAGCCTCTCGGACCCCCACCGCCAGCAAGCGCCACGCCACCTCGTGCTTATCCACGACGCGCATTTTCCGCCGTCCAGCACCGCCAGGATGCTACACCATCGGCGTGTCGTCCGTCGTCAACCCCCTGCCCGGCCACCGCACCTCGACACCTCGCCGCAAGCTCCCTCCGGACCCCCACCGTATCGAGCTATAAAAGGAGCCCCTCGGCCGCCCTAAGGAGCACAACAACTCACACTCCCTCTCCACCCCCTACTCCTCCCGGATTGGCCACCGGGGAGCCACCAGTTGCCGGCGGCAACCTCGCCCCCGCCGCTCGGTCGCCGACCGATTCCTCACCCCCAGAGCCACCCCGCTGCCCACACCTCATCCCTTCCCCAATCCAAGTTCCCCGGAGCCCGTAGCCACCTTCACCTTGCCCTAGGACCGCCGGAATCGACGCCCTCGTCCTCGACGGTGAGAACGCCGGCGACGGCGACTCCCTCCCCTCTGTTTCTTTTTTCTTTTCCTGGAGCGTACCGATTCGGCTAATGGGCCGCTGACCATTGGGCCCCACCAGTCAGGTTTTTAAACAATACCAAACCGTTTTCTTTTCTATTTTCTTTGTTTTTAGAAAAGGCAGATTTTAGGGTTATCTTTGAAAGGGTATAACTTTCTCAAAAATAATCAGAAAAATATGAATCCTTTTGCATTGGCTTTGTTTTGAAATTCTCTATCCAATGACACTGGTTTCAATGGATTTGAAGCTCATTTGCCCACTGAACTTTTGAATGTCTTATCGGAGGTTTTAACTCTAGTTTTAAATTTCTTTAGGAGATCCAAACCCTGCTTTTGAAGTGGAAGTTGAGCCTATCCCCGAAGGCAAGCCATCAGCCCCCAACCATCCGTTCCCAAGTCATCGATGCCTTATTTGACTTGTTTGTTACTTGTTTGCGCGATAGTTGCATCCCACATGTCTTATTTCATGCCTATTATTTCATGTGACCTAATGCTCCTTTTACTTTCTGCAATACGATAAACCCATCAAGTGTGGGTTGAGTTCCGGCCGGCGACTAAATACATGCTGGGCACCGCCCGCGTGGATTGAATCTCGCCTACTTTCAGTACTTTTATTTCAAGTAACTTTACTTTCCTGCAATACGATAAACCCATCAAGTGTGGGTTGAGTTCCGGCCGGCGACTAAATACATGTCGGGCTCCGCCCACGTGGATTGAATCTCGTCTACTTTCCGTAGAGTGGGGTGTGCGTATTTATTTACTCAACCCGTGGCTGCAACTGGCCGGAGACATCTCCGTCCTCGCCCGGTTGATTTCGTTATTTTCTTACTCGACCCGTGGCTGCCACTGGCCGGAGACATCTCCGTCCTCGCCCGGTTGATTTTGTCATTTTCATTTCTTACTCGACCCGTGGCTGCTACTGGCCGGAGACATCTCCGTCCTCGCCCGGTTGACTTTACTTTACCCTACTGAACTGCTATGTGGTTATTTTATGCTCATGTATATCTTGTGGACTAACAGTTGTTGCTATCTTGTGGTTGAGAATAAAATTGACTAAAAAGATAACCACCTCCGTCGACTAGATTGAGTCTTATAGTGCCACTCGCCAAACACACCCGCACAACCATGCGTCGTTGAAATGGGCAGACCGTAGCTTAGTAGCCTATCGAGCCTCTTTTGATGCTACCCACTTGGCAAGTCTAGTCGGTTACTGCATAGTTGTGGTCGGGGCTAGTCTTGTGAAGGTTCTGGAGCTAGGCGTTGCTCATGAGTTGGGGACGTGCCGGATTCACTTCGTCATAAGACTTAGCCCGAGTGGTAAGTCGGCAGCTAAACAAGGAGTGTCTTGGTAGAGCGGACGGCTACGAGGGAATAGGTTTGTGCTGTCGCCATGATGGGTGTAGTACTTCGGTACCGGCGGTACAAGCTTAGACCCCAACGTGTGGATAAAAGTTGCAACCTCTCGAGAGTGTCAAATCTAGAATCTAGTATTGTTCCTACCTAAGGAACGGTGTTGGGTCCAGTCACACTAGAGTCAGTCCAGTCGAACACGGAGAAATAAATTCACTAAGTGGTCAGAGTTGGCCAAAGCTGAATGAGCAGAAAGGTGGACCATAGTTGGTCAAAGCTAAGCCCCGAAGTGGACCAGAGTTGGTCAAGCTTGAGAACATAAGTGTTGTGGATAGTGTTGTGTGGAAATGAGACTCGTTCTCATAAGCCACGGTTTTCGTCACAGGTAAGTAGGTAAGTTAAGTCCAACCGTTAAGCTTGGACTCGCACCTGCACCCATGCCATGCCATATAGGACCGTTGGTTACGGTTGATTGAGGATTGATGTCTTGCGAGTACATTCCATGTACTCACCTGGCTTTTCATGTGGCCAGATCCTCCTACCCCCGCCGCCGAGTACCCCTGGTATGAGAACTAGATCCGGTGTCCAGGCAGAGCCCCGTGGAGTTAGGCCCTCATCACCACACGCTTCCGTCATCCCGCTGACGCCCTCTGATGAAGTCATGTTCAATAAATAATGTACAAACTGTTGTGTGCGCTAGGGCGCAGCCTTGTAACGAGACCCTTGTAAAATATCGTCGGTTCCCGACCCCCTTAAATAAAGTGGTTATGTTCTGTTATCAAGTTGCCATATATTCAGTGCTCCTGGGACTGATATATGGGGTAACTCGATCTCCGGATCGGGGTGCCACAGCACCTTAGAAATTGGAGGTGGGTGACCCAATCCATGGTGAGCAGCCACGCCGATGGTTGGTACATCTCCGGCTCCCGGGAGCAGGTGAAGTGGGGCTAGGATCAGAGGCGGTCGAACATAGACGGAGACAACGCACCCCCTGGTGGACGAGGACGACTGCGAGCGGAGCAGGAGCTCGGACGACGACGTTTGTTTTCGGAGAAGAGGGGGCGGCCGGGCGGAGCTACACGCAGGCGGGCGCACTCCCCGATGGCCGATGAGGACTGCGAGCGGAGCAGGAGTTTGGACAACGACGTCTGCTGTCGGAGAAGAGGGGGCGGCCGAACGGAGCATGCTACTGGCGAGGGACACGAGGAGAGGAGATCCGACGAGACGGTGGTGCGCAGGTCCATATCCATTGGAGACGGTGGTAAGAGATGACTCCGTGGAGAAGGGAGCGCATGCTTAGAGGAGATAAGAGTGAGCGCGTGGGTCCCTCACGTAACTAGGGTCTGAGGGAGCGGTTCTGTCAGGACACACATGAAACGTAGAAGGTAGCATGTCGTCTGACATGACACCCCATGGCGGGGCGTCATAGGATCAGATCGAGTGTTTTGTTTTTTAGTTTGGATTCATTCTATGTTTAAATTTTATAATTTTAAATAAGGGTCAAAATTCCAACCGGCAAAGACTGGACTTGACAAAGCAGGTCTACCCGTCCGCGAAAGATTCTTTTGTGACCCGGTAGGTTGGTTCCAACTTCGCCACTAGATGTCTTTAGCTTTGGCGTGTCGAGAGGCAAGAGCAGGTGATTGTGATTCCAAGTCCCAACTCCCAAGGGAAGATGGGAAGCTTGGCCGTGAAACAAAGGCTGGAGCTCGTCAACGTCAATGCTATGGCAACCGCGGCCGGAAGACTTGAGTCAACATCGGGGGGCAACCAAACTTGGATCGAAGGATTGAAGGCCCATGTGTCCTGATAATGATAATTAAATGTACAGTACCGTGGTACAGTAATGTTAAGCGTTTAAATTGGATACATGAGTTTTTTTTTGACAAAAATTGGATACATGAGGTTTGGTGCACATGCTGCGGAAACTCCAAACGGTAGAGCACCTCCTCGGTCGCCACCCCATATAATGTCCAACAATAACGCCGAATGTAAGCTATTTGAAGCGCCGGAGACGGCTAAATTTTTTTAATATTGCACGAAAATTTCTTAATTCCGGAAATAGCACGCGGAATTTTTTTTTCCAAAAATAGAACCCAGTCGGCTTCGGTGTGGACGATAGGAACTTGTCGTCCCTGGCGTGGACGACTACTAGCCAATCGTCCTTGGCGTCGACGAGTACGTGCATGCGGCGTCGACCGACGCAGCTCGGCGTCCTCGACATCGCCTGCCATGCTGTCGGCCGTAGTCGGCATCGGTGAAACCGATTAGTTGCAGTCGTCTTTGGCGACGACGACAAGTATATTTTCCCGCTTCATTTCTCCCGCGTAGACGTGCCGTGTCCCGTGTTTTTTCTCCCGCACTTCTTCACCTCTCCCGCCATTTTCCTCCCGCCTTTTTTCTCCCGCCATATTTCTCCCGCGTAGATGTCCCGCCCTGTCGGGGATATGAACCCCGGATATCCCTAAAAGGACCATTTCTTCAAGAACTGCAAGGGCCGGCTACAGCGTGCCGCCTGAAGCCCGCCGGATGAAGCAAGCCGCTTAGCCTACCCGGAGGCGGACGGCCGGCTAGAGCAGCCGGCCTCTACCAACCGACCAGTCCGTACTGGTAGGCCCGGATCGTCCAGCTCCTGTCGGACGTTACAGCTACAGTGTAATGATGAGATAGTACCAGCCGGCTACAGAGTAGTGATGTCATAGGGCAATCATGTAATATCCTTGTAACCTAGAAACCCTAACCAAAACCCTAGATGCTGCCTATATAAGGCGTGCATGGGCCTCCTGCGCGAGGCACGTCGTACGGGACACACAGGGATACGTAGATCATCGTCTTCCGCCTCTAGCCGGCTGGGCACTTCTAGCCGGCATTACCGCCAAACAGCTCCAGGAGCAATCTTGTAGCTCGAACTGTGATCAATCAATAGAAACAAGAAGAGCAGGACGTAGGGGTGTTACCTCCACAAGGAGGGCCCCGAACCTGGGTAATTGACGTGTGTTTGCATGTTGGTTGCCCAATCCCGCGCGAGCATCCGATCGTCGCCTGCCCCACACTCTTTTCCATCGTTGATGGATATGCCGTGCTACCCACCACGACATTTGGCGCCCACCGTGGGGCTCGCGGCGAACGGAGTCACGTTCTGCGCGGGATCCCGGACTGTGGATGGTCGGCGGATCGTCTCCGGCCTCGTGCTCTCCATCGGCTCCGTCGGCTGCGTCCTCGACAACACCAACAGCTTCGCCGACGTGGACGTCACCAGCGGAGGAGCGATCGTCACCCTTGGCGATTTCCACGTCTACGTCGCCGTCGCCGCTCAGGAGTACCCGGAGGTGGTCTACTCGAGCTTGGCTCCTTCGATCTTCGACGCCAGCACCTGCAACGACGATTCCGCCTTCGGCTACCTCAACTCCGGCGACGCGGACCGCGACGTCGCCAAGCTCAACGTCTACGCCGAAGTGCACAAGGTCGAGCACGCGGCGGCAGGAGGCCCCGTCACCACCACCGTCCATGAAGCTGGCGAACCTTCACGCTACCAGCGCAACTTGGAGGCCGACTTCGAGCTGCTAAGCACCC
>QRDG01000071.1:961366-992433 GCA_012064385.1 Puccinellia tenuiflora
ATATACTGCTATCCGCTGGTGCTGATCTACTGCTGCTCTTGTGTCACTTTAATGACAAGTCTGATCCAAAGAGACTACAGTCTATCTTTGATGAATGAAATTTTGGGAGAGCATAGATTAATTCCTTATTAACGTACAATTCACGCCGTTTGTAGGATGACTCAATGACTCGACTCATACATTGGAACCAGTACATCAAGTTTTGAGTAGCAAACAAACTCTATTCCTAATTTCGGGACTTAGTTCTAAGTATTGATATTCCTTGTACGGTTGTACCTATGTATCCATCTTGTATACCTATGTATCCATCTTGTATTCCTCCTGGACGTCGTGTGGACGTGGATTTAACATGCAGTCTTCCCTCATACACATGCGGGACACTGCACAGAGTTCTATTGCTTGGATAGCTGCCCCTCTTTTCTGTTCCTTCTCATGCAGTCCTTGTTAACGATACATGTTACCCCAAAGGAGAAGCAATATCTTAATTACGGACACTTTACTACTGGTTGACAATATATTTCTGTATTATTAGTTCTCACTGATTTAGTAGCTGTTCATCAATTGGCTTATGTAACAATTCCATGCCTGTAACTTGCAGGTGTCGGAGTTGGATTTATCTCTTCTCTTATATCCTTTCCCCATGTCCGGCATGCAAAACTCTGTTTGCAACTTTGCATCATGTTAAGGCTATAATTCATATGTTGATATGTTCTAATGACTTTCACAGTTATCTCTAGACAACTGTTCTAGACAAATGTTGTTCTTACATAGCTGCAACCAAGAAAACTTGGTATAATCTACATCACATTATTTTTTCTCCCCTTATTGGCAACCTATCCCCCCTTTTTTTTCTAGTGGTACATGCATTAGTTAGTATTCTTATCAGCAGTGGGTGGTAGTAAGGCTGGTGTAAATTTGGAGCATTTAGGCATTATTCCATCTCCATCACTTGATTTACTGTTTTGTCATTGTGAAGCCTTGACCACCTGGTACCTGTTTAAATATGCGGGATTGGATATTGACAAGTAAGTCATATCATGCTACCTATTTTCAGTTTCCACTTTATAACTTATATATATGTTGCCAGTTCTAAAGTTGTGGTATATCTACTTTTTCAGTCTTCAGAACTTGGAGTGCTGCCTTTTGTTCTCTTCCCATACTTCTCGTAAGGTCATTTGGGACTTCAGTCTTTCCATTGTGGGGTATCTTTTCATTGAAATGTGTGACTTTCATTTGTAGGTATATGTTAGCAGAAGGACTTGGCTTGTCAGGAATAGTTTCTATATTATTCACAGGGATGGTAGGATCAATATGGAATTGATTATGTGATATCTAGTCATGCTTCTACTATGGCTATGTCTCCTGGCATCATATTGGCTGTTTTTTTCTCAGGTTATGAAGCACTATACGTACTCTAATCTGTCAGATACTCGCAGCGCTTTGTTTCCTCCTTTTTTCACTTGCTGTCATCTTTGGCTGAAACATTTGTGTAGCCTCAGGAGCATTCATGATCGAGTAAATGGAATATGACTGTGCTATTTCGTCCTAATTGTCTGTTCCTACTTTTCAGCTTCATTTATATGGGCTTTGATATTGCCATGGAAGAACATAGCTGGTCACACGTTGGGTTCATCTTCTTCTCAATTGTATCCTTTTCTTTCACTCCTAAATTTCACAAGTTGGGACCATTCGGTTATTTGTTTTAGTTCGGTTCCTTGACTTGACAACAGATATTCATAATTGTTGCAAGGTACTTACTAAATTTCTGGACACTTCACAGCAGGAGCCACCATCTGTTTATATTTGCACAGCTGTGTCCTCCACTGTTTGAGCATTTAGCAATGATCATATTTCGATGTGCATAAAAAAATCATGCCTTATCATTGTTGTTATCCACATACTTAAATTATAATCAGACTGGGCCTGCATGGGTTAGGAGATGTAGAAAACAATGCACGACTTATCCAAACTATCAAATTTGTCATATCCAAGCAAGTTCAATGGTGGAACAACTACTTCTTACTCCTTGCATTCTTTCTTGCAATTTTGTTTTCTCTGCAGGGCAGCAAATGTGTTTTCTTGTGCATACTTGGTTAACGCATCACGGCCAGAACATCGACGCATTCCTCTAAAGCATCAGAAAGCACTTTGTTTTAGTGGTGAGTTCCATTATAGCTGGCAACTTATGACATATATGACCGGGACTTTTCTAAAGCCAGTTTCTCATTATTTGGACAAATAGGTCTTAGAGGAGCCATGGCTTTTGCGCTTGCTCTCCAATCTGTGCATGAACTTCCTGAAGGACATGGAAAGGCGATACTAACAACTACCACAGCCATTGTCGTTTTAACGGTATTTGTGCATTTTCACATTCTTTGATTTTGTACACGATCAAGAAATGATGAAGCTACAGATTGGAATGGCATTCTTCTATGCATATTGCATTTATTCGGATGGCATAGTGTGTTGCTTATAGTGTTTGCTACTTAGTACAGTTTTATATTAATTGAGCTTTTCATTTGCTCTGATGCATAACACATATTTTTCCACAGAAAAACCAATTTTGCGAAAGTAGTTAGGTACATCGAAGGAACGATTCATGTTTTCTGTGCAGTAAAAGTTATTTTCCTTTGCAAGTGTTGCAGACATGGCATTCCTGAACTGCTGTATTCTGGGATAGTTGAAATGTGATACCATGCTACCATCAGATACTCTTAAAGTGCACTGCACAACCCCCATTAATTACTTGAAATCATGCAGGTACTTCTTATTGGAGGGTCGACAGGCACCATGTTAGAAGCTTTGGATGTAATTGGTGATGAAAATACTTCAATTGAAGTAAGCATTGATTTGGTTTCTGTTCTCACAGTTCCATCTAATTTTCGTGTTATTCTAAAAAAAAAACATTAGCCTACCAAAATGGCTTATAATTAGGAACAGAGGTCTAGTAACTTTTATGCTATTAATTTAATTCTGGGAATATTAAGTGGATCTCATTTTTTTTGGGATAATAGCTACTCGGAGTCATATTTTTCTGTGGGCCCATAAGCAATTGCCCTCTACCTGGATAGCTGATCATGATTTCTAGGTTTTTATCTGTATTATCATGCTATTGATATTTCCGAGGATAATTTGGATATATGACTAATTTATGTATGCCACTATTTCTCAGAATTATGAGGATAACAATGGTTACATGCCACCAACTTATGAGGAAGGTACATCATCTGGAGGAGGATTGAGAATGAAACTCAAAGAGTTCCACAAAAGGTACTTGTCGTCAGTCACGTCATGTGTTTCCACTTGCTTACGTATCATAACTCCACAGACAACCGCTGACCGGTTCAAATGATGACACAGCACAACATCGTTCACCGCCCTTGACAAGAACTATCTGACTCCATTTTTCACCAGTCAGACTGATGACGATGCTGATGATTTCGGTAAGTACATTATTTCATCATCTGGTTGCGGGTACACGATAATAATGTGACCCACATGATTTCTGCGGAATGGATAATTTGTCAGTTTAGTTATCCTATCTGAATAATTCACCCACTTCCCTCCGTCTCTGAAATTGGTCATTGCTCTCTGGTTGGTTCGCTACAGGTGATCTACCCCAAAACCAGAGACGGGATTCTATGATCAGTAGCAGAATTTGAGCTGCTGCTTGACAAGTTATACACGGTGCCAGGTGCTAACGAACTTCATGATATTGTAGCATGTGGTATCCAGATTGTAGCCATCAAAGAATATAAACATACACCTTTCCTTGGTTGAGTAGCGTAGGCAGATCATACTGTAGGAAGTCATAAGCCTGGTCAAGACAGCTGCCTCCTGTATATATTTACAAGGCTCAAATGGTACGTGGTGGAATGGCCAGCTGAAAAGTTCTGTTTCGAACAGCCCAGTGCTGATCATTGCCAACTACATGCACGGAAACGCCTGTCGTGATGACAATGTTGTATCAGATCCAACATCAGTGGGTCATGGAGCAATTTATGTTTCAGTTGCAGATCATTGGATCATCTTACCACTGCCTTGTATGTTTGCCGGCGTCTGATGTTGCGATCACTGAAGTCGTCATCGTAATTGGTCCTACGGGTTGCAGTCAGCAAAAACGAATAGAAAATCGTGGTTAATAGGCTCACGTAATGTAGCAATTTTTTATGCATCTTCAAGGATTTTACATTTTAGCACGGTTTTTATGCTGGACAATTTAGCATTGACTAGACCTGGACATTTCTCGGGCTGGGCCGGGCTCGGGCCTAGAAAAAGCCCGGTGCATAAAACCTAGGCCCGAGCCTGAGCCCGGCCCAGCCCGACTGTCGGGCTGCAGAAATTGGGCTCGAGTCCGGCCCGAGCCTGACAAAGCAAGCCCGGCTGGCCTGGCCCGACAGTAGGTAAAATTCTGTATTTCCTAAGCTCGAGCCCGAGCCCGGCTCGGCCTGACCGTCGGGCCCGAAATACAGGCCCGAGCCTGGCCCGATGGCACAGTCAGGCCGGGCTTGGACGGGCTTTTTCGGGCCGGGCCGGGCTGCCCATGGCCAGCACTAGCATTGACTGAAGAATATTCAGTTGGAGTAAGGGGAACGATACATCGCTTGCTGTAACATATTCGGAACACATGTAGGTTCGAAAAGGAAAAGCTGCACAAACACCGGGTCCGCTTTGTTCCTTTTTCTAGAAACACACAGAATGACACAAGGACATGCCTTGCATAGTAGTGAAGTACTTCCCTACTATGCACAAACACTGGGTCCGCTTTGTTCCTTTTTTTGGAAACACACAGAAGGACATGCCTAGTAAGTGTGCACGTGCAACGCGCATAAACTTCAATTCTTTTTCTTTCATTCATCCTATAGTCACCACACATAAATCTTCATGGTTCAACAAATATGTCAAAGTAGTGAAGTACTTCCGACTTGTGTCAAGATTAGCCTCTCTACATGTTTTCCAACACAAGTGTCCCAGGATGAGTAAGCCGCCGCCGCCACTTCCTCTCCTCCACCGTAGATCGGTTCCCCCTCCTCCGGCCGGCCTTGCCGGCGTCGGGAGGGGTGGGGAATCCGATCTATGAGTGGAGTTTTCAATAAAAGTAGTGTTTCAATCTAGGGTTTTGGTTGTCATCATCTTCATCTATGGAGATGACACCTTCTAAAATAAGCAATCTTCCGGACTTCGTTCGATGGGAAGATCTCCTTCCCGGCGTCAATGGTGGTTTTGGAAGATTAAGTTTGTCTAGGTATGGTTATTCAGATCTTTGCTTCGCCAGATCAATCTTGGATTTTTTTTCTCATGGTTGCCGCGAGGAGGATTGTCCTCGCAATATCTGTCCCGGCTACTACGTCCTCGGCAATGGTGATTCATTCGCTCGGCTCCAAACAACGTCGACAAAGTTGTTCGGTTATTTTTTCCTGGAATATCAGTGGTGGTGCTCTTGCTGATATTGCTTGATTAATTTAATGGTTACGTGCATGCACAAAGCCTTGGTATTGCGGCTCAAAATAAAAGGGGAGAACCTTTGTTGGTATTCACAGGTCTGTGGTTTGGTGTACTCGTCATTGTTCTACGGCTGCCTTCAGAAAAGTACAAGATTATGTCATGGAAAAATAAAGAGCTTGAAGATCTTAAAGATTTGCTCGTCTCGTTTAGTATTGTTTTTGTAATCGATGTAATCATGTACTATTTTCTGGTTTAATATATATGATATTTGCTAAAAAAATATTGGCCTCTCTACATTGTACTTTGGGGTAAAACTTAACTCGTATCTAGTTGTCCTTTACATAGAATGACAGAAGCATGCAATTACATTGACCTGTATAAAAGCGTTGAGATAAGATGTCCTGAACACACTTCAAGCAATATTTACTCGGTTTCGTAAACTGTAAAAAAAACTTACAAAACACATTAAGAGAAAATAAGCTAGTATTCTGTAAGAAATGCTAATGTTCTCCTCAAAACAAGAAAACTTGTAAAATTACATCACAGAACTTGTAGCATTACATTACATCACAAAATTACAGAAAACCCCCACCATGTATAACATATCGGCACCTCGAGTGTTTCTTGGAAAGAACATATTCTGTGGTATCTATCTCGAAACATTCAGGTTGGAACCCAACAAGCCAAGAGTTAATCACGCCTTTTTTTTACCCCAAAACCACAATGATCTGGAGAAAATTGAAACCCGAAGTGGTGACACTCTCCTCATACTGCCCTGTTCTACACAAGCCTAACTCTAAAACCAGTAATTTTACAAGATTACGTTGGCTAATTATACCGTGCAAAATAGAGAGGATCCTGAAATAACATGGAAGTTACGAGTAAACAATGGCTGGCTATATGCATCACCAATAACGGACCACAAATATTGCTCATCGGCCAGAAAGACATAACAGAACACGTGTCACTCCAAATACTTCATCGACATAACAGAACATCTGTAACTCCAAATACTTCATCTGCAACATGTGTAGTTTGACAGAGGGAACCAATTCAAAGCATATACGGAGTACGTGTGAATTAGTCAAGAGCAAACGATTGTCAACGTGATTCATCAAGAACTGATTAATAATGTTTGACACACATACACGGGTAGGTCAACATGAATTTAGATAGCACAGCAGGAGTCTCGGCAGTGTTCCTTACTGGCCGTACCGCTTCGTCTCCAAGACAGGGAGAGGTGATCGGATCTGATCTCACTACAAGAAATATGCTCGTTTATGACTTTCTGATAATGACCATGGAAAAATTGGTCATAGAGTTATGACTATTTTTTGAAGTCGTTGGTCGTTTGGAAGGGTACAAAACCCTAAAACTTAACGACCATTTTTATCTAAAAAGTCATAACTTCATTACACGAGATGGTCATAGAATAAGAGGCATGGTCTACGACCTTTTATACAATCGATTACGACCAATTAAAATAGTCATCTAAACTATAATATTCCAATGCGTGGTGATGGTCTGGTACGTCGTGTAACTTTTACACTTTAGCCCCTCAGGTTTCGGAAAATCTACCCGCAGTCCAGAAACGAGCCACACCTCTCATGGTACGTCATTGTGTTGCCCTCAGAGTTGATAGTATTTACATCTCATGCCACCGGTAAGTAAAAATAACGATTCGAGTAATCCAGTCAATCGCCCGCTGACCTGACTCCCGGTGCGCTGTCCGCTTCCAGCCTCACCCCGCGCGCATCGCGGAGGCAGCCCCGACGGCCGCCGGCGAGAAGCCTCCAGGCGTGGAGCTCTGTCCGTTGCCGGCCTCAACCCGCGCGCATCGCCGACGCAGCCCCGACGGCCGCCGGCGAGTAGCCCCAAGGCGTGGCTCCGTCCTCCTCTGCTCCGCCAAGCGTCGGCTTCTCCCCTACTGGGTTGCCACGCTGTTGCACCCGCGCACCTCCCCGCCCGCAGCCCGCGCCTCAGCCTCTCCTGCTCCAATCCACCTCGGGCTGCCGCCCGTCCAGCTCCTCGCACGCGCACGCGCGCGACCTTCGGCTGTGCCCTGCTCCGCCCCGCCTCGCCTGCCAGCCGGCTGCCCGAGCTCCTTCGGCCGGCCCACGCCGCTCCGGCTCCGGCGGCTCGGCCTCCTCCGGCCGCGCCCTGCTCCGCCCCACCTCCGGCTGCTCCGCTCCGCCGGCGAGAAGCCCAGAGGCATGGCTCCTCCTGCTGCTAGCTCCACTATGGAATCGTTCCTGCTTAGTGCTTACCGTTGCGCGTTTGCTGCTGATGCCTACTTCAGTTTGAATGGCAGCCCTTTACTTCAGTTTTATGAGTAAACATACAGAGTTGTTCACAAGGCATTCGGCTGCAAGCCTGCAAGGGAAGGCTGGCAAGCTACACCACTCATGTCGTGCACATCAGAGTGCTGACTCACTATCCCTGCCACTGTATGATGTTCCCTTCTTATCTTTCTTCAAAACTATTATATGTTGGCTCTTTTGCTTCTGCATCATGCTAATTAATAAATATTAGGCACCATGTAGTGTATTTTTTATATGTATAAATTCTTCTTCTTTCAATTTCTGATCCAAAACTCGTGTAAGAGGTATATGGGTTCTCGATTGGATGAAAGTTTTTTTCTTACACAATAAGCAATGGTTATATTGAAGTGGCGAGTATTACCTTTTCTTTTGTGTGTTTGACATATGGCGGAGAACATGTGAGAGTAGATTAAATTCTAAGATATTTCTAATGGTATGAAATTAAAATCAAAACAAAAACTAAGATGTGTCTAATAATGGTTTTCTAACATGAAAATAATCTAAGACATATTTACCGCGTCTACGGAAACGTGAAGTTCTAACATGAAAAAAAAATCTAAGTTGCGGCCTACAAGTCCAACTACACCACATATCCAATGACATGTGGGACACACATTGACTGTTGACCATATAGACCAACTACACCACATATTCAATGACAGATGGGACCCACCACGGACAAGCAAGCCCCATCAATCTTACATGCAGGACCCACCACCGATCTGACAAGCAGGCCCCATCAAACTTACATGCGGGCCCACCACCTACCTGACAAGCAGGCCTGCCAAACTTACATGCGGGCCCAGCACCGACCTGACAAGCCACCACCATGCAAGACCGGCTGCAACTTAACTAGCAAATGATAAAACAAAATACCCCGTATTGTGGATCGAACCCACGACCTCCATCGGGGTACAGAAAGTTCTCACCACTACACCATTGTAGGTTTTTTGATAGGTCAAGAGAACGATCCGCTTTGTAGTTTAACGGCCGGTACTGGGCCCAAGCCCATTTCCAGAATCGTGTAGGGCTAGACACAATGGTTGACTTGGGCCACATTTATCCTAGTGAAAACTTTCAAGGCTTTCATTTCAGCCCATCAAAAAGAAGAAAAAAATACTACTACCTCCGGTCCGTTTTAAGTGACGCTGAAAAGATACTACAGCAGTGCAAAAACTATACATGCTGGCGACACACTTTTCGGATCGGAGGGAGTATTATTGTTTTATGTGAAAGAAAGAATACTACAATTCTTTTAAGAAAATGCATAAAAGATCTAACATTAAAATTAAATGCACATACTTAACGAAATCTTCGATATCAAACATTTTGTATGACGTTAACATCGGTTATAAGAATGTGAATCTACTATATGCAATTTAAATATGCAAGTTAAGTTTTACACAAGTTCAAATATTTTTTCAAATTGCGGTCCAAACAACGGACATGACCATTTGTAGTTAGGGGTTGAATCTTACGAAACTTTTGTTGGATCTCTAATAAAATAGCTACTTGTACACCTTAAAATGTTTTTTTCAAAAAATCATGAGCAAACTACGAAGCAGGTGTAGTTCAAATTTGACGCGCTTACAACCGAATCGAAAAAATTTGTAATTTTTACGAGAGGTGGATGGAAACCTTTTGACTCACAACCATTTGGTTATATGTACATAAAATTTACTCTAATATTTTTAGAAATTGGTTTGGTCCAATTTTGCAACATATTTTTGGTACGTGCTTCACAAAACAACCTAGTTTTTGTACTAAAAAAAAAATGAAAAATGACTTTTTTGTTTAAAGAAAAAAACTTTCTTCGGGAACATTGTTCTCAATTTTGAGATGCACGCTTGTGTACAATATGCCATTAACGTCGCCATAACATTCATCATTTGGCCTAAAAGCCATGAATCTTCATACACGGTATCACATTTCTGCGAACACTTTTTCAAGTTATTTGTCGTATTCTATGTTTATTAATTTTTATGAAAACTAGGTCACATATAATGACACATAGCGAAGGATTTCCATTTGTTTGATTTTTTATGAATTCTTTATGCCGATTTCAAAATGCGATCAAAATTAATGACACGACCGTTCTTAGTGTGGGGTTGAATCTTGTGAATCTTTTGTTTGATCTCTTATATAATAGCTACTTGTGCACCTCTTCATGATTTTTTCAAAAAATCATGAACTAACTACGAAGCAGTTGTAGTTCAAATTTGAGGCGCTTGTTATCGAATCGGTAGAAATTTGTCTTTTTACGAGAGGTGGATGGAAACCTATTGAATCACAACCATTTGGTTTTCTGTACATAAAATGTACTCTAATATTTTTAGAAATTGGTTTGATCTAATTTTGCAACATATTTTTTGTAGGTGCTTCACAAAACAACCCAGTTTTTGCACTCGCAAAATGAAAAATGACTTTTTTGTTTGAAGAAAATAAAATCTTTCTTTGGCAACATTGTTCTCCATTCTGAGATGAACGCTTGTGTATAATATGGGCACATTATAACAAACTATGCCATGAATGTCGGCAGAACATTCGTCATTTGGCCTGAAAGCCATAAATCTTCATACATGATAGCTCATTTCTAAGAACATTTTTTCAAGATATTTGTTCTATTCCGTTTTTATTAAATTTTTTCAAAACTAGGTCACACATAATGACACATTGCAAAGGATTTCCATTGTTTAGGGTTGGGGTTTACGGTCACGGTTTCGGCATAGGGTTAGGCATAACTAATTCAAAAAAAATCCAAAAAAATGGGAAACCTTCACATGGCATCCTTTTATGTGACCTACCACCTAGAAAAAATTATAAACATGTGTTATGCAAGTTTTTCTCAAAAACCCTTCTCACAAATGAGCTACGAGGTACAAAGATGTATGGCTTTCGACTCAAATAAGCTAGGGTATGACCTTTAACATAGCAAAAATTGTCGGAATGAGGCCATATTTGACACACTGGTGTATCTTTTCAATCTTAAATGTGGTAAACAAATGCATTGAAAGAAGTAAACGTCTGTGATCTGTCCAATGTACACTTGTATTCATCTTAGATAATTGATCTCTGCATGTTTTTCTGTAGATATGACAAATCAGTGGCATTGAAAGAAAGTAAACATCCGTGACATGTACATTTTGGATTGCATGTTTTTGTAGTTAGTAGTTGTTAAGCCTCATCTAACTATGTCATATGTCAGCACTGTTGTTACTCTTTTCCTGTTTTGCTACTAGGATATTACTATAGTTAAATGTGGAACATATTATGATTCTTAATTGATTAATTCCATTTGGCAGCTGCAAGACCAATAGAAGTGCTGAACTTTGCTCCTCTGGACAAGGCCATTCGGGTAATGTTATGTACTCGAACCATGATGCTTACCTGTGTGATATCGCGCATCAGACCTGTACCATAACATATTATTGTGCCTGTGATGTGGAATCTATGGTCTGAATAAATTTATATTAGGATGTGGTATAGTCTCTCTAATGTTATTTTATGGTCATCGGTGAGCCGGTGTGCATGTTGTACTGGTAGATTTAATGCGATTTCACCTATTCAACTATGCTTTAGTTTATGCTGTTTGACAATGTATGTGCATCCTGCTCATCAGTTGTAGATCCCATGTTATTTACAATTATCTACCACTGTTAGTATTTATCCATTGTTGAACTGTAACTCTTACTTAAATATGTGGCAGTTCCAATTTTTATAGGAGCTTGAGGAATAAGAAAGTTGAAGTGCGAAGACGTGAAGCCCTGCTCAGCCAAGAGTAGCATATTATCTATTGTAATAGAAGGCATATCTGTGTTGTAATCGAATTTGATAGAATGATTTAGTGTTTTTTGGACGATTTTCATGTGTTCTGTTCTATTTGAAATATTAGATTATGTATGTGATTTGAAAATGTGTGAAATGGAAGTCTGACCAGTGGGACCCACTTTCAGAAAAATCTGATGAAATTTGAACTTTCTGATGTGTGGGGCAAAGTTATAAGATGAAAATGAATAGTGGGACCCATCTGTAAGTGGGACCAGCTTCAAAATATAATGGCCGAAAATAGAAAATCAGAAGACTAAAGGCTACGGCCCAGAAATAAAAATGTTGAAATGTTGGGCTCGGCCCATGTAACCGACCAAAATTGTCAGGAAAAACATATAATAAAAAGGCTGAATTATTGGACTTGGCCCAGGTAAAGAAACAAACTGGATCGGGCTGATTCTGATCCACGACCATTTCATTTGGTCACAATTTTGCCACGTAGTATTGTCCACGTAGGATTTGACGTGTCCAC
Organism: Puccinellia tenuiflora; assembly: GCA_012064385.1. Taxonomy (NCBI): domain Eukaryota; kingdom Viridiplantae; phylum Streptophyta; class Magnoliopsida; order Poales; family Poaceae; genus Puccinellia; species Puccinellia tenuiflora. The sequence goes on from QRDG01000071.1 coordinate 973,433, forward strand.
AGCTGGCAGCGTATGACCAATTATTTTGGTCATAGATTTTATGACCCTCTAATTGGTCATATACGGTTATGACCATTCCATCAAAAAGGTCATGATCGATGTTTTTAGTCGCTCGGTATGTGACCATCGGTTTTTGGTCACAAAGGGGTCATGAAGGGAAATTTGTGACCTTCTAGCGACCAAAATGGAGGGTCACCCGTCAGCATATTTCTTGTAGTCCTCCCGTCGGCGCCGCCGTAGCTCTGCCTCGCTCCCATGGCCTTCGGGCCATAGAGGCGGGGTGGATCTCGGCCCCCGTCGGCGGGAGGCTTCCGTTCCCCTAGTTTTAGGGTTAAGGTTTGGTGGGGCGGCGTTCAGGTGGTGGCGGCGGCGTCTTTTCCAATAAAGTATCCCCGGCTTCATCCCCATCTCGATGGCGACGTCGAGAAATTTGTGGGAGTGGTGTGGCTCTCGAGGACCTCTTCTGGTGGTGGCGTTCTTCGGATCGCCATGGAGCTTCATCGGTGGTTCATCCGGCTCCGGGACGGATGTGGTCTTCTTGACCCATTCGGCGACTTCCTGTCCACAACCAACAACGTCAGGCCGGCTCTGGTAGGAGCGGCAGCGGCGGCGCGCCATCGACACGGTCTGGAGGTTGAAGATGAAGGGCATCTTAAGGATCTCGTTGTAATTTTCATTTTTGTTGAAATGTTTTGTACTGCTCGCTGTTTCTTTTAATGCCAGGACCTTTTCGCAAAAAAAAAACATGAATTTGATCTGGGGCGCCAGCAGCTAATTACAATTACACACCTCCATGATCTGACTAGCACACGAGATCATCTAGCTAAGCATCGACTTGTTGATCAGCTCAACTCCCGCATCATCGCTTGAATCTCTTCTTCCGACGGCTGGTAATCTGATTCTGATGGCTCTTTCAGCAGCTCTTCTAGGTCATCAAGGTCTTGTATCAACGGCGGGAACTCCAGATCGCCTCCCTGCATGTGCGTCGTCCCGTACATCGTCAAGAAGCTTTCTTGCACGCATGGCGGCAAGTCCATCATCTCGCCTCCTGGAACGTGGGTTGCGGTCCTGTAGAAGTACGCCGCCGCCGTGCCGTAGAGATCGGATTCGCCGGATCCTTGGTGCAAACCGTGGGCGACGTTCTCCGTGTAATGATTCTCATATGTCCGCGGCGCGCTTGATGCCGGAGCGTCGGGGTGGTCGCTTGCCGCCTTCCTCTTCTTGGAATCGCCGGAGTCGGACACGGATGGCGACGTGGTGGTGACGGATGATGATGCGCTCGAGTTCTTGCGCGGCGTCCGGTAAATCTTGCACAGAACGTGATCGCCGCCTCCATTTTCCGGCGAGATGTCGTACTCCTTCATGATCCATCCAAGTCGTTCTATCACTTTGCCGCCCGACTTCTTCGCGTACGTGAAGGTCTTGACGTATCCGCCGACGGTGCTTCCCTCGACGGCCTTCTTGTTCTCCGCGTGCCATGTCCCGCCGACCACCGCACGTGCCTTCCTCCCTCCGCCGGCTGTCGTCCTGCGTTCGCCGCCGGCGCTGCGCACCGGGCTGAAGAAGTACCACACCGGCGGCTTGTCTCCCTGCTTGCCGGTACCGGGCGCGTGCGCGAGCTTCTCCACCAGGTGCTCGGGATCCGCCGAGTAGATATCGACGTGATGGACGAAGTCCACCGTGACGGGGACCGGGTGGCCGGCGAGCTCGCGCTGGAGGTACACCTCCGTCAGCTCGAGGTCCGGCGGGCAAAACGTCAAACCCGGCGCCATTGCCATCGACGACGATCCGAAGAGCGAACGATCGGGTGTGAGCGGCCGGTGGTGGGCACCTAGCTTGCAATGCTTCTGATCGCTAGCTATATAGGGTTAGAACGGAGGTGATGATGCGTGGCCCTAGTGTAATCTGTAGGCCCTTTTATGGAGATGGATTAATGCTTAGGATCGCTAGGGTTAGTATTTTGTTCCACTCGCTAACGTACTCCGATATTGATCGATATTACGTACAGACGGTAGAACTTGGCTTAGCTGTTAAGCTTCAAAAGACAAAACATAATAATAATAAGAAAATTTACAAAAACATATTCACAAAACCAGGGATAAATTATTCTGTCTTGGAAGCCAGGATCGATTCGCTGTCGGAATCGAACGGATTGCTGAGTACCGAACTGAGTTCCTTCGGCTGCCGTCCATACACACACGGCAAAAACACACACTCGAGTCTCGACATATTCAGCAGTTTGCTGAGTGGGATACTCGGCAGATGAAAACACTCAACATATCAAACAATTAAAGTAAAAGAACATGCACACATATATTTATATTTTAAAGAGCAAACTTTTAAATTTTTATTTTTTCAGTGTAAAAGTAAATTTTCAACCTTTTTAGCACAAAAATATCTTATATTTTCCGAATTTCGAAAATGTTTTTTTTCTAAAGCACGTATAAAGAATATCATGCGAAATGGAACACCTCTAATTTTCTCACAAAAATAGACCATGATTTATGCCCATTTGTCAGGTATTAAGAATTTTCTCTATTTTGTGCTACTTTCATTTAAAATGTGATTTTTTGATGATTTCTCGAAAGTAAATGAATTTTGAACTACAAGCGTGCTCTTGTTTATTTCTAAAAAAATTCAAAAAATTTAAGAATCCTAAATATGATTCCGTGCAATATCAACCGAGGGTGTTGAAAATCCATGTCGTAGCTATGAATAGTTGCACCGACGATTTTGACCCGTTAAAAAAATTAAAAAACTTTTGGCACGGAGTATGCACTAATTGTAAGGAAAAATAATAACTTAGTGATAATAGTTGGTTCAAACTAAAGTTCGCTCTTCCATAGAGTTGGTACATCTATCTTCTGCGAAAACCGGCAACATCACCGTCTTTTTGATGCAATGAATTGTGCTCAAATTGTCGGGAAATTAGCATAGGTCATGTCCAATTTCCTAACACCTCGAAAATCGACTAATTTGACCAACTAGTCTTTCGAGTAATAATTCTAAGACACTTTTCTTGTTTTTGTGATTTCAATTTAGTTTAGTATGAATATCATCTCATCGAGTTGAGAGAAACATTGATTGCTTTATCTTTTTTATCTTAAAAGCGCGAAATTTCCACGTATTTTAGATGCATGCTTTGCAAGTGCACATATCCTACTTCTACCCTATAACTATGGGGCGTTACAAATTGGCCCCGCTTATGTTGTATTTATGGCTCCGTCCCTACTCCAAAGGATGATTTGGAAAGAAGTTTGGTGAACCATGATGAAAACCTCAGATGACAAAGAAAAAGAGGAGTTTGGCGTTCATCTCGACACAACTCTAGTAATAGAGTCTCCCATGAATGAGACTTATGAGGTACCGAAAAGAAAAGGAGGTGAACAACTTCCGCCACCAGAGCTGAAACCTCTACCAGAAGAACTAAGGTATGAATTATTAAATGAACACAACGATATTCTCCCGTGATGCCATGGCGAGCATAGCTAACCATCGCAAGATCGACTCTCACGATCTGATCCCCTTCCACGCGCACTGGCGGGATGCGGCAACAACCTCAAAGACACTCGAAAACTCTAATCACCTCTCGCAAAGATAAAGTTGTTAATCTTTTCTTATACGTTTATTCTTCTCTCTCTTTGTGGTTGACCACAACTAGTTTGAACTTTTGTTGACTAGTTGTTGAACTTCTGATAATTTGTCCTGTGTATGCCACATAGGATCTGGTGGTACTAGCACCTTCTTAGTGAGTTTTTGCATATGAAAGTTATACTCCCTCCATTCCAATGAATAAGGCTTATATATTTTTGAAAAGTCAAGCTATGTAAAGTTTGACCAAACTTTTAGAAAAAATAATCAACAACTATAATATTATGTGGGTATCATGTGAAAATATATTTCATAATGTATCTAACAATATTTATTTTGTATTGTACATGCTCATAATTTATTTAAAAAATGGTCGAACTTCACATAGTTTGACTTTTAAAAGTAATAGAAGCCTTATTTATTGGAACGGAGGTAGTAGAAAATAATCTTGAAGACTAGTGAGCCCAGAAGCGAGCCACCTGATTGGCTAGAAGCTTCGAGGAACGTTTAGACGTTTGCGAATTTGTAATATCGATCAAACAACCTCGAAATCATTTGATAAATAGCAAACTCATCTTGGCCTACTCATTCCAATGTGCTTATTGTTCGAAGCTAAGGACGTTTTTGGATCATTAGCTTGCCTAGCTTAGCCAGACTAGGCTATGCGAGCTCGTTTGACTATTGCCTATCAGGCAAGGTTACTTGTTTGGTTTATTAGCTAAAATCTAGCATTATCAGCACGTACTCGAGACAATTACTTTATTTATTAGTAATGCAGCAATTAAATGTCACTTTTTTCCCGTTTCTTGCCGTCGAAGGAGAGCCGAATTGGCTAGCCTAGCAGGGTAAGAATTTTATAGCTCATGCTGGCTAATTTGCTTGGCAAAGTTGGTTTATCCGCTCCCTACCAAACGCATAGCCTTGCCCACCGAGGCTATGGTTGACCTTCCCGGCGAACCAAACGTTCCACTGTGTCGCCGTCATCCGTTCATGGTGACGTCTCCGGCCACGGCAAAAGACAAATCGGATGGACCCACGTGGAAGTGAAAACAAACCTACCTCCTCCGCCGCACCGGTAACCTCCTTCCTCGCCGGCCGTATTAAACCCCATTCCCCCCCTTCCTTTCCGAACTAGCCGTTACGCTCTTCGCCTCTTCCCCGTCTCTTGCGTCTCCTCTCCCCCTAAAAATCCATCTCATTACGCCTCAACGGCTACTTCCCCCGCACCTCTACTCCGATCCGATCCCCACCGACCTCCCATGGCCGCCTCCGCCGCCGCCGCCTCTACCTCCGCGCCGGCGCATCCGACGGCCGCCGCCGACTTCCCTCCGGCCCCGCCGCCGCTCCGCACCACCGAGCCCCGCCCGCGCCGCCGCGCGCGGGAGGTCAGCTCCAGATACCTCGCCACCCCGCTCCCCTCCTCCTCCCCGCGCCTCTCCACCTCCTCGTCCCGCGCCTCCTCCCCGACCCCGTCCCCGCGCGCCCACACCCGCGTCGCCACCCCCTTCGCCAACGAGAACCAGCCCCCGATCCCCCCGCCCACCACCCTCTCCCGCAGGCGCGCCGTACAGAAGCTGTTCGGCGAAATCGGCGCCCCCAACCCGCGGGCCTCCGTATCCTCCACCCCCGGCGCCAGCGCCGCGACCCCCAGGTTCCTGCCCCGCTCCTCCGCCAGCGGGCCCACCCCGTCCACGGCGCGGAGGGGCTACCCGCGCCCTCCCACGCCCGCGCGCGCCTCCTCCTGCCCTTCCGCCGCCGCCGCGGACGACGCCGCCTCCTGCTGCTCCTCGGACACGTCCTCCACCCTGACCGACTTCTCCGAGCCTGATGGGATCCCGGTGTCGGCCGCGCACTGCGAGAGCCCGCCCCTGCTCGGTCCAGCGTCCTGCCGGGGCGGGCGCCTGTCGTCGGAGCTCCGGTCGTCCGTACCGGAGTCGGGCGGGTCCGCACGGGGGGCTATCCCGCTGTGCCACCGTTCGCTTAATTCAGCTCTGACGAGTTGCCAGCCTCCGCTGGGGAAGGTGCTGCCGGCGCCGAGGCCACCGCAGCCACATGGGGCGAAAATAGCAGAGCTGAAGAAGGCAGTGGTTCTCGGGGGCAGAAAGGTTGTCGGGAAGCAGGAGGACGTGCATCAGCTCCGGCTCCTGGACAACCGCCACGTTCAGTACAGGTTCATGAACGCCCGGGCTGAAGCGGTGGCCAAGGCCAAGTCTGCGGCGGCGGAGGTGAGACAGGGGATAACCCCTTTATCTGTAGTTTGATCTCCATAGTGGGGATTGGGATGCTGATGTTTTCATTGTTTTGCATGTGAAGAGCTCCCTGTTCGGACTGGCGGAGAGAATTACGGGGCTGCGAGAATCAGTCGCTGATAAGAGGGCAGAGGTGGAGAAGATCAAGAGGGGTCAGAGATTGTTCTCCATTGTTGGTGGTCAGGTAACGAAAATTGGACACATTTTTTGCTTTCTGAAATTTCTGAACCATTGTGTTGTGTATGGCTTCAGATAAATGTGTGACTATCGAATTTGAGCTATGGATGTGTTCGAATTGTGTATGTCACGTGAATGAATTTATTTCCTCACTCACGTGAGAGGAGCCATCCAGGGGCATGGCTCAGTATCACAAGCTTTCTGTGTTCTCATTTCAATCTGTCCAACCGATTAAAGTGTTCTACTGGATCGATACGTTAGCTATGTGCGCCCAATGGATGTCAACTGTAACTTGAGTCTACTTTTACCTTCAATATGTGCCCAATGGATGTTACATCTGCACTAGCGTCAGCACACTTAAGATGATTTATGTGAGTTGGTGGTTCAAACTAAAGACTAAGGTGCAGCTTAATTAATGTATATGTTTACTTGCAAAATTACCAGGTATCATATTTGGATCAATGGAGTGATGTTGAGGAGGATTATTCCGGCTGTCTGACAGGGGCAACAACAGCGCTGCATAACGCTTCACTAAGGCTACCAATTAGTGGGGGTGTTAGGGTAAGATTTTGATTAAATTTCATATTACGGGCATGAACTCCACCAATATGTTCATGATGCAGATCAAATACCAAGTTATAATGCTGCTTCTAATAATGCTTGCAGGTAAATTGTGAGGAAATCTCAGAAATTCTTAACTCAGCAGTGCAACTACTGGAACCAGCGTCTCCTTGTGTCCGAAATTTGTTACCGAAGGTGAGAAACTGTTGCCCAGAAATGTTATCATTTAAACCGGTTATTTTTAAATTGTGTTCATGAAATGTTCACATACAAGATAGATTTGTTTTCTAAATAGTGAGAATATAAAAGTACCAAGTGTGTGTACCTATCTTTAATTGAGAACATATACCCTATCAAATAACCTACTAAATGATCATAATTTGTTATCAAATATTGGTGGATTGAGGTTGTGAAGTTCGCCACCATTCAAAATTTTCAATTCTAGCTCTAAGCACAGTATAAAGCTTTATTTGAGAATACAAATCCATGTTAATTTGATTGCCAATTGAAAGTTCACACTAATATATGTCCATACTCCATAGTGTGGCATTGAGAATACACAGGATGTTAAATTGGTAAAGCCTACAAATCCATGTTAATTTGATTGCCAATTGAAAGTTCACACTAAGATATGTCCATACTCCATAGTGTGGCATTTTATGGAGTCCAAAGCTAATGTACTTGATAACCGAACATCTCTCTGGTTCTAGTTGTGCGAGTTGCATGCTGCCCACACAAAGCCTTCGAGGTGCTCTGGACGTCTCCTTTCTATAAGAAATACCAAGGGCTGGTCCAATCGTCTGTTGCTAGTGAAGGAGCCTTTCTATAACTAAAAATCCAATCGTCTATTATTATCGTAACAGTCTCATATGTTTGAAACCTTTAATGCTGGTATTTATCTAGATTATGCATTATTGTTATTATATCAATCTGATGTTTTGGATGCTAGTTCTTATTATGTATTTATGGAGGTCAAACTAAAAGATGTTTGACTGGTACAAATGTCTTAGATTTTGGGTCAGTACTACTATTTTGCATGATTCTTAGTTGTTATAATGATAGAATCGGATTTTGCTCGTATAGGTTGAAGAAGTTGATTGCGTAGCCTCCAACCTTGCCCAAGTAATTGCTAGTGAAAGAGCCTTGATAGAAGAGTGCGGGAATCTACTAAATCAAGCACACCATATGCAGGTATGGTTTAAATCAAGCACATACGTTATATTCCTATGAGATCCTATCTCCACCATGAAAATATTTGACTGATGCCTTGATAATTTGCTGTTACATAGATGAGGGAGTACAGCTTGCGAAGCCAGCTTATGCAACTGAAAAGTTGAAGCAAAAATGGAGGAAGCGTACAAAACAAACACGATACCAAGTCATTTCTCCCGACCAGTGGAGCTGATTGTGCTCACCGTTGGAAACATTTTCCAGCAGGACGGACAAAAACAGGTGGTGGCCTGTGATGATCATACAAAACAAGAGGCAGAAGTATCGTTCTGCAGATCAAGAATTCCTGATTCTTTGTGGTATATATATGGTGTTTTGCCTTTGGTCCTTTGTTTCTGTTATCCTTGTGTAGCCATGGAAAGAACAACTGATAGAAGCATTGTCCCTTACATAATGAAAGTTCATCCATTCTTTTGTACTTGTAGCATATATGCATTCGGAACAAATTCTCATCGTGATACTTGGCTGAAGAATGATAGCTTCGCCTGAATGTGCAGCAGGTGCTGTTGCATTTTCAACACTCTTTTGGATCTTGCCAGTCAAGTGTCCACTCGGTTAATCTTCAGTGTATGCTTTAATTAGACTCCTGCAAAACAAAAAATGACAAGGACTTGCTATGGAAAGAGATGGAAAATATTGTAGAGTCATGGGTGGAAATTAAAGGAAGCGTCTAACCTAAGAATGGCGTCTCTATCACCATCTAGATAACAGTTAGCAGGTAGGATTCAACCGACAAGAATTAGACTCCTGCAAAACAAAAAATGTCAAGGACTTGCTATGGAAAGAGATGGAAAATATTGTAGAGTCATGGGTGGAAATTAAAGGAAGCGTCTAACCTAAGAATGGCGTCTCTATCACCATCTAGATAACAGTTAGCAGGTAGGATTCAACCGACAAGAATTGGAGCCAGTGTGGTGTATTCAGCGAAAAGAAGTTAAACAACTGTGAACAGTTGCATGAACACACTCTAAAAACTGTTAACATTTTCACTTGGATTTTTACCAGCCTCCTCACCTTTTTACTTGAGAAGGCACATTATCGCTTCGCCTGGTTGCTTTGACAAGCCGCTTCAACATGCCTGGCCCGCGCGAGGTAGTCTGAATTAGCAACCGGGTCAGCATGCAACTAGAGTAGAAAAGGCTACAACTACAACTGATGACATACGAAAGCATACAGCAGCAGCATCAGTACAGCCCGAAACTTCAAGTAGTGAGATAGAATATAGGGATAGAAAAGGACTCATAAAATATGTCATATGTGACAAAAAGAGATCTTATGGTGAAGGTGGCGTAATACGTAAATTATGCTTGCCACCCATACCGGGTAAAAATATATACCGCCACTTTCTCCAACCGCGAGCAAACCTCCATAAATAGATCGCGGTGTATCGGATTCTGAAGAATAGACCACTCTCAGAGATAGTAAGCACAACGGAATATCACCTGTGCATATGAGAAGAAAATTTAGCATTAAACACTTTGTCATTTCTACATAGACAAAGTGATCGTAATAATGCGATCGCTCCCACCCATATGTTTAATCTAAAACTGTGATCAATACCACGCAGCCAATTGCCAAAGATATGGGCAACTGTGTGAGATGGATACAGGTTCGAGGCCACTTGGATGACAGACCATATAGAACGTATAAAATTACATTCGAAGAGCAAATGATTTATGTTCTCATCATAAAACGCATTTTGAACTATCTTACCAGTTACACTTTGCCAGTTTGTCCTTTGTTAAAACCACCCCTCTTCGTAGATACCAAGTGAAATTTTTAATTTTCAATGGTATCTTCATTTTTCAGAGGTGTTTATTACTCCCTCTGTTTCTTGATATAAGGTGTCTAAGGTTTTGACACGGATATTAAGACATCAATATTTTGTATGTGATGGACTTATTTTCTCATGGAAAAAACGAGTGATAGGAGTCCCTAATAGCCACAAATTGAAAACAATCATTCAAATCCCTCAGTTCCATATTGTGACTCATTTGTGAATGGGTACAATTATCAATAAATCGTAATATACCTTATATTTCGAAAAAAATCTCAAAACCTTAGGCACCTTATATCAAGGAACGGAGGGAGTATTTATGACTGACATATCGGAATGTACTAATGCTTTATACATGGATTCTACCGAGAATTTGCCATTCTGGAGTAGATTTCAGCGAAACTCATCGCGTCTTGGTTTAACTTGGATGCTAGCTAGCCGCTCTTATAGAGCTTGCCATGATGCTAACCGGATACCAACGAGATCCCGTCTAAAAGACACGTTCGGCGGGGATGATCCCAACACCTCAGCAACGAAGTCGCTTTTTTTACGTGCGTTGTTGTATAAAGTTGCATATTGTTCCCAAAGAGGCTCGTTCCCAAGCCAGGAGTCCTCCCAAAAGCGTATCTCAGATCCATCCTTAATGAGGAATGATCCTTATCCAAAGAACTTAGTATTTAACGACATCTGACCTGCCCAAAAGTGTGAATCTCTTGTCTTCCAATGCAGTTGGGATATGGCTCTTGAACCCACATATTTTCTTCACACGAGTTGCTGCCACACCCCATCCTCGGTTAAAAGCTTAAAAAGCCATTTACAAAAGAGTGCAGAGTTTTTTGCCTCAAGGTCTTGAATACCGAGGCCCCCCTGGTCTTTTGGGCGACATAGGACATCCCATTTAGCCAGTCTATTTTTCTTTTTTTCGTTATCCCCTTGCCAAAAAAATCTCAATCGATAGTAGTCCAGATGTTTGAGTACTCCTTTTGATATTTGAGAAAAGGATAACATATGTAGTACCATATTGCTGAGAATGGAGTTGATAAGAACCGAACGATCACCACTGAAGGTAAATTTTCTGTCCAACTGTTAAGTCTCTTCTCCAACCGTTCCTCGACTAATTTACATTCAGCATTTGTAAGTCTACGATAATGTATCGGTGTCCTCAAATAAGACATAGGAAATTGGCCTTGTTCATGACCGAATAATTCGGTGTACACCGCAATTTGTTCTTGTGCTTCTCCGAAACAAAATATCTCACTCTTATGAATACAAGTAAACCTAACCACAGAGTAGAAAGAACAAGCATTTACGAGTTCAATTCAAACAAAACAAAGTTACAGAGTCAGAGTGGCAGTCGTTCTACCGAGGTTTCCAACATAGGCCATGGCACGGTCATGTGTCCTGCCTCCTCGCCATTCATATAATCTCTTGTACCCCATGTTTAGTAGTTTCATTATTTCTTGGGGATATAGAGGAACCCTAACAGCCTCATGAAATTGTAAGAAAGATGTATTCGATATATGTGGTATAATCTGTGGTAATGTTATTCATTATATTGTGTGAACATTGACTAATGATATTTGCCCATGGACATGAAGGAGATTATTGCTTTTGCGAGGCGGGGTTTAGGACGGTGACGTAAACAAACTATTTCCGTTGTTGATCATAAAAAAAAGAAACAACAGAAATCTAAGTCCTTTACTCCATATCCAAAGAGTGGCCCTTAATTATTACCGACGTCAACCTTTGAAGGGGTAATAGTGGGTTTACGAGGTACATCACAAGGCAAAAGCATTGGGGCTATCCTTGTCCGGGGCTCCGTCCACACATATCATGTTACATAGATAAGATGCATCCATCAAAATTGACCCATTATGCTAGTGTTTAATGTTGAATCCCTGAGAAACACTTTTAGCCCTACCGCGGTTTCCATCATTTTCCTAGTTTTTTTTCTCTATTACAATTAATTAATTTAATCTTACTCTAAAACACCATCACAACAAATTAATTTCACAACAATATTACTTGGAATTTCAGATAACTTGCAAACACTCCTCAAACTTACTTCTAAAAAAACTAAAAAAAATCTTGGGCACTTGCATGCATTCCTAGCCTACTATAAATAACCCCCTTTTCCGAATGAAGATAAGGTTCCATACTCTCTCTCCCCCCTCCATTTTGAATGTCCAAAGCTTGATTCCTCCTGATTTTCCCAACCAAATGTCAATAAATTTAAGGGAAAAGTAAGAGGAAACCTGAATCTACAAATCCCACTAACTGAGGGTTGATCAACCCTTGATTCCTTCTGATGCATGCTTGTTATTTTTGGAGTTTGAGGGATCCTATGTGGCAGGTGTCACGAGAAGCTTTTGGATTTGTGATTTTCCCGGAAGTTTGTAGGGGATTGAAGGCCTCTACAAGATCTCTACCAGTCGATGGAGCTCCTAATTCACGGAGGAGACCCAAATAGAAGCATGTGATATTTTGTAGTGTTCAAGGGTCCTATGTGCAAAATATATGGATGATGTCATATTTGGCTATTTACCCGTGTGGGTGTTGCAATGCAGTGATATAAATGTAACATGTTTGTCATATTTATGTCCCATAAATGAACTTCAAATCTAAGATGTCTAGATAAATTAAGTTGATATGTACTCTGTCTGTTCCAATTTTACTGATGTTCTAAAAAATATACAACATGCCTCCTTCGATTCTAAGGATTTACGCAGGATTTGTATATGATTTTCCTTTCTAGTGCGTTTGATTCGTGGGATTGTACCCTATGGGAACCAATCCTGTATGAAGTTTGTAGTTCATTTTCACGGGAAAACTAAAATGAGCTCCGAGCTCATGGAAACATTCCTTTGAGAATTCCTTTGTCCATAGGATCTGGTTGGTCAACACTTCCTATTCCTTTGTACTTCCTATTCGTTTGATTTTACTACCCTATTGATTCAAAGGAGGCCTAAAGAGATGTGGCGATTATGACACAGATTGAATGTGGACCGGGTAAGACGGTAAGTTGATTTAGCGGTGAGGGAAAAATGGGTAAGTGCAAATATGTTGCCGTGTTGGATTCTCGACATCAATTATTCAGGAAAGAACATGGAGGCCAGAACGCCAAATAAATTGGAACAGAGTAAGTAACCCTTAAACATTCAAGACACTCGAACAATAGCTGAAAATTACTATATTAATCCAAAACTCCTTGATGACTAGTTCAATAATATATACTCCATCTGTTGTAAAATATAAGATTTTTAGCTTTTTCTGAATCTCTAAACGCGTTTTCGTTTGTCTTATTTCAGTTCGTATGTAGTCTATAATAAAAAAATCAAAACAATTTATAATTGTGAAAGAGGGAGTAAATAAAGGTTACTCGAAGTTCAAGAAAAAGAGGAATCTATTTTAACATAAAAAAATGAAATGCTAAAAAACCACTACACAAACAGACAACGTAAACAATTCATTTTTTTTGTTTTTGCGAAACACAATACAACACATGCGCTCACATATACGCGCATACACTTACCCCTGAACGCACGCACGCACACCCTACCCCTATGAGTACCTCCGAGATACTGAGCCGGCGGTCAGGTCTTGAGATTAACGAAGTCACCACAGACGCCTCGCTGTCGACGGGAACGTCGCCTCGCACTGAAGAATAATACGCCTATAATGAGAAACACCGGTGTCAAACCTATGGTTTAAACTCTGGTGGGCTGGTGGTACAACCACCCTCCTAACCATCAACCAAGGATACAATAAAATTATACAAGTTGCCTGAGATTATACGCGTACAAATACGTTTGCATACACGGTACACATATCAATACACTACTACTATCCCTTCCGTACGTCTACGTACACGTACGCTGAGAGAGACCATCGGGGTCGAGCCCAACCTCCTCTTCCCTTCCCCCGCGACGTCCATCCCTTCTTCTTCCTCTCCTTCCCTCCCTTTCACCTCCGTTCAAACCCTAGAAACCAGTTCCCCAACCAAAACCCTAACCCTAGCTCCCTCCACCGTCTCCCCCCTCCCCACCGCCCCTCGCGGCTCCCCCGGCCGCGGCCCCCCCCGCGCCCAATCCGCCACCCCTCGGCTCTCGCGGACCTAGGGTTTGCGCGTCCACGAGCCGGAGCCCGGACCCGAGCCCCGGTGAGGGCGTGCGTGGCGCGCGACTAGGAGGTGGGAGGTGGAGATGAGATAGGGCCTCGCGGTGGTGGTGGTGGCGGCAATGAGTAGGCTCTCGTTCAGGCCGCGCCCGCTCGACATCCACAAGAAGCTCCCAATCCTCAAGTCAGCGCGGGACTTCGAGGACGATGACCCCACGGCAGCAGCGGTCGCCGCGGCCAGGGTAGGCGTCCTGCTGCGGCACTCCGCTTCGGAGCTCACTGCCACTGCCACTGACGCCGAGGTAATCTAATGAACCGTCACTGACTGATAGCGTTTTGCGTCGAGGGTGCAATTCTATGAAGCTGTCACTGTTTGGTAGCTCGAAGGATTTCATTTGTAGGTTAGTAGTTGTCGGGTCATGTTGATGTCAGCCAATTAGCAGGTTGAATTCAACTGTATTGCATAACTGCATTTATTTGGTCTGAATATTTCATTTGTCTTTCAGTCAAATGTAAGTCCGAGAATTTCTATGCAAAATAGTTTTTTTCTGGGTGGAGTTGTGATGTTCGACGGAACGTTTGCAGGGAAATCCAGCTCCCAGTAAGAAGAATGCTCAAGAAATACCAACACCGCAGTTTGATGATGTGGAAACCTATGACAGAGATTACACTCGTACCTTTGCACAACCATCATGTTATATACGAGGAAGAGGAGGTTTGTTTCTCATTGCTGCCTTGTAATTGCCCTTTTTTTACATTGACAATATTTTGTTTATGAACTGTCTCTAAGAATGAGTACCTGTTGCAGCAAGAGCTGATATCGGTGAATTTGTTGAGTATGACCTGGATAATGAAGATGAAGAATGGCTTGAAGACTTCAACAATGAGCGGAAAAATCTCAACCCTGAAAAGTAAGAAAATGTTACCGATTTGCGTTTTGGTTACAGTTAAACACGCATTTTGGAGTCTAGAATGAAAAATCAAGAGTTCAGAATCCTGTCCAGAGTCATATTTCTAGAAAAAGAAGTCTCTCCTTGTGTAGAATTTGGCTTGTCACAGTGACATATTAACTTGTTAAGGCTTAAGACAACAACATTGACCATTTTATTTTTTTGCCCTTATGGCACACATATGTTTTGCTACATTTAAGTGTTTTTTTGGGGGCAAAAACTACATTTTAATTGAAATTGCGTATTACAGGTTGGAGGTCCTCTTATTCAAGTTGGAAATTTTGGACCACAAAGCTCGAGAAAGAGCAGGAGCCATAACACCAACTTACATCGGACCTGTTCCAGTCCTCTTGCAGCTCGATGTTGCTATGGAGGTAAAAGCAGCATGCTAAATGGAAACCTTACACAATGGTCGTAGGATATTATGCTAAAAGGGAAGCAAGGGAATCATAGAGTTGATGCACTGACCTATGTGCATGACATTTCTCAGTGGAACTTGTACTTGTTATTATATCATAATGTAACTGTATATCTTTATCAATCTACTCAAGACCTTCTGTTACCTTCATTATCAACTCTGAAATAGTGCCTATTCATTTTTATTGTATTTTTTGCATGACATTCCGGTTGAAATAAGATTTTACCTGAGGATCTCCCTTGCTAGCTTTAGCACACGTCAAACCCTTTGTTTAATATAAAATACAACTTGAACTAAGAAAGTTGCTGCATTACATGTTGGACACACTGTAAGAGCCCTAGTAAATTCCATCTGTTCTGCATGTTGCTGACCCCTGTAGTCCATCTCTCTGTTGGCAGCAGGGTACTTGGTGGGGAGTAACCCGCATGGGTTTTGGGCTCTGCCATGTTCTCTTAAAAAACATGACATTTCTAATTACTTCTATTCTCTTTATGTTGAATGCCATATATCTTCTCCTTGTTTGGCAAAAATAGATATTGCAGTTTCAGTATTCGTACATGTCCATCTTTGTTGTCTTACTGTTGGGACTGAGGGTACATGTTGTACTGCATGTTTTGTATTATATAGGCATGCGCGGAATAGCTTAGGTTTTAAGCAGTGTGGACTTGCACAATAAGTATTGATTACTTCTTACGGGGGTTGAAGTGATTTGGCACATTACTTTTGTTGTGAGAGGGTGAGCGTAATTTACTAGTGCAGTTAACTTAAGACTCACATCCCATAGTTCACAGGTCCAATGGGTTAGGGAGACAAAGGTCATACTCCCATGCTATGCTATGATTGTCGACGACATTAATTTAGACATTTCATACACCTTTTTCTATGTCTTGCTTCATATCGATTAATATTATTCTTCAGGATTGGCCCCCGATTGCTCAAACCTGCTTGTGTGGAGATCACATATGATCTTAATGTGGAAGGAATTCAAGCTTTACCATTAAATATCGATTAAGTTATTAACAGTGATATACACACAAACTTTTGTATTTTTTTTGTTATTAATTGTAGATTATATGATCTAGGCTTTTGTTTTTTCAAGATACATGGAAAGGGAATTGTCCTTTTCATTAGTGTTGCTGTCTTGTAGTACAGTTATTCCTACAGAGTGTTTTCTTACCAAGTGCTTCTCTGTACAGGCTTTGCAATATTTATCTGTTCGGTATGCCGTTTTCCAAGCTGTATATAACTTTTGGAAAGCAAAGGTATGCTCCAATGTTATAATACAGCACATTGTCTTGTTTAGTACACGATTACAAGCATAATCTTACCTTTTAAATGCTGTAACATAGCTTGGTATCGTTGCCTGTCATACCTAGTTTTCTGATAAGTCTATTGGTTTTGCATGTTTGGGAATTTCTTGTGCTACTTGATTTAGATTTTTCAGTCTTGCAGCAAATGATATTGTGACTTAGTTATGTTTGCTCAATTCCTTATGTTTACTGCTTCTTTCTTTTATCAGAGGGAACGGTGGCAAAAGCCTATTCTGCGGCGTTTGCAGGTTAGCTTTCTTTATTTAAATCTTTGATGCTGCAGTATTGTGTTAATCCTCTGGGTGTCGGTAGATGTTCTATTTGGATGCTGTTTCTCCAGACTGATATGATATATCCAAGACTCTAGAAGTTAAACGTTCTTTTCTTCTGTGTGTGTGGGCTACCACGGGAAGTTCTGACTGCTGTGTAAATCATGTTACCAGACGAGGCAGTAATCATGTTAAAACTATTTCAGTTACTATGAATAGATGATTGCTAAAAGAGTTGACACAAGTTAAATTAGAGACTTCACTGGAAACCAGCTGGGATTCCTCAAATATGTCAGTAGCACGAGCCTTTTGTTTAAAGTAGAGGCAAAGCAAGATAAGTTTGCTAAGATGTCAGGACCCAACAGCATTACAGTCCCATAAGGAGAGCTATTTGTACTACATCCATATACTGTCAAAACGAAGCTCTCCATCAAACATAGGGAAATTAAGGCTATAAACTTGCTTAATGAATTTAAAATTGTAATTCTATAGTGCCAATGCAGACGTATGATTGGAATTTTGCAAAATATAACACGCCATGCAATGTGGGCTAACTCACATTCAAAAAAAATGTTGGATAGTTTTTTGTTCAAAGTGTTTCCCCTGCCATTTGCGTTTAATCAAATTCTCCTATCGCAGAATAACCCCAGCCAAAGAAACCACAGGAATATCTTGATTTCAAGCGGTAATTTAAGTCACATAACCGTTTTGATCTGAAACGAAATCGCTCCGAATACATGGAGTGCACAGAAAAAAAACCTGTGTTATGCAAAATCCCATGTAAACGATCCCTGATCCTTAGATTGTTGCACCGCTGTCACCTTGAGGACAGTGCCATTCCAATCAGCTAAATGCTAACTTATGAGAGCCCAGCGAAGGCTACATTTCGATTGGCCGCCCCAAGAACAGCGGCCACCGTAGCATGTTTAGTATGTACGATTTTAAGTACCTGGTGCAACGGACAGGCTCCTCGACGGAGAGGTAAGGCTCCGAGGAATGATGGTTGGCCAGCGAGGGACGAACGAAAGGACGGAGATGCTTATAACTGTTTCTGTTATCTTGTACCATCCTGAATAACACAATTTGCCTAGCTTATATAGCCAACAACTGATACACCCAACAGAATCAACTAAGAGATGAGATAATGTTTCGATCTACTCAATTAACAGCTATGCTTTAGATTGAACCAATTTATTTCTCAAGCTGCTGCTATCTTGGAGTTCTGGTACGCTTGCTGTCTTGTTACGCAGCTGGCCGACTGTAAGGCCCAAAGCCATGACCATGAGACCTACACATTTTGATCAGACAGGGTCTGTGTTGAAGGATGAGGGCGAATGGATTGGGGTCAAGCACCTTTTTGAGCTCATCCCCCTGATCAGTTGGCAGGACAGTATGAATAGGCTAGGCAACTAGTTTACTTTATTTTTTTTATCATGTCCATCCAACCAAACAGGAAATCAAGCTGGATGGTCCCAATCCATCCACCTTTGTTCCTCCAACCAAACGAACCCGTAACGTCTATGCAAGATCTGGCTATTCTTTGACTTGTGAAATTTATTAGTAGCCAGTAAGCAGATGCTTCAGTTTAAAGTGTGTTTGACTTAGTTAAGTTATGTGCTGGAACCAGGGTGAATTAGGAAGGCTATATTTGGGTTTCTTGCACAACAAAGCTAAAGAGCCTGGTGTTTTCCTCATGTAATTTATTAGTTCACAGGGGTTTAACTAGGTTTTGCCAAAGTAGCTTTAAAGGCTCATCTAATAAGCGCCAAGTGCCAACTAGCTCTCATAAGTTAATGGACCCCGTTTAATCATTAGACTTGTTAGTTTCTGGCCCAGCAAGTTTGCTTAATAGCAAAGCTTTAGTCAAAGCTAATTTTGTCGGGAGAACTGTTAAGCTATCATAATATGGTTCTGTTGCATTACTATTGACTAATTTACTTTTGGTTTTCTGAAGCCTCCTCCGCCGGTGAATGATACAAACCCATATAATGTATTCAGACCAAGAGAAAAGGCCCATCGTCTTCATACAAGAAGGGTGAGTGGCTTTAGGCCAGAATTTGTTTGAGTACCTACCTTATGGGAGAAGCAATTACTGTATAGACTTTTTCTTGGATAACATCTACCTGTAATCATGTTTCTTTTGCGTATACATAACGTTTTACTTCCTTTTCCAGATGCAAAGACGGGAAAATAATATCCAGTCGTTTGAAAAACTTCGCCTGGTAAGTTTAATTTAGTTTTTTTGTTCATATTGTGTTTCTTGTTCCTGTACATCTTAGTATATAAATGCTTGCTATTTCTGAACTGAAAGCTCCACTGCTCTAATGATCAACTGGTTATTTTTTTTTCATGA
>QRDG01000072.1:0-27418 GCA_012064385.1 Puccinellia tenuiflora
TCTTGTTAAAGAACCAAGTCATTTATGCATTACAAAATGCCCAATCTAAAGCATAAATCCTCACAGGAATTCGGGTTATAGTTATTTTGTCAACACCATTTAACCAATTTCCGGACATATTCGTTATATTGGGTAGTGGCGGAATATTAAAAGTAAAGTGAATAATTTTTGAAGTAAGAAGAGCAAAACGACAAAAAATAGATGATTGATTGACTCCTCGGAATCATAGAAGAAAATTTCTTACAGCCATTCCATTTGTATTTGGCGAGGTTCTTTTTTTTATAGAGAAACACATAAATACCTTAATCTTAGGTACCTTTAATTTCCAAATATAGCTGCACAAAAAACGCATATTCCTGTTCAACATGTAAACATACATTGATTTACCGTCAATAAACCTGAGGGATTGAGTTTCCAAACAAAGGCGTCTCATGCATGGGATAAGACAACCAAATTAGGCCTTGCACTAAGTGTAACCAAGCAGTACACTTATTTCTTGTTGAGGTTCTTTCTTAATCTGATATCCAGAAGAGTAATCGAAAGAAATCTGCAATAAAAACGTTTTTATGTCGCATAATGTTATGAAGAGATGGATATTGTCTGGATAAAGGTGAATCCCTCACTAACAGTCCTCCAAAAAATGAGTTAATTTACCAACTTCAATATAAAAAAAATCCTCTACCGAGAAATTTCTATTTATGCCATTAAGCCCTTCCAGAGAGGATAATCAGTAGCTTGCATGTCACTTATGAAAAACTTATTTGAAAGGTACTTATTATGAAGTAGTTCTTGCCACACTCCCTCCGGATTAAGTAATTTAATTAAAAACCATTTGCTAAGTAAACCCTTATTTTTAAATTTAGAACGGTCAAACTCTAAACCTCCGTGGTCTTTGGGTCAATATATAATGTTCGTATTACTCAATCGGTACTTTTGTTTTAGTTGATGAGACTCCCAGAAAAAATGAGACCGATAGAAGTCTAATATTTTTCATACCCCTTTAGATATTTGTAGGAAAGATAACATGAACATCACAACGCTTTTAACAACAGAGTTAATAAGAACAATAATATCTCCGTATGAGAGTAACTTGCCTTGCAAGCATCACAACTTACTTTCGAAGTGGAACTCCATTGGGTTCCATTCTATATTAAGTAACTTTCTGTGGTGGATTTGGGATATCTAAATATCTAAAAGGGAGAGCACCACCTTCACCGGTGAAAATATGATTATACTGATCCTCGTCCTCCTTCGCCTTTCCAAAACATAAAATCACACTTTTGTGAAAATTAATTTTGAGGCCAGATAATTGTTTGAAAATACAGATAAGAAGCATCATGTTCATTGCTTTCTCTAAGTCATGATCCATGAAAAGAATAGTATCGTTGGCGTATTTATGGGTGAACACTCCCGCATCCACAAGGTGGGGAACACGACCACCCGCCTGGCCATCCTCTTTTGTCCTTGCAATTAATATTTTCAAAATATCAGCCACAATATTTAAAAGCATAGGTGAAAGGGGATTCCCTGTAGCGACCCTTTCCTAGTTTGGAAAAAAATGGTCAATGCCGTACTTAATCCATATCCGAACCGACCCTCTTTGCAAAACATTCGCAAAAATTTGTCAACATTTGTGTGCAAAACCTTTCATCTGCAACGTTTGAGGTAAAAAGTCCATTTGACTTTATCGTAAGCCTTCTCAAAGTCAATCATAAAAAGAAGACCATCCATTTTTTTCCAATGTAGTTCATGGATAGTTTCATGAAGCACAACCACCACTTCAAGGATATAACGTTCCGGCATAGAATGTGTAGGTCTAATAACTTTATGGGTGATCCCAATTATTCTTTTAGTGCCCACCTTTGTGAAAAAATTAAAACTCACATGTAGGGCTGGAATTAAAACTCGAAACTCGCGAGCTAAACGAGTAGCTCGTGACGGCTCGGCTCGGCTCGAACTCGGTGTCCAACGAGTCGAGCCGAGTTTTACATTTGACCTCGATTGTTGACCAAGTTAAATGAGCCGAGTTACGAGTTACTCGTTTAGCTCGTTAAACTCGTTTAAATACAAAATTTGGAATTTTTTATATATTAATGTCGAAGTGCTAACATTTTTTGCACCGATAATGGAGTAGATCTTCTATCTTTAAGCATTAATCTACCATATGAATAGAGATGTGTAATTGTAGAAGGATTATAATTGTTCTAATTCCAAATTAATAGGAGGATTACAAATTTTAATCATATAATTAGTTCAACGAGCTAAATGAGCTACTCGCGAGTTTACCGACTCGAGCCGAGTTTCATAACTGAACTCGTTCTGTTAAACGAGCCGAGCCGAGCTAACTCGTTGTTTTAACGAGCTTGAAGCTCGGCTCGAATTCCAGCCCTACTCACATGAGCAAGCAAAATCAGGCTATATTGCTGAATTTGGACCGTATTTTATTTTTTGGGAAGCAAGTTTATCACCTAAAAGTTAAGTTTACATAGTGGAAACTCTCCCAGTTGCAATTGTACAAACAAAGCAATTAGGTCCTTTTAATAACCTCCAAAATCTTTGATAAAACTGGAACCCGTCTTTGATAAAGCCTTCTCAAAGTCAATCATAAAAAATCTTCCAATTCTTGTGAGATTCAAATGTCAAGACAGCATATTCCCATGTTTTCATATTCATGCATCTTGAAAATCCAGTGAAGAAATAGAACCATGAATCCATGATCTTATACAAACAAGGGATAAATTTATCATTTTTGGAAAATAATGAAAATTGTAAGATAATTCTTTCAATATGAACTCGTTTTATCATCGCATTGCCGACCTAGCAATGACTTAGATTATACCATGCATTGTGGCTGACCTTGGCAGCGTTGCCGATATGAATTATCATTGCATAGCTGACCAAGCAACTAGTTATTGTATTTGTATATGCATCGTGTGTGAACTTCCCCGTGTTGCCGAGTCTCTTTTGAGATATGATTTTGGGTGTGTTCGGCAACAGCCCAGCTTCCAGCTTCCTGGTGCTCCAGACCGGAGCAGCCCCGAACAAGCAAACTCCACGGCGCCAGCTCCGCGAAGCGGGCCAAATTGGTTGTACAAACCGTGGAGCACCTATTCTGCCGATCCTCGGAGCAGTCCATCGCGGAGCAGCACATAATTACGTCGAATTGCCACCGCCAAGTGAAAAACAATTCGCTTCCGTTTTCTTTTCTCTCGAGCGAGAGCCTCGTTGCCCTCTATCTCTCCCGAACGTCGTTGACTCTGGCCGCCGCCGCCCTATTGCGGCCGTCCTCCAGACCACCCGCCTCCCCCCACCCAACACCGTCCGTCGCTGCATCGTCGAGGTACACGAATCGACCTGGCCGCCGCAGGAGACGTCTCGCTCGCCGCCCCCGCCCCCCTCCCCCCCGATTGCAGCCGCTGCCGGCCGCCCCCCAACTCCGGCCGCCGGAGGAGCTTCCTCGTCTCCCCCGACTCGCCCGCCTCCAGATCGAGGATCTCCGGTCCGAACGCTCGGCTGACACCATCCCCGTCGCCTCCAGATCGAGGAACTCACTGTCTGTACAGCAAAAATGGCAGGCCAAATTTCAGCAATTGGGCTTTCGGCCCAACCAATGTTCGGAGCAGTGCCGAACATTTTGCGCTCCGCTCAGGACGCAGAAGTCAGTACGAGAAGTGGGATCAGAGGAGTTTTGCGAAGCCAAGGCGTTGCCGAACACGCCCTTTGTATGATCAGCCATGATGTTGGCCTCCTTGCACGCAATTAGTTGCCGCCATGATTGGGTTGGTGAGGCAGGGCGACGCCGACGATACGAACACAAGGATGCATGCGTGCCTTCCAGTTTACAAGGTGCAGAAAACATCTGCACTCGAGGTGTTGGCCTGCGAATGATGCATTGCGCTGGGGTTGGGGATCATAAGATGGCCTGGGGGCACGAGCCATTCTCGCATAGGGGAAACATGCCAAAGATGCTATTCTGTTCTTACCAGGTTCTAGCTAACTGATGATTGCGCTTAGTAGAGAACTGCCCAGCCTGAACCTTCCCAAAGCAGAGTTTCCTTGGCTTGATGATGGCTGCAAAGTGCAAAGCAAGCACCAGACAAGCAGACAGTGATTTGCTCCCGGAGCCTTTTCTGGTTTCCTTGATGCAACACCAAGCTAAAACAACAAACAATATATATATATATTGATCCACCTTTGCAAACGGGCGAGTATATATAATGAACAGCAGCGATGATATATACGTGGAGCGAAACACTACTACCACACATCACAGGAGTATTATTTTATCCACTACGCTTTTGCTTTCCGACAGCACTAGCTACGACGATCCAAGTTTCGTATTGGACATTTCCTTTTTTTGTATTTTCCTTAGCTGAGCGAGTACTGCAAGCTACTGCTGCTTACACGGCATCTACTACTCTGAAATCGGTTGTGGATTAGACTTGGATTAATTAATCAACAACTGAAGGTGACACGGGGAGCTATCAGCTATGGCGACGAGTGTCAGCTGCTGGACCTCGCGCTGACGAAGGCCCTGATGTGCGCCAGCATCTCCTGCGTCCGCGGCTGGGACAGGTGGTAGTTGTGGAGCACCTGGAAGGCGTGGCCCACGCCGCCGTACATGGCCTGCTCCACGCTCTTCCCGGCCCGGCGCAGCGCCCTGCACAGCTCCAGGTTCCGGTCGCGCAGGATGTCCGCCTCGGCCACGCACACCAGCACGGGCGGCAGCGGCACGGTCTCCAGCCGCGGCGCGCCACGGGAGAGCGGGTTGCACCAGGGGTGGTCGCGGCCGGCGGCGCCGGCGGGGAGCGCAATGCGCCAGTAGCTGTCCGAGGTCGACAGGCTCAGCGCCGACCGCGGCGGCTGCGGCATCGTCTTCTCGGACGCCGTGCGGGCCTCGCCGCCGAAGAAGGGCTGGATCAGGATGGCTCCTTTGATTGAAAGCGGGGCCAGGGCGCCGAGCTGGCCCTGCCCGAGCCGCGCGGCGACGTGGAACGCGATGGTGGCGCCCGCGCTGTCGCCCATGAGGAACACGCGGTCGAACCTGCAGCGGCCGCGCCACCAGGAGACCTCGTCGGAGGCGCATGCGTTCCTGCTGCTGCTGCTGCTGTACCCCGCCTGCTGCCGCAGCCACCGCACCGCCGCGACCCCGTCGTCGAACGCGGCCGGGAGGCGGTGCTCCGGCGCGAGGCGGTAGTCGACGGACATCACGGCGCACCCGGCACGCGCGGGGAGCTGGGCGAGGAACTCGTGGTAGCAGCTCCACGCGGCGGAGCCGACGCAGAACCCGCCGCCGTGGAAGTACACCACCACGGGGACCTTCCCCGCCGCGGCGGCCGGCGCGTACAGCCGCGCCCACACCCCCGTGGCGCGGTCGACGACCACGTCGCGCGCGAGGACGCCGCTCCCCGCGGCCGTCGAACCCCACGTGCAGGGGACGTCGGGGATGGCCGGGAGGCGCTCCACGTGCCCGTCCTTGTACACGCGGATGAGGCCGTGGATCTCCTCGACGACCGCGCCATGACCATGACCCCCGCCGTTCTTGCCGACCTGCGGCTGGAAGCTCACCCGCGGCTCGCCGACGTGCAGTGCCCCCATCCTCCGCCTTCTCATGCAAATTAAGCCCGAGCAGGAAGGCAGGTGCGAGACAAGGACGGTGCTAGCTAGGCTTTGTTTGTACTATGTGCGATGTGTGGTGTCCCGGGAGCCGGCGGCGAACACAATTATGCGACACTGTCCCGCCGGGGAGATCGGCCGGCGCCCGGGTTTTATAGCGGGTCGGGGTGGGGGGCGGTGGGACAGGTGTCGGGCTGGCTCTGGCTGCCCGGCGAGTGGACTCGTCAAGTGGAGTGGAGGTGGGTGATTCGCGCGCACGGCCGAGCGTGTGAAAGTGAAATGATCCATTCATGCCCGACGATCGCCCAAGTCCACCATGTCGGAACACATGGGACGCTTCGGCCGTCTCTACGGTCCATCAGTTCGTGCTGTTCCTGACTTCAGAGAGTTTCAGTAGTGCAAGCTAGCAACAGTGCGGGAAAGAGAGAAAAAAAGTGACTGATTAATGTGGCGGCTCTACTCTTTCCTTGGAAAAATGAATACGGATAGTTGACTGATCAAGATATTCTCATCATTTTGCACCTGCACGGATCAAGATTTCCAGATCTAACATTTTTTTTTTGAGTAATCCCCCTTCCCCTCCCCCTCCTCCCGTCTGCTCTCCCCCACCAAAATATCCTCCTGGCTCCTCTCTTCTCTCCCTCCGGCGGCCTCGCCGTCGGGGTTGGGGATGAGGGGGAAGCTAGGGCCGTCTTCGTAGCTAGTAGTAGGTTTAGGTTTAGGTTTGTTTTAGCTTCCGGGGTGAATGGCGTGATGACGTCTTCTTGCTTCCGTGTTCTGCTGGCGAGCGGCGCTGCACGGTGGCCGACGTACCTCCTGCGCACTTCTCCATGGTGGAGAGGGCAGTGGAGATGCGGATCTGGCAGAAGCTTCCCTAATAAGCTCGTTCTCTGCCTCCTCTTGATCTGCAGTGCTCTGTGGGGTTTTCTTCTTCTGGCCGGCCGTGGAGGCGAGGGGAAGAAGAGATTCTGCAGTGCTGCGGCCGGATCTGGAGTTGGGCATGGAGGATCTGTTGCTCAGGCGTTCGGGCGTGGCGTCCGGCGACTGTGGCCAGGGATCTCTGCTATGCTCTCAAGGAGGGAGACGGCAGTTGGTTCTTTGGTCACTGCCTCCTTCAATAAGCGCTGGCCTATCCTGTTCTTCGTCACGTTTGATGTGGTTAGTAACCTCTCGGCCGGCCGGGGTGGCGAGGGAGAGGAGATTGGCTGCACTGTTGTGACTAGAGTGCGGAGATGGCGCCGGGAAATCTTGGAACCTGCGTCTCCATCGGCGGTTCTTCAGTGGTGGCATCGTTTGGCCGCCGCTATCATCGACCAGAGGGATGGCCCCGCCGTGCTCGGCAGCAGCTGCTGCTTGAGCTTATGCTTCCTCCTCTGGAGGATCTTCTTCAGCTTCGGTGCGGCATCGAACGCCCATACTTCACCAAGTGGCCTAGTCCCCGGTGGAGAGTGTAGCGGCCGTGCCTGGAGGTTGTTCGCCGTCGGCAAGTCTGGACTTGATCGCGTTTCTGCGGTCTCACCTAGGGTGCTCTATGTAATGTTTAAGGACCTAGTTTTAATTTCCTGTATCTTACAGGTCCTTCTTGTAATTGTATGCCCTATGCTGACTTAATGCAGATTCCAGGTCCTTCGGGGCCTTTCATGAGATCTAACATTCTTCAGTTGTGGCTTATAAATACTATTGTAATTTCACGTCTATCTGAGAAATAGCAAAAGAACAATAACATAGTTTAGGGCATCCCGGCATGGTGGGTCGTTTGTAACTCTGCCGTGGTGGCTTTATTAAGTTAAAGTCGGGCCTATCGTGCATTACATTTAAAAAAAAGAAAAAACATAGTTAAGGTGCCTCTAATCTAATACTCGAGTTGTTCTAAAAAAATCTAATACTCGAGTCATGGAGTATAGTACCAGATTTAGGATGTTGTACATAATAAATTGGTCTTGTGCACTCTTTCACGTCAGCCACAAAAGAGACATCGAGATGCAAAAGGTCAACTGGAGAATGCGATTTTGCAGTACGATCACGTATGTTTTTTAGTTCTACAATATGTACTACCTTTGTTGTTTTTATTTGTTTCGGTGCCTCCACTTTGATGCATGTTAATTTGTTAACAGCCAATAAAGCCGGATCTCTTGCTCAAAAGAAAAATAATGATTCCATGGTTGACGTGAAGAACTTGAAAAAATGCATGTCCTGGTTTGGCTTAGGTCGATCCCTACAATTCACTCCAATAAACCCAAGATCTGCATGAAAAAAAAAACATGGTTTGGCCATGTTTTAGTTGTGATTATGTGTCTAATAATCTCCAATTAGCATGTCGAGGCTTCTATACCATTGACAAGCGGTACAATGTCTTATTTGCCATCAAACAAAGCTCCAATACTCATATACCAAACACAATTAAATTTGACTGCTTATATACCACTGGATGTTAGGCTATGTTTGTTTGGGCTTCTGCTTCTGCTTTTGGGGTCCAAAAACGGAAACCCAAACAAACACCTACAAATTGTAAGGCACTTTACAGAAGCGTGGTATGAAAATAAACTGAACGAGCACACCAGGCCGGAAGCAGCCCGCGACCTGCTTCCTGAGCTGGTTGCAGCTTCCCGAGTGTCATCGGACCGAAATGCCCTCTGCAGTTTGGAATAATTACAGAAAACTTGCTACCCCGTTATCCCGAATCGTTTTCGTGTGTTCCCTTCCTCGACCCCATTCCCCCCGCACGCCCTCGCTCCATGGAAGGTTAGGGTTAGGTTTCCCCGCCGCCACCTCCGCCGTTCCCCGTTGTCGCCGCTATTCCCCGCCACCGCCGCCTCTCCATTCCTGTCCTCCACCAGGACGAGCCGTCCCCGAATCGACGGGTCGGTCTCGTCCCTGTCGGCCGCCGGCGATAGGAGCACCTCGAGCCGTCGCGTCGCCGTTTCTCGTCTGCCACCGTCCCCGTGACCTTATCTGACGGTTTTGTGTGGTACTGCTCTGACCCCGTCAATTGTTCTTCGCCGCCGACCACGTCCACCGCCTTGCTGCACGAAGCACCTCCAGCGGCAAGGTGAGGCCATTCCCTATTCCTTCTTTCTTTCTACAATTTGGATTCTGGTATTTTTTTGTTGCGTATATGCGTGCATCAGAATGTTTAGATGTGTCAGATTGCTCATATATAGATGGTATTATGTTTATATTTGTGTATCAGATTGTTGTGTAGACAGAATGCATGTATAGAAAATATTTTGTGCAATTTCGATTGATATCCATATCATGCATGTAATTAGATGGAAGATAAGACACCTAAGGCACATTGGGATGCTTTGTCTACCACAATCTTTTGTGAGATCTGCAAGGCTCAGAAAAATGCGGGAAATAGGCCTACACTTCTATCGAGACCCATTCATCTTTGCGGAATGCTATTGAGAGAGCATTTGGGGTATTGAAGCAGAAATGGCGCATCTTGCATGGTATATCAAGTTACCCGTTAGAGAAGCAGACATAGATTATCATTGCATGTCTAGCACTCCATAAATTCATTCGTGATAGTAAGTTGTTTGATCTACACTTCTATCGATGTGACGATGATGAGAACTATATATATGCCTCCAGGGCATGTTATTTCCACACCAGAAGGCAATGTAGGCAATTGAAAATGCATTGTTGCCCCCTGTGTGGTTTTGGTAATTAATGACGATCCCTATGGACTAATAGTTGCATTGAGTTATACTTGTAGTGCTTGTCCATAGAAATGCTTGAAGACCATATGTTGGTTTTAAGCATAGTTTAAAAAACCGGACCGGACCGGCGGTTTGACCGGAAAAAACCGGAACCGGAGCCTGGTTTTTTAAGATGTAAAATAATATATTTTTACTCATAAACTCTGCAATAAACATATAATTATGTATCCAAAAAATTCAGACTTTTACATACGAACAATAAAATAAAGAAACAAGCACCAAACCATTAAAGTCAGCAACAGAAAAAACAATGCAATTGTACTTATAGTACACTAAACACATGCACGCATGCATCAACAACACCAGCAAGTTGTAAACTTAAAACGCATGCACAATTGCACATACACTGATACTCACACAAAGATGTAGTACCAGCAAACCATAAACATGTAAGGCAACAACTAGCTGAGGCCAATATGTAGCCAAATAGTCGCAAACATTAAGGTTCTGGAAATAAAATTTAATCATATTCAATGCTACGGAAGAAAAAGTTATATAAAACTAAGAGCTTCCTCCAATGAACACCAAGCATGTGCCAGGGGAGTTGGTTTCTCCCGCTGTCATGCACCTTGTAGCTCACAGGTTCGAGCCTCCCTCGCTGCTTGAATTTTTCTAAAATTTCCGTGTCTGAAACCGGCCAGACCGGGTGCGGTTTAGTGCCGAACCGGCCGGTCTGACCGCGGTTCGTCCGGTTTTCTCCGGTTAGTGAGCCGATGAACCACTGGTTTGACCGGTAAAAACCTGAACCGAGAGCCTCACCGGTTCGATCACCGGTCCGGTTTTTTAAACTATGGTTTCAAGGTTGAAAGAAGAAGATTAAGTGATGACCAAGATGTTCAAGCTATTATCCGAAGAATGGTCATGATGGTGTTGAGCATATTGCAAGTATGTCTTGAATAATAAGATTGTGTGAACGTTCATGTTTATTTTCAAGACATCATCTTTATGAAGAGAGAAGAAAAGATACAAGCTTGAGAAGTGTGAATTCAATAGAAGCATCTCGAAGAGATCCCATGCTTCAAGCTTGCAATGCACTCGGAGATAATGGTCAAGTGAAGACATGCCTAAGAGAGGCCTTCCCATAATGGTTTATGGGGGAGCCATATGAGAGTCTTTACCAAGCAAAGCTCAATCAAAAAAGGTGTTCCCACTTGAGGAGATCAAAATCGTCATCTCCAGCTCAAGTGGAATGCGCAAGACAAAGGTATGATCTTGATAAGGTTCCTATTTTACCGGTCTCATGGTGCTAGTGGGGAGACCGGGTTTTAGGATAGGTAACCGTGCTATCAATAGGGGCTCTCAAATGAGCTTTAGCGTATCGATCGTAAAGATCTCAAATCTTTGCATACTTGGCATATCATCTTTCTTGGTTCTTATTTGACTTTTATCCATGTGAGAATTTAGAGCTTGTGTTCATCTCCACACCAAGCTCTAGTTCATCAAAAACGGATTTCATATGCATATCTCGTTGTGTTTTTTTATGTTGGAGGTTTTACCGGTTTGTCTTTTCTAGAGAGGTCAAACTCTCTTCTTGTGTTTTCCTCCTCACATGATGTACTGATGTCTACTACACACTTCTATTCTTGTAGACTTGTTGGGCCTCCAAGCGCATAGGTTTGTAGGACAGCGGCAATTTTCCCTTAAGTGAGTAACCCAAGGTTTATCGAACTCAGGGAGGTAGATCTCAAAGATATCCCTCTCAAGCAACCCTACAATTAAGATACAAGAAGTCTCTTGTGTCCCCAACACACCTAATACAATTGTCAGTTGTATAGGTGCACCAGTTCGGCGAAGAGATGGTAAAATGCAAGTGATATGGATGGTAAAAGGTGATTTTGTAATTCTATAATAAAAATGGCACCAAGCAAACAAGTGACTAAAAACGGTGTATCAATGCTTGGAAACAAGGCCTAGGCTTCATACTTTCACTAGTGACTACTCTCAACATCATTAACATAATTAAACACATGATAGTTGATGACCCACAAGTATAGGGGATCTATCGTAGTCCTTTCGATAAGTAAGAGTGTCGAACCCAACGAGGAGCAGAAGGTGTTGACAAGTAGATTTCAGCAAGGTTTTACTGCAAGCACTAAAAGAGAAATATTTTTGGAGTTTTGATATAAAGAACAAGTAAATAAAAGGGTGCTACAATAGTTGCAGCAAATAGCCCAATCCTTTTAAGCTCAAAGGACAGGTCGATTGTGTTACTTATGATGATTAAAACATTCTTGAGGACACATGGGAACTTCTGCCTAGTCGTTTTCATTGCACGCCGGTGATTAATCTTCAACGTTTTGATAAAATACTGTGTGGGTGGACCTATGCTAATGCACCACCCTTACTTGGACAAATACATACTTGTGATTAAACCCCTTGCAAGCATCCGCAACTACAAGAAAGTAATTAAGATAAAACCTAACCACAGCCTTAAACTCCGAGACCCTACACTCCCTAGTGCACTAGTTCGCGAATTGGGGTTTAGGTTTCTGTCACTCCTGCAACCCTACCATAGGCAAACTAAATACACCATGCATTCCCCTAGGCCCTTTGAAAGGTGAAGTATAATGTAGTCGACGTTCACATGATACCACTAGAGGAATTACACCACAACATATAATCAAACCATTAAATACTACTCAACATTATGCAATTACTAGCAACTAGACTTTCCCCATGTCCTCAAGAACCAAACGAACTACTCACAAGACATCATATGGATCATGATCAGAGGTGATATGAATATGGGCAACAATATGATTGTAATGATAATTCACCAATACAACTCTCAAACATCAACTAC
Source organism: Puccinellia tenuiflora (assembly GCA_012064385.1). Classification (NCBI taxonomy): domain Eukaryota; kingdom Viridiplantae; phylum Streptophyta; class Magnoliopsida; order Poales; family Poaceae; genus Puccinellia; species Puccinellia tenuiflora. The sequence goes on from QRDG01000072.1 coordinate 12,142, forward strand.
AAGTGGTAATCAATGCCCGGGATACGATTCCGATGAACTAATAGCAACACAATGATAATTGTTACAGCGAGATGAGATGGGATGGTGATACCCACAAGTATAGGGGATCGTTGAAATCTTCAATGTGTAAGTATTAGTATCGATCCCATGAGGAGTAGAAGGTATAAGTATTTATCCTCTCAAATAAGAGTGTCACTTCTCTTATTATCTATGCACTAGACAAACTAAAATGATTAAATGATGCAAGTGTTTTTGGGTTTTTGGTGTAGAGTTTGCAATAAAGTAAAAAACTGAAAATAAAATATGACAAGTGAAAGCTCTCAAAGAGAGAAAGCCCAATCCTCTATGCAGCAAGAGGATAAGCTTGAGTGGTGTGTTTCTTATAGGTGGAAAACGTTCCCAAGGGCTACATGGATTTCATGGCATAAATATTTCTAGAACAACAAGGTAAACGTTTTGTCAAGTTTTAATCTTCTTTGGACGGAGCCATAATTAGGTGTAGTTAAATAAATAAACTAAACCCTTATGATGGATCATGTGGCCAAGTAAATGACTGCACAAGAATTATTAAGACATAAAGTCCCACCATAGCATTACACTCTAAGGTCCCCGATATAAATCCCCTCCTAATGTAACTTCATGTATTAGACCAAGGTTTACGTGTCCTCCTAGGTCCTGCCCATTCCATCACACTAGTGTGATAGCACCTTCATGCATTACTCAATATATGGTGCACTTCATACATTGTACATCAAGACAATCATAAAAGATAAAAACTTGACCAAATACTCAACACATGTTAAGTGAAAATTATTGACAATCCATCCTATGCCCCCAGGAACATGAGAGAACTACTCACGACGCGAAGACATGATATGATTCAATGGTATAAGTGATACAACACAATCTGAAAATATAATCTCCCCACAAAACAATGACAAGTAGCAATTCACAAGCATGTAGAATAGTACTTAGACAATAGCAAGGGTTCGAACTATCTCAAACTATGAGGGGGATGAAGTGGATCATGAAGATGGTGATGGAGATGGTGCTGGTCTTGACGGTGGTGTTGATGGAGACTCCGGAGGGGGGATGGAGGAGCCTTCCGGGGGTGATTCCGGCGGTGTTTCCCCCCTTCGATCTTCTCCGGCGGCAGCCTTCTGTCTCTTGTTTCTTGGTTTTGTGTTTCTCCGCCGCCTCCTTGCGAAAGCCGTCGGGGTACTATTTTCATTGTCGGTTTTAGGTCAAGACGAAGCCACAGAGACGAAAACGGACGGCATCGGAGCCACGAGGCCTAAGATGGGGGGTCCCATGCGGCCAAGGAATCTGGCCGCGTGGGCCCACCTCTTTTGGCCCTCGGGTCTCCGTTTGTTCGCTTCCTTCGCTCCTACCCTTTGTTCCTTTCAAAAAATGATCCCCGCAAAATATTAGGTCATTTGGACGTCGTTTGGGTCCCTGAAACATCAAAATATAGAAAATAGGGTTTTCTGCCAGTGCAGGGTTAATTCTAGAAAAATAGGAAAACTGTGAAATCTTCCCAAAATCCTTATAAAACAATGATATGACCCTTATATGATGCAAATATGATTGAAATATGAGTATTATAATGCAAAGTTCATGTATGCATTTTACATGCATCAGATGGCGACGGTGATGATGGTGCTGATGGTGGAGATGATGTCGATGATGATCCCGATGATGCCCGGCGTGATGGTGATGACAATAGCGGCGATTCCCCCTCTGGGAGGAAGATTCCCCGGCAGTTTTCTCCCTGCCGGAGCTCTTCTTCTCTCTGTCTGGTTTCCGCATCGTGGAGGCGACGAAAAAATTATTGGTCGATCCCCCAGACGTTTTTAGGTCAAAGGGAAGTAATACGCCGAAGGGGAGCCGGAGGGGGGCCACAGGGGCCAGGGGCGGGTCCCACCCGCGGCCCAGGGTGGACCCGCGGCAGGGGGCCGCCCCTGCTCCCTGGAGCTCACCTCCGTGCACCCTTTTGGCTCCTTGACTTATTTCCCAAAATATTTATCTCCGAATTGTTCTGGAATTTTTGGAGCTTCCGACGTCAGGTATCTTGACAGGTACTTTTCCAACTGATTCCGGGCTCCGGCAGATGCATCCCCAATACTTGCAAAACATGCAAAATAAGGTAAAAGTATTGCATCATAATATGAATTATATCGATGAATAAAGGTAAATTATGATGTAAAATAGTGATGCAAAATGGACGTATCAACTCCCCCAAGCTTAGACTCCGCTTGTCCCCAAGCGAAAACTGAACTCGGTAAACATGACCACAGGTTTATGAAGTGAAGTGTCGATAAATAAAGAATACGAACATGAAGCATCAGTATTTACTCATCAAACACAAATACATTTTAAAACAACAACCTTTCTCTCATAAAGCTTCTCGAAGATAAGTAATGTAACTATAACATGTTAAGGTGAAATAAAACAGAAACTTATTAAGCAATGGCAAACCGAGACTTCACTCAAGAGGCAATTATACTTGTCAGCTCATATTTCAAGAAAGATCCATTTAAATGCTTCAACCATCAAGTCATCTTTCCACGAGTTGCAAATCATCAAGTCTGTATTCTCGTGATAAAAAATTGCAAGTGATCCTTCCATTAATGTTAACCAAGCAAGTTTTGGTTCTTATATTGCTAATCATGTTTTAAAAGAAAAGATTGCTAGGTACAACCAAAAAGCTATGATACCACCTAAGCTTGGGATGTATGGATTTCCAAAGTACTAGTAACCATTGGAAAAGAGACACACCATGCTATATTAGATCTAGGATCTAGTGTCTCTGTTTTATCTAAATAATTATATAAAGTTCTTGAATTAAAGGATCTTGAAAAATGCTCTATTGAACTTGCACTTGCTGATGATTCCATTAAACATGATTTAGGAAAAGTAAGTGATGTTATGGTAGAGTTGCATATGACATTTGTACCTGTTGACTTTCTAATCATGGATATGGGGAATAAAACCTCTAGTCCAATTATTCTTGGAAGACCTTTTGTTCGTACCACAGGTGCTATCATTGATTTAAAAGAAGGGAATGTGAAGTTTCAGTTTCCACACAAGAAGTTCATGTAACACTTCCCAAGGTAGAGGGACATACCAAAGTTCAAGCTCCCTCATGAGCTTCGTCCATCGATCATAAATATCAAGTAAGAAACCTAGCTACATGGCTATAAAGAAAGCGCTTTACGGGAGGCAACCCGGTTGTTTTTATCTTTGATTTTCTTTGTGTCCTCTTGCTGTAACAAGAGACTTAGTTTTTAGTTTTGTTTCTGAAATTTTTAATAAAGTGCCAAGTTTTACCCATTTTGGTTTGAAAAAGTTGCTATTTGCATTCGGAGATTCTATTCCAGCACAAATCTGTGCATGGTTTGATTTTTCATTCCTATTCTATAACTCCGAAAGAGCTGAAATTTTGACTGTAACTGCAACTTTTAATCCTCTATATGCATGAATTGTTTCAGAATTTTCTGACATTCTTAAGATGTGTAGAAAAATGCGTTTCACAGCTGCTATTTTTCTGGACAGATTCTGGCCCATTTTGTTTGATGCATTATTTGAACTTTTAACTTGAATCTTTTTTATCCATTTGAGTTTATAAGTAGCCATACAACATTATACAATTTCTGGACATTCATATTAATTTTTGTTTAATGATTTTATGCAGCAAGCAATTCATTTGTCTATCACTACTAATGTCACCCCAGAGAAAAGAAATGTGAGAAACAGTGTTTTGAACTTTTTTGACAGGGATTAGAGGAGATGCACCAAGATCTATCCAAGGATGGTGAAGACCATAAGCTTGGGGATGTGAAGACAACCCCACTGAACCAACACACTCTCGGTTTGCACACGTCTAACTTCTGTTTTTCGATCAATGCACTTTATCGCATAAACTTAGAGCATCTTTTATTTGCTTTTTATTTTGGTTGACCACCACTATCATTTTTATATGAGAGAGCTACTGGAAATGTGGGTTGAATTAAGTTGGATGCTATTAAAAATATTGGGAAAGGGATGTTTGAGTTGATTCAAAAAGATACATATAGTTGCATGATTCATGTGCTTTTAATGAGTGTTAATTTGCGAGTGTTTTATCAAGAGCTATCTCTTATTCATGTTTCGATGCTGAATGTTACTTTACTTTGTTTAACATGGATTGGTTAGTTCTATGGACACTTGTGCATGCATTTAGACGGTCAACTTTCTCCCTTTTGCTAGCCCAAAAATTCCAACAAGTAAAAACTTGTTTTTCAACACCTTCAACCAAAGTTTTTCCAGTGAGTCCACCATATCTACCTATTAGCTTTAAGCTATTCCGAGTATGTTTATCATGTTATTTTGTATTATCTATACCTCTGAATTTAAATGCTTATGTTATTGATTGTTATGGGGAAAGTTGGTTAAAAAGCTCTCACACCTTACTTTTATTGCACTTAATAAACATGAACCATTGTGATTAAAATTATGAAGCTGTGAGCTTGACAAAAGTCTTGGTTGGGGGTTAGCCCATATGTGCTGTCACATGGCAAGCTTTCAACATGTTCTTAATTATATTTAGTTGATATCATGTACTTTTGTTTATGGATGCCTATCATAGTGCCAAATAAATGTGGAAACTAAGTAAGTTTAAGAAGTTTGTACAAATGGCTAGAGAGACACCTGGGCCGCTAATCTAAGGCATGCATCATTCATGGTGGAAATTTACTTACATACTATTGTGAACCTTCAGTGATGCACCTCATAATAAAAAGCTATATCAATAGTAAATAAAAAGGGTGTTGAGATTGTTCCTTATGTTTGTTTGTCTTGTCATTTTGACATGGGCTTGTTCCATGTCCTGGGACAACAGGTACCCCAGTTGACCCTCTTGATGACGCTATTTTTACAATGACTTTAACTTGAACTTGCTTGGTAGCCCAAATTGAGTAACACCATGGTGTAGGTACTCGTATTCACGGGGCATGAAGCTTTCAACCCATACTTTGTCAAGCACACTACTCATATTTGGTTTCACTTTAAACTTTAACCATTCAAGATGTTATGATGGGGGTAATGAGAGCTTGACGCCAATGAATCTTAAGTAGAAGCATTTGGAAGTTAGATGAGACTTATTCATGTTTTAGCTCTACTCATTTATATATCTTTCCAAAGTGTCCACCTTTTATATTCAGATTTACAAGAGTACTCTATGACCATCATATGATGTTTTTACTTTTCATTATGCATACATTTGGTCCATAGTACTTTCTTCTATGTTGCACTTTGTGAATTATCATTGAACATCCTTACATTGAATATTTGATATCACTTTATAATCTATCTTGCATATTGCTACTCCTTTGAAGAATGAATCATTTGACTTTATGTAGCAATAGTAATCATCTTTGATATCCATTGATAGTATTAAAATGCAAAGTCCATGTTGGTTTTATCACCTTTATACTCGAGGACGAGTATAGGTTAAGCTTGGGGATGTTGATGGATGTAAAATGCATACATGAACTTTGCATTATAATACTCATATTTCAATCATATTTGCATCATATAAGGGTTATATCATTGTTTTATAATGATTTTGGGAAGATTTCACAGTTTTCCTATTTTTCTGGAATTAACCCTGCATTGGCAGAAAACCCTATTTTCTATATTTTGATATTTCAGGGACCCAAACGACGTCCAAATGACCTGAAAATTTACGAGCATCGGTTTTTTGAAGGAACAAAGCGTAGGAGCGAAGGAAGCGAACAAATGGAGGCCCGAGGGCCAGAAGAGGGTGGCCCACGCGGCCAGATTCCTTGGCCGCGTGGGACCCACCATCTGGAGCCTCGAGGCTCCGTTGCCGTCGATCTTTTCTCCAGAACCTTCGTCTTGACCTAAAACCGACTATAAAAATAGTCCCCGACGCCCTTCGGAAGGGAGGCGGCCGAAAACACAGAAACACCGAAACAGAGATTTGGAGCAGCAGATTGGAGGGGGAAAACTCCGGCAGAGTGCTGCCGGCATGGTCTCCATCTCCCCCAATGACATATCCACCGTCTCCATGATGAAGAGGGAGTAGTCCACCCCTGGACTATGGGTTTGTGGAAGTAACTTATGTATCTCTCCTCTCTATTGGGCTTCACTAATTAGCACCATATGAGCTGCCGAACATGATTACGTGGATACCTTTGTGGTGGATCTCTTTATCAGTTAATATATGTTTGAGATTGCAATTGTTTTGTTTCAGTTATGAAAGTAGATGCATATTATGTACCCCGTTCTTATCCACTTGTTTTGATCAAGCATGTCTATGAGAGCGTGTGTGGGGGAACGTGTGCATTAGTTGGAGTAATGAGGGGGTGGCTAGTGCGGTGAAAGTGAGAGAAGTTCCGCAATCCACTTAGGTATTTTTACCTTACTTTGTTGCCTCACTAGGGATAAAGAAAAATATCATGCTACCGGAGGTGTGGGTGTGGCCATTGCCACTTCTCCATGACTAGATCTAGTATGTTCTTATTTTAACTTCATGTCATAAGACTTAAAGCTATACTCTGATTTATCTTAATTGCTGAGGTGCTAAGATTTAGTTCACATCTTGGTGGAGTATAAGAGAGATTAATAAACAAAATATCTCTATGTTAGTACGTGATGCCCATATAATTAGTAACTTGTCATGAAACCTTTTTGTTGCAATCTCATATGTCAATTCTAGTGTTCCATTATCTACCACTTTATTAAAGAGAGAGTGCATTTGTGAAACCATGAACCCCGGTCCATTTTTTATCATAAGAAACACCTTTCCAACAACTTATAAGCTTTTTCCATTTTCTTCCATTTAAAAATCCACAAATACAAAAATACTTTTATATCTTGCATTCACAATACAAAACCCAAAAATATCATCCATCATTGTTTGCATCATCCTTGCACATTTATTTATCATCATTGCATATTTATTTCTTGTTTGCATTTGTTATCTTTTCATATCATTCTCACACCTTGTGCTTGACAACCACTTGATGAGGTTGAGGGCACAAAACAATTTACTTTGTTTTGCAGGTTTTCAAGAGAAGGATAAGAAGATAAATCTTTCACTACTGATTCCCCAAGAGTTCGATATTAAACCCTCGAGTCACCCCTCGTGGGGAAACCGTCTTTCCTATACTACACAATCTGCGCTTGGAGTCTCAACCTAAGCTAAGTTCAATGCCATCAAACCCCAAGAGGAAGGTATGATGCAGTACAGAAGCAGTTTTCCCTTGATTCGAAAACCAAGGTTATCGAATCCAGTGGGACTTGGAGAAGGGTTAGCAAGGTGTCAACGTCGCCGTTAACGATAATTGACGTGGACCTGCACACAATCACAAACAAACTACTGTGCCCCAACGAAACAGAAAGGTTGTCAATCTCTCCAGCTTGCTGACCACGAAGAATTAAATGTGTAGATGTAAAATATGATGAGAGTGAATTATGACCAGCGAGCAAATGATGATGAAAAGCTATTAAAATGGTTGTAAACAATGTAGGAAAATAGGACCGGGATCCACAGTTCACTAGCGGTGTCTCTCCAGAAGATATACATGACGGGTAAACAAATTAGAGCATGGCAATTGACAGAATTGTGGGCGCACAACAAGGCTATCATAAAACAATATAGTTCACCGTTTCATCTAATATGGCATTACCTCAAAATACATAGACCGTTATCCAACTGCATCTATGACTAGTAATCCACTCCGGGATCGCTATCCAGCATGTCAACCAAAAGTATTAAGTTGCAAGCAACAGATCATTGCAATAAGCAAAGTGCATAATGTAAGAAACATCACATCTCTTGTCTTAATCGTTTCTGTCAACCCGAGCTCAGACAAGAGAGGCATGAACCCAGTATCTAGCATAAATACTCCCTCATACAATACTAATAATTACTTGGCCAAAGCATCCACTAGCATCGGAGAGCATGCAAGATCATAGATACAACACATAGATGAACAAAAGTAATGACTTCCACAATTCATCGGATCCATGCAAACACAATCATGTAGCAGTTACAGATAATATGATCTTGATCATGATAGGCAGCTCACAAGATCTAAGCAATGGAGTACAAGGAGGAGAGACAACCATCTATCTACTGCTATGGACCCGTAGTCCCGTGGTGGACTACTCATGCATCACTCCAGAGGCAGGCATGGTGGTGTAGATGCCTCTAGTCTCGATTCCCCTCTTCGGCAGGGTGCCGGGAAGAGCTGAAGAACCCTCCTGAACTAGGGTTGGAGATGGCGGAGGCCTCGGACGTTTTATAGAAAATATGATCGGGTACTTAGGGTTTTCGGGGCGAAGACCAATTTATAGGCGAAGAGGCGACTCAAGGCGACGGAGGAGGGCGCCAAGTGGGCCCCAGGCGCGGCCTAGGGTGGGGCCGCGCCTGGAGGGCGTCTGGAGGCTGCGAGCCTCCCCTCCGGGCGTCCTTCGGGTTCCGTCTTTGTTTCAACTTGGAAATAAATCACGTAAATTTTCAGCGCGTTCCGAAAAAGTTCACAGAACAACTTTTCTGAAACAAAAAGACAACAGAAAGCAGGAACTGACACTGGGCATCTTGTTAATAGGTTAGTTCCATAAATCATGACAAAATGATATAAAAACATTATATAAGTATGTGGCACTGATATATAATCAAGCATAGAACATAAAAAATTATAGATACGTCGAAGACGTATCACCCCCTATTCCCCCTGTTTTTCATGTCTAAATCCCTAGACCTAGCCCCTCCAGTCCATGTCCATGGTTTTTGTTGTGAGGAGACTGGGAACCTGGAGCGAAGGAGAGACGCAAAGGAGCTTGTTTCTATGTCATACGAGTCAAAAAAATATTTTGCAAAAATGATGAGCGGGCCGTGGCCCAGTTAGGCCCTAACGAAGCTCCCCCCCCCCTGTCTAGACGTGAGGAAAGTTCTATCTCTTTGGGTTCACATAGAGATGTCTTGTAATATATGTCTAGATGAGAGAAACTTCGAGCTCTTTTGATTCATATGGAGAAGTCTTGTAATATAAATGACGCGACAATCTCGTATTATCTTTGAATATATGTGATGTTTTATGTTTCATATAACTCATGAATTATTTCGGTAAGAAACGTGTTCACAATTATTTTAGCAAAAAAAAGTGAATAAGATAGTTCAGCCCTCAATCATGACAATTATGTTAAAAAGGGGTAAGAATTAGCAAATTCATTTTGAATTAGCATTTATATGACTTCTTTAGCATTCAGGGGCATTATAGACATTTTATCCTTCAAACCAGCAACAGCAGCCATCAAAAGCACTACTGCCAGACATCAAATCTATGTTTCCAATAGCTGCTTCCCACATCTGCTTTTTAACAGCCCATCAGCTATAGCTGCTTCTCAACAGCTACAACCCAAATAAACAGACCTTGAGTCTAGCGTTATCTCAATGTGGTAAGAGGCTAAAATGATTGTTTTTCCCTCAATGGAAAATGAGGAACAATTGTAAGACATTTTTAGAAAAAAATTGGCAGTAACCTGCCACTTTTTTTCATCATTTCGGAAAAAACAATACTGCCAACATGTAACAATTTCAGCATATGCATACTTGATCAACAAAATAATACTCATCAAAGTTCAATCATCTAAGACATTCATCGAACACCATACTCAATCATACACATCCATAACTCAAGTTTTGGTCCGTAGAGACTACAGAGAAGAGTTTCGTGCATTTCCTTTTTTTTAATTTGTTTTCTTTTTTGTTTTTGAAAACTGAGAATAACATTGGAATATAGACTCGTAGGAAGGAAAACGGAGACACACTAACGATTGACAAACGATGATAGATAAGCAATTTTCTTCGGACCCTGCCTACGCCCCATGTGTGAACATTCAAAAGCTAGAGATCCTTCTAACCCATTGCTAGATTCCAAGCCTCCAATAAGAATTATTAGTCAACTAAAAGCAAGTTAATAACAACACGGGTACAAAAACATCTAAGTTTGTATAGAGAAGCGACATGGTTACGTGGAAGTTTTACTTTTGACATTGTCGTTGACCCCAGTGCCGACAGAATAGACCTTTGGCCGGTAGTTGAAAAGGATCCGGCACTTAGACATCTCTCGATAGCTGCCTACGGAGTACCTCCATAGCTTAATGGCAGCCCTCCTACCTTCTGCTAACCTACCCTTCGATCTGACCAGCACATGTATTTAATTTGCCTGAGTTGAGAGGTATAAGTAGATATTGAGCAGAAGATGGGGGGCGTCCCCCTCGCGCTCCCGCTGGCGCTGCTCGTCGTCCTCTCCGCCGCTGCTGCTGCCCCGCAGTTCTTCAACGATTTTTGAAAGCTCTCGCGACTCGCGACCATGGCGGCGAGGGCTGTGCTGCCACCTCCGGCGGCCTGATCTCCCCGCTCTGACGTCGTCCCCGAGCTCTACGACTAGATCCAGCCTCCCCACGACGCGCTCCTCCAGCCATCCCGCCTGCCATGTAGTGGCTTGGTAGATAGCAGAGCTAGCGCCCGGGCTCCCGCGATGGCGGAGGAGCCCCCGGCCGCCCCAACCCACCACCGGCCCCTCCCGGCGACGGCCGCCCCGGCCCCGTCGGCCACCATCTCCCTGCGCCCCAGGCAAGTCCCACCTCCGCCACCGCCTGTGCTCCCGTCGGGTTTCTCCCCGCGCGTGATGGTGCTCTCCCCCGTTCCACCGCGGCCGGCGCTCGACCTCACCTCCTTGCTCGAGGGGTCGGGGGCGAGGCTGGAGGAGCTGCAGCCGCCCGAGCTCAAGCTGTAGGAGTTGGGGATGCCGACGTCGCCTGCGCCGCCGCGCCCTCCGCTCCGATCTGTGGTCGTCGGTGACCTCAGCTCCTTGCTCGACGTGTCGGGGTCGAAGCTGGAGGAGCTGCTCGTGCCTCAGCTGGTTCCATCGGAGCTGGAGGTGCAGCCGCCCGAGCTCGAGCTGCAGGGGCAGGGGATGCTGAAGTCGCCTCCGTCGGAGATGGAGGCGTCAGCGCCAGCCGCCCCCACCTGCAGCCTCCTCCTGTTCAGCCGCTACCCGGGTTCGCGCTGCAGGAGCTGGGGATGCCCCTGTCCGCTCCGGAGGTGGAGGATGATGAGCCTGCTTAGCAGGTGGTTCGCGGGAAGAAGCGCCTGCCGCGGAACCTGCCGCCCCCCTCTCCTCCACGTGGGCGTGTGGAGCGCGTCGCGGCTTTCAGGCGGCGGGTGCGGGGTCGCTGCTTCCGTTGCCTTGAGCCCGGCCATCGCGTGGCTGGCTGCGTCGGCGACATTCGTTGCCTCGCCTGCCGCTGCCCTGGTCACCGTGAGCGCGACTGCGAGCTGGGCAAGAAGAACTGCCACGCGCCCCCTGCCTCCTTGATGCCGGCTTCCAGTACTCGCCGCCCTTTGGACCGCTCCTGGGCCGCTGTTGCCGCCCCCCTTCCCAAGCTTGGGGACTTGGGGTCCCCTTCTCGTGCGCAGCCAACGGCGATCTCGGTGTCTGCAACCCCAGAGATGGACTGCCCTGCGCCTGCTGGCCCGGCAGCTCCGTCCGACTTGCTGCACATCCTCGAGGAGCAGGCGGCGCTGTTGCGGGCTGAGCAGGAACAGGCGAAGCTGATGCGGGCGGAGCTGCGAGGCTTGGTCGCGTCTCATCTTGATGATATGGTCGTGGCTCAGCTCAAGATGCAGGAATCTGTGAAGGGATTGATGGAGCGTGTTGGGAGCTTGCTGGAGCGGGCTGAGGCTGCTCTCGAAAGGCTGTCCCTGTCGCCGGCTGTGGTACAGGTGGAGCCAACACCATCTCTGAGCATTGGGGGCAATGCTGTTTGCGCAGACGGAGGGATCGGGCGCTTTGGTTTCTACTCTCCCAGGAGTGTGAGCCTTTCAGCGTCGCTGCTTGCCCTGGACTCCACCCCCACGCCTATTGCTGCTTCGGAGCATGTCTCCCTGGTGATGCAGGGCCCCCGATGAAGGATCTTGGAGCGGAGATGATTTTGGCATTGGAGGAGTTGGGGGTTCTGATACCCCTAGCCCGGAGGAGAAGATCGCGAAGGTGATGGCTCAGTATGACGCAATTGAGCCACATGAGAAGACCTTGCCTTCTTTGATGATGGAGCTCTGCCGTGAGATTGCTGACATGCCCAAGGACAAGGAGCTTCGGTTGGATGTTCTCCCTTTGGACGAGAGACGAAGCATCCGGTTGGACAAGAAGAATAAAGATTGTGTCATTCCAGCAGCCAAGCGCGCCGAGCTTAGGCGGGCGGAGGCTTTTGGGGAAATCCCAAAACTCAAGAGCAAAGAGAAAGCCACCGACGAAGCCATCGAGGAGAAGATACAAGTTTATTTGCAGTTGTACAAGAAGCAGCGCACACCGCAGATTTTGGAGGCGGTTCGAGAGTTAGTGGTGAGTAATGCTTGATCTCTTCTGCGTAGAGGATGCACACCGGTGCATTTCTAGAGGTGGGAGGTTGTGTGTGTTTGGAGAGTGTCTCTTAGGGTGTGTTTGGTTCATTGGCTATGAAAAAGTGGTTGGGGACACCCCTAACCACGTGGTTGGTGGTAACCATTTTTCATGTTTGGTTGTGTGTGTTGGCTAGCCATGTTTTCTGTTTGGTTGAAGTGATAAAAAGTGGTTAGTGGTGGCCATATTTGTGTTTATTTTGAGGGATTAGAAATGCTTAGAGTGATATGGTCAATTATTTTTAAGATGCTGAGGAAACCCCGTAATATATTTATAAAAGCGAAAAGTTTGTTTAAATATCTATACTATAAAGTAATTTAGAGAGGGAAATTTCTTAATGTGTTGAGGTAAAACATCAGCATCTGAAATAACTTTGCTCAAATATTTAAAAGGAAAGAGTTAGTTCAAATATTTAAAAGTGAATATTTTGTTCAAATAATTACAAGGGAACGTTTCTTTAAATATTCTTAATATATAATAGTAAAATGTTTTCAAATATTTAAAGGCGTAAAATTACTTGGACATATTTAAAGGGAAATGTTTATTCCAATATTATTAATGTATAAATCAAGAAAAGTTTGTTTAAATATTTAAAAGTGAATATTTTGTTCAAATAATTAAAATATAAAAGTTTCTTCAAATATTGTTAATATATAAAAAAAATGTTTTTTCAACTATTTTAGAAGCTATTTTAGAAGGATAAATTTGTTATTATATTTAAAGGAAAAAGTTTATTCCAATATTTTTAATATATAAAAAGGAAAATTTATTCTAATATTTAAAAGGTAAATGTTTGGTTAATATTTAAAAGGGAAATCTGTCAACTTTTCTTAATATTTATATAATAAGGGAAAGTTTTTCCACATATATAAACGGGTAAAATGTCTTAATATATTTAATAATGAAAAGCTTTTTCAAATATTAAAAAAGGGTAAATTTTCTATTTTTTGAGTACGATGAATATGTCGTAAAATGTTTCGCAGGTGATGGCAGGGACTCGCCCACGGGTGGTTGGCCTCAACCACCACTTTTATAGTGGTTGAGCTCAACCACTTTTTTGAGGGAATATGCCTAAAATTTGGCTACCCCCACACACCCGACACCACAAACCAAACATGGGCTAACCACTTAAAAAATGGCTACCCACAACCACTTGGTGGCTAGCCACCCAACCAAACACACCCTTAGTTGGGTATGAGGTGTGGGCTGTTAGTTTGGGTCTAGGTTCCCTTGTCTCAGACACAGACGATGTTCCATGAATAGAGTGTGCGGTTTTTTAAACGCGCTTTGTATGGATTTTGGGTCCAGTTTCCCTTATTAACTGGATCAATTCTTCTTGTAATAATGCATAGGCAGAGCTCCTGCTATTTAACGTAAAAAAAAAAAAAACTAGCTAGCTAGCTTCTTTCTTCCCCAACCCGTCAACCCTTGCAACATCTACTTTCTTTTGCCTGAAATAACACTTACTACAAAGTAATCACAGACCTACCTTTGTGCACGGGATGCACGCACGTACCCGTAGTGTCACCGCCGCCGTGGGCACATCGACGGCGACGCCATGACCAGGAGTTCTCTTCTCGTCCACACACGAGCGGCACACCATACACGAGCCTCCCTCGACCGCCTACCTTTTTCGATCGCCGTCGCCTTTTACTAACTAGACGGACCGACCCGGCAAGTTCCCGTGTCTCGCTTTTAGTTCCGTGTCGCATCAGAAAGGCACGCACAACACACACGATGGACACACACACACACAGAGAAATAAGAAAGACTATGCGCCGGTTCACCAACCAGAACCAGAACCTTTGGGTCCAGGCAAAATTGTCTCGCCAAAGCTGCCGCGAGGTGGCCCAAAGTCCTCACCGTCACTCGTGGTTATCTGCTCTGCGTCTGCGTGCCCACGTCACAGCTTTTTTCCTCTGAATTTGTCTCTGGAAACCGCAGCTTGCTTGCTTACTGAATATGCGATGTAGGAGGGTGCCGCAAGTGCGCTGCACTGCACAATGCTAAGGGTGCCCACACAGCTAAGCTCCGGCCATATCATCAACTAATAACTTGGAAAGCTGAATCCTGAATCGACCTTACGCTTGCGGCAACAAACTAGCTAGCTAGCTAGTGTCAATTAATGGCGAAAATCATCGGCGGCATTGAAGCTACCCACGGGATGCCCTACGCCCTAGGGGGTCCTTTTACCCCACCAGGCCACCACTCTCCAAAGGTCGTGGAGGAGGAGGACCAGCCAGCGAGCTGGCAGAACTCTCGGCAATATGCATGTGCAGTGGATGAATGACCGTGTTCCAACTTGGCTCCATCAGTTTGGAGAGTGCAGACAGGACAGCCGTGTTCTCCCTCAACCATCGTGATCTAGGCATGGACTATTTGCCTGCTACGACACTGCTATATGTATTGATAGAATATGAGTTGTACTAGTAGGTTGTAAATATATGTGTACGTTAGATTGTAATGTATTTGTAACTCTCTCATATATCAATATATATAGTCCGGACGCCGCCCCTAGAGGGCTGTGCATTTCACCCCCAAAACATTGTTTCCCTCATTGTCTTACATGGTATCAACCTAATATCGATCTAGGGTTATGACTTCCGCCGCCCTAACCTCGTCCGCCTCCTCGGCGTCCTCCTCTGCCCCGTCCGCCGCCGACTTCGCCGGCCTTCTTCCGCCGACGCCCGCCTCCTCTTCATCGACTGGCGCGCATGTTCCGGGGCCGATTCAGTTTGGTCATCTGATCACGATCAAGCTCTCCGCCGAGACTCATCTTCTCTGGCGTGCTTAGATTGTCA
>QRDG01000072.1:28443-244776 GCA_012064385.1 Puccinellia tenuiflora
CTCTGCTCAAGATTATCATTGAAAAGCATGATTTAAAAGAAACGAGAACGGGGAAATACACACAAGTGACATGTCATGATTTATTGAGCAGGCGACTTAGCAACAGCATGACTTTGCATGCTCTACAAAGTTCGTACCACGTTGAGAAGATAATGCGAATACAAGACATAAATACAATTTTCCACGAGAGAACCTCTTTGCCAGGAATCCTATACAGTTGATTGTCAGTTTTCTCTTATATATGCATTTATCTAACAAGTTTCAGAACCTCCTATGCGATAACAAGCCAAACAATATAACATCGCACTGTCAGGAAATATGAACACATTCTCTGCGTCTGTATAAAACTATTTGGGGGAAAATTACAACAGAAAGCATCTAGAAGGCACAGTTTGACAGTGCATATTCAACAGAAACGCATTAGGTTAGCCCCGTATTCGTGAACGAATGCTTTTCAGCCCAATGTTTCAAAAGATAGCTGATAGTCGTGTGAACGATTCTGAGATTAATTAACCTGTGAAGTTCAGAGTGAACACTGGCCAGCTAAACCAGTTATTGGAGGCAACATAATGCTATCATGCACAGCTTAAGTGTCAACACAAATACTACATGGAAGCATTGAGATTACACCAGGTTATGCATCTGGACAAATCCAAATGTTCACAAAAGGCTCCCCAGAATTCAGCTTCAATCAACAAAGATAACCAACCGGTAAGCAACTGCAAAATTCAAAAGCAGCAGTGTACATACAGGCATGGAGAGCGTTGCCTTGCAAATTTCCATCGCATAAAGATTATTGGTTCTTCTCCTTGCTCTCTTGCTCGTCCATGTAAGCCTTCTTCATATCTTCCAGTATTGCATCATTTGTGCTGTAAACATACAAAAGAGGTTGGTGAATAACATGAAAATGTTATCTGGCATGACAATGTTAGTCTACTCAAACAATCCAACTTGCAACTTCCAGGATAGAGAAAAAAAAGTAATGGTAAACACCTTCAAATCAGATGGAACAAAATTCTCTGACCTCAGCCCGTAACAGCTTTCAATCAACGATTGTAATTTAGAAAGAGGCACAATGTGGCCAGAATTAATAGCATCAATACTCTTTTGAAGATTCTGGCAAATTCATTGACCATCAAACATGTTCCAGCACCAGAATTCTCAGATGGAATATTACCATTTGGTGACAAATATATCATATTCTTTAATCTTGTTCAATGGTTTTACAATCTGTTCATGCGTCGTTCTTTAGAACGTCACCGACAACTTCCTGGCAAGGTTAGTACTTTGGATTATAAATCAAAACCTACAGCGAACTGGGCTCAATTCCAAATGAACCTGGTGCTACTGTCAAGTGTCAAGACAATTTTGTAGAGAAGAGCAACAGCTATCAATAAGACAGCTTGTAAACCCAAATCGATAGCTAAAATTACGCGTCTACGCCATGTCAAGGACTAAATATAAAATGAGGCATGCTTCTCCCAGTATCGAAATTTCTAGTGTCTAATAGGAGCTATTGTTGTAGAATCATGCGGAGCTATACATGCATGAACTAATCTCTCTGCCTTTATTCACGTCGTCTTGATACTTGATAGCAGTACATTTTCACCTCCTAACTCGTCACTTGTGTACAATATATTATAAATAGATATCTTTAACATTATTCTTCTGCTGAATGAACAGTTAAAGACAGCTTATTAGTTTCTGTGATTAGTCTACCAGCACAATACTCCTATCTATTCTTACAGAGCATTAATGAAATCTCTTCAAAGTGGAAAATTTCTACTTGCATGAGTGAGACCCTACCTTAAAATATAAAGTTACAACAAGAATCGAGATAACAATTGGACGATTTGTCCAATACAAAAGATTATAACAGACATATAATGATCACTTACAATTGATGAAGACAGTTATTCAACTCTTTGGCCTGTTTGCGGCATGTCCAAACTACAGATAAAGTTTTTCCTCGAGCACACTCGGCATATTTTGAACACAGTTCATCACATTCCTTGAGGGCCTTTGCTTTCATTTTGCTGCGTAAAGCTGAAAAAGTGAAACAGAGTGGGACAAATTAACTCTTTCAGATGAATAAGAACAAGAACAAGAACTTTTAAATTTTACTTCAAAGCATCCTAAAAATTTCCCATTACGATGAACCACTATCTATGAACAATTCTCGTTACAAAATCCAATGTAAAAGAATGCATTGAATCTAGCAGTCAAGATATGAAAAAGGGAAATGTCTTTGACAGGTCCAGGTCCATTCAGATTCAACATTCACTAAAGGTACTTCTCCAAGCGGGATGCTCTATCTAGTTAATGATAAGAGGCCTCGTTTGGCAGCTCTGGTTTTCTAAAACTTTAGTATTCCGAAACCAGAGTATTCTAGTGCTAGGCAAGAGAATACTTCGGTTATAAAAAGAGGTCAAGGGTGAAGTTTCCAATAGTGCAAAAAAATTACGTTTTTGGAGGATACCATAGTATCTTAACTGCAGTTTTCGTTGCCTCCAAACACCTCAAAATATTTGATACCATAGTATTTTTAGAAACCATAGTATCCTTCAAATACTTAGAAAAAACTGAGCTCCCAAACGAGTAGAGTTTTGGAGCCTTCTCAGTTTTCTACGTGGGACTTTTTTCAAGTTTATACGGGATTCTGATTTTTTTCCTTCTACCCCCGTCCTTGCCATGTGGCAGCCTTTCGCCTAAACATAAAGAAAAGACGCACCAGCCTTCAAGGATAGTCTTCAAGTCCATTATATAAACTGAGCTTCCCAGCGATCTAAATTCCTTAGGGTTCGAAGAGCTAAAGACCAATATACTACCAGGGTTCTCAAATTTCATAAATGCCTAAATAACATGAGCTAATATATCAATTCAACATTCTGCAAACCACTTCAATTTGTTTGGAAAGCCAGATTGCAAGAGAATGGTACTATCAATTATAAAATGACTCGGACCTGACAATCAAATGTTAAACAAAATTGATAACCAAAGCCTCCCTGGTTTAGTGAAAGTGTGAAACTGCAACCTGCCAACTACCACTACTACCACTCCCCTTAACCTTGCCTGACGCTTATTCCGTTGCGATTGTGTTGAAATTGCAAGAGACAGTGAGAGCGGAGGTCATACACTACCGATTTCGCGTCTGCTATCGAACTGGGACGACCTTTGCATTTCACAATATTCCAAATCGCGACGAAATAAAGCAAGATGTTTGACTCACCTTCCTCGACCTTCTTCTTGACGTGATTCTCCCTAGCCTCCTCCAGGAACCCCATGGGGCTGCCAGGTATTTCGGTATCTGATCGAGGAGAGGGCGGTGAGAGAAGTTGGAGTTAAACCCTAACGCCCTTGGAAGGGGAGGCGGCCATTGACAGGAAGGAATTTCTCTGTTCCCCTTTTCTGGTCGCCCAAGGGAGAACGTGGAGGAGGTTTGCGGCGCGGGCTTTTGGGCTGCTGAAGTAGGCTCACAGAGCCCAACAACGTTGGCCCAACTTCTCCAGTTATTATTGTGATCAGTTTTTTTATCTTGAGAATGATTGATACCATTTGAAGAAGAAAAAACAGAATAATATAATATTTTTCATTAATAAGCATTCTTGTAATTGTTCGACTGAGGCCCCTAGTTTTATTGTAAGCACGTTGATTAACGATGTAACTATTGGGAATGCTTAAAGCAGCAAGTTCCTTACGTACTCTTTTCCTTACCAGGGTACCTATGGGGACTAAAAGGTTTTTAATGAGGCGGCTTGCTAGCTTAATATATTTTTATTTCAAAAAAAAGAAAACAGAATAATATAATACTTTTAATTTTATTTACTTTCATAAAACTAAAAAATTTATTTCCTAAAAATAATCAAACACACAGAATTTTTTGTATCAGACTTTTATTTTGTGTTCTTCTCGTATATAAAAAAGTGTTCATTTGTGTCTCTTTTATGTTTTTCCTACAAATGTAGCATCATCTAAATGAGAGAGAATCACTTACGATGTGTTAATGTGATAGGTACAAGATATGTAAAATTAATTTTAGCAATAAGCTAAATTTATTATGTTTTTTTTTCACTTATTGTCACTTTTTCACACGGATATAGATGGTCCTAAAGGTGCGGTAAGAAAATATTAGAGAGAAAAACAAAAAGATAGCCCAGATGTGTCGCCACATCAAAACCTGTAAATTATTTAACATAGTAAAAAAAGTTATCTACATGCTTGTTAAAAATATGGAAGAAATCAAACATCAACACATAATGGGTGAAAACTTGACTTTGTGAACTTTGGTAAAGAAACATATGACCATTTGGGAGCCATGTACAAAAGGTTCAGCTATTGCATTAGAACTTGTAATTGCACTATTGTGTGTGTGTGATTTTTTCCAAAATGATAAAAATATGACTTGGCAAGCTCCAGAAATGGGATCACATGTACTAGGTTTCGGAAAAATTATGAAAATGGACAATAGCGTTTCCACGAATAAAGGTGTACGTACTTGTGTAGCATCGTTTGGTGGTTCTCCATACGGCACCATTTATGATTGGGACCTTCTTTTTATAGCTTTACAGTCAGACACGAGATTCCTGGATGGATTATTGCAAAGCCCATGGACAAGCTCAGAGCAACTCTAACAGAGCTTGTAAAACCCGCCGGAACCGTATTTTTCCGGCGGTTTTACGGGTTCAGGCCGAATTCGGCGCAGAACAGAGTCCGAAAACGCTGTCCGGCCCGAAAACGTTTCTCGGGGGCTCGAGAAAATCTTCGCACGACCCCTATTTAAACAAGTCGCGGAGGGGAGTTCGGTTCCGAAACCCTACTCCCCTCCGCCGCTCCGCCGCACACAGCTAGCCCACTCCGGCGAGCAGTTAGGACAGCTCCGTCGCCGCATTCCACGATCCGCGACCTCCCCGCTCAACGAAATGGCTAGCCGCGGCAGCTCCGGGAGCGGAGGCGGTCGGATTGGCGGCGGAAGCTCGCCGCCGCGTCCCCTGGTCTTCCGCTCGGAGGTGCGCGCGCAGTTTAGGCGCGAGGAGGCCGACGCCGTCCGCCAGGTCCGCGAGTACGAGGCCGCACAGAAGGAGGCCTGGGTCCGCCGCGTCAAGCTCGAGGTCACCGCCCTCGACGACGATTAGACCGTGCCGTCCTCCGCCGCTGCCGCGTCTACAGGCCCCGGTGAGGTATCCCGGGGCTGAATTTTGCTCAATCTAGGTCGCGCGGCCGCCTCCTCCTAGTTTATGTTGTGTATTTTGTAAAAATATGTATGTATGTAGCTCAAATGCATTGACGAACTCTATGCCGATGAACTCGTACGAGTTTTTGAGTTCGTGTTTTATGGGTTCTGATCTGCGCCAGCTCCAAATTAGACCGAAAACAAGTTTTCGATCGACTGAACTCGTGTTTTTCGGTTCGCGAGTTTACATGTTCTGTTAGAGATGCTCTCACAAGCATATCTCCAAATTTCCAATGACTAAAGTCCTTCACGGTTCACCACAAGCGACGAAACCAGAACAAAAGAAAGAACATCATGTAGGTCGGTCTTATTGACTAGAGAGGATGCTGCCATGCTGGCCACTTTTGGCACCAACCTCTCCTAGTAAATTGCCGAGTGCTGGCATCACTAGCCGAAGAGCGTGCTCGCACGTGTATACTGTATATACTACTAATCATGTAGGCGCGTGTTGCGACGCCCGTCCTTTAGGACTGTAGAATGTCAAGAATTAATAAAATATATATTCAAATTCACATGACAGAGTGTGCAGACCACGTCTCATTAAACTTTTTCAAAGGTCATAACAAGAACTTTTGCATAATGTTCACTTAGTGAGTCTCCTTGGATAACTAAGGAATGCTAAAACATAAGCATTGAACCAAGTAGTTAGTTGAGCATATGCTAACTATTTTCAACAGGCCAAAACCATTTCATCTAACATGATATAAACGAAAGCACATAACTTGAACGGTATGACAGCAAACTGTACATATCATGGTC
Source organism: Puccinellia tenuiflora (assembly GCA_012064385.1). NCBI lineage: Eukaryota > Viridiplantae > Streptophyta > Magnoliopsida > Poales > Poaceae > Puccinellia > Puccinellia tenuiflora. The sequence continues at coordinate 34,433 of QRDG01000072.1, forward strand.
GTGTGCATTTTCCATGTAGGTACATACATCCAAGTAGTACATGCAACATTTCATGTGCCCTTGGCGGTGTCCAGCAAACCTGGCAAAAAAGTTACATTTAGTAGCTTTGTAGCCATCACAGGTTAGTCTTGAGCATGATAATCTTCCTTCAACTTCCTTGCATACATCATCTGCAAATTATATGCTATAGGGACTTGAACTTCCTATCGTACATTTCTGTAGATGATATATCTATACAACACAGTCAAATGGATCGCACATGAGAAGCATCTATATATGGGTAGGAAATAATCTCTCCGATCATAATCAACGTCATTAGATAGCAGCTGTTCTCCATTCGGCTCATTGTAGGTAAGAAACAGTTTATTCATTACTTGAAAAATAAGATCAGGATCGGATATATTTATGCCACTTCTTCCAACTTAAAATAGCATGACTGCTAGTTCGGACCTATCACAATACGTGACTATGAGGATACATGTAATTATCAAGGTAGCTCAATTTTATACCATAAATAATCCCTGAACTCAGGCAAGCCTTCTATATTGATGGTTAATTTTATATCAACATATTTAAAATACTATTATTATCTAACTAAATGGAAAATACTATTTTGTAAAAGAAGATATATGATGATATTGATTTGAGAATAATTCGACCGATGGAGCAGGTTGACTTAGCTTAATATTGTGGGCAAGGGGAGCTCACTGAAGTGATGACGACATAGCAGGTTTGGAATAGGAAATTCAAAACGGTGCCCGGGCGCACCAGCTCCCGATTTTTTCGGGAGCCCAAAAAAATTGAAAACTTTGCAAAAAAATGCGAAAAAAATCGGGCACGTACCTGACCATGGTCCGCACCATCGTGAAAATTTTTGCACTGAAATGTCACGGTATGCGGCCTGGGGAAAAATGACAAAATTCTGACAAAAAAATCAAATTTTCGGATCTCACATGCTGTCAGAAATTTGTCATTTTCACCCAGGGCGCATACGATGACATTTCGGTGCTAAATTTTTCACGGCGTTGCGGACCATGGTCAGGTACGTGCATGATTTTTTTCACATTTTTTTTGCAAAGTTTTAGATTTTTTACATTTTTTCGAAAAGCGCCGGGAGCTGGTGCACCCGGGAGCAGAAACGCCGCTCCCGTTTGGAATTCCTTTACTTAGGGTTATTCACAATTGTGTTGTCTGTCATACTGAATTCGTGCCAATGTCAGTATGATGCATGAGTTGATACTCATGTCTCTTCATCCTCATACAGAGAAGCATAAAACCTTAGATATGTCAGCCTTAAACCAGTCAACAGAATAACATAGTGCTGACCTGTGTGTTCTTGTTAGTAGTGGCAGCAGCAGTATCCATTGCTTGAGATACTTTGTTAAGATGTATTTCCCATGTCCACATGTTGTAAACTGTCAAATTCCCTTCTCTGCGCCTATGCTTCTACTCCCTCCGTATCAAAATATAAGATGTTTTGGACTGTTTGCTTTCCATCCGTATCTAGACATGTTTTAGTGCAAGGTTCAAATGTATCTTACACTAAAACATGTCTAGATACGAATGAAAAGCAAACAGTCCAAAACATCTTATATTTTGATACGGAGGGAGTAGTTCCCTAAGAGCTGCTACTGTCATGAGTCTCAACAGATGCACTGGGAGTAATTGTTAAGGCTAATAAGTTTTGGAATAGCAATGATGATGACTTCCAAATAAAAAAGAGTAATGATTTCACCTTGTAATGCATTGTTATCTCGATCAAATTGCAGCAGCCTTCCGGGTGTACTTTTCACCTTGAAACAACGGAACTTCCAGTTAGGGGATCAAGAAGGCCTTCCTGCAACCAGTACACACTTAGGAATTTCCTAACTGGTGCAAACAAATTAACAAAATCTCTTTGAACAGAGCAAAAGGACCTCTAAGATTTACAAATTCAACATATGCATAAACTTCTAGATCCATGTAAATCCTACTTTAATCCATGGAAAATACACACTTAAACATGCTAGTTTCAGAGGAGACCTGAAAGGGAAGGGGGGATTAGTTGGAATCCTTTCTACTACCTAGTTTCGAGAGTCCATACGATCTGGTCCGATATGCTCCGGTGAGGAGGCAGACAAGTAGAGGCGAGGGAGGATGTTGGAGTGGTGGCGAACTGGGGGTAACACCACCTGGAACCCATCGCGGCAACCTTGGCAGAGTAGTCGTCGGCGGCGCCGCGGGCACGCTTTACCGAGCATGAAGGCGTGAACTCCGCCGCTAGGTTTACCGCCGGAACCGACGCCATTCCTCAAGGGAGAACGAGCGCGCGATTCGCTATAGTTTGCGAGCTCCCTCCCCGATTAGGCATGGGAGAACGAACGGGGTTTGGGCCTCCCGCCTCTCTCTCTCTCTCTCTCTCTCTCTCTCTCTCTCTCTCTCTCTCTCTCTCTCTCTCTCTCTCTCTCTCTCTCTGCGACAACGGCGGCGGCGGCGCTCACCTAGGTTTTGCCTTAGGACGAGTACTCGAGTCCGGGATGGTGCTCTGCTATGCGGGGAGGATGAGGCAGGGCGCGGGGTGGATTTGTTGATACATACGTGGGGACATTAGGCAAGTCACATCGGACGGCTAAGAAGGACAAGATGGGGCGATCGGACGGCCAAAATTCCTGGGGGTGTGATAGAGCTCCCTCTTGTCTTAGTTATAATATCCCTAATTTCCGGAAGAAAAGAAAGAAGATTCCAACCTTGCGTCAACTTTATTTATGCCGCTTTAAAGCGACTATAAGAGTATATGGGTTTCTAAAAATGACTCACAGGCGTGCACTGCAGCACTTGAACGTCGTCCTGAGTTGGAATCGACGTACACTTAGCAAAAGGGATTTGATGATCATTGTGCTGGACACGGTCGAGCAGCAGACGTAGGCGTTTTCTGGTACAGTACAAGTACCCGGTAGCTGGTTCGCTACGGATGCACGCTGTTTTTTTTCGAACAACCGGCGTACATATACGTATAGTATATATTAGTCGTCTCTGCACGTCGTAGTATCACATTACGCGTTTTTATTTTGCCGGTTTGATTGGTCATCGGGTCAAGAACAGGTAGCCAGAACAGTACAACGACACCGATTTTCGATTAAAAAAAAAGGAGACCTTGTGTATAGTCGTCGTGCATCACCCATACATAATCTATCGGCGACACAATCCACCGCCGGTTCCTGCACCACGGCCATGGATAATAAGGAAAAAAAAGCTTGGAACTTATCCATCGGCTTGGATCACACCACCGTTTCGGCCAGCTCGGAGTCAGAGCGTCACTCGCCGGGCGCCGGCTCAACGATTCGCTATCTCTAGACAAGAGATTTTTTTTTTTTTTTGGAACTGGACACGCAAGAACCTTCAGCAAACCAGAACAATTTAGAGAGAATTCCTTATTTGGCCCTGGCTGAAGTTTTCCTTCCTTTTTTGGCCCTGGCAAAATTTTTCTTCCTTTCATGACCCACAAAGTTTGGTTGGTTCCTTATTTGGCCCTCTAGTACAATTTAAGCACTAAGATGACCATTTTACCCCTGCTGCAATATGTGACAAAATTGCACTAAAAAGCTGTGATATACTAGTTGGTTATTAAAAAAAAAAACTGATCGGCAACCTCAGTGCTGAACTTCTGCTGATCGTGCCAATGACCCCCACTGTGGCTGGCACCGGCGCACCAGTGCAATTTTTATTTGAAAATTTCGAAATTTGAATTTCAAAAAAATCTCAAATTTATTCCGGAAATACATGTATATGCTTGGCATGTACGTGCAATGTTTCGGGCACAAACTCGTTTTATTTTGGGCTGTGAAAAAAAAAAATCTGACATTATATAGGCGTATAGTGTACGTATAGACTGTCAGAAATTTGTCTTTTTTGTATCTCTCAAAATACATTGTATTTTGGGCTAAAATTTCTGGCGTGCCTGCGGATTGTCTCTATGTTTGTGTCTATTTAATATCAATTTTTTTGGAGTTGTGGAAATTGGAGTAATTTCCGGAATAAATTTGAATTTTTTTTTGAAACTCAAAAATTCAAATTTCAAAAATTTCAAATAAAGCATGCACTGGTGTGCTGGTGCCAGCCATAGTGCGGGTCTTTTTTTTTAATAACCAACTAGTATATCACAGCTTTTTAGTGCAATTTCATCACATATTGCAGCAGGGGCAAAATGGTCATCTTAGTGCTTAAATTGTACTAGAGGGCCAAATAAGGAACCAACCAAACTTTGTGGGTCATGAAAGGAAGAAAAAATTTGCCAGGGCCAAAAAAGGAAGGCAAACTTCAGCCAGGGCCAAATAAGGAATTCTCTCAACAATTTACACAGAGCTGCAGGAGTCCCTGTCCCTACGGCTCAGGCCACTATCACTCAAGTCAAGTCAAGTCAAGTCAAGTGACCCTACAGTTTTCTGTCGGGAGCACCACTGATGGGCCTGCCGCCTGCTTTGCCTTCGAGAACACTAGTGTATTCCTATAGCCTTTTCTTCTGGCCATCAAAAGCGGCACCACCGGCCGTGTCCTAGCAATAACTTTCTACCGTGATAATTCTAAGATGTATCACGGTTAATTTCGTGCTATATCTAAGCTTGCACCTCGCGCCACCATGCACGGTGCACGAATGATAGCGTGCTGGATTCATCCGACGATCGTTGCTACTCTTCGTATACAAGACTACGTACGTGTGTCGCGTCCTGGTGGAGCGGACGGACTGACTCACGCGGCAGGCTTATTTGACGTTTATGTGTTTTCTTATTGTCTGGTTTGAAAGCGTTTATTTAGCAGTTGCTAGCGATGTTGATGGAGGAGAAGATCACTGCTTAAGTGGTAGCAATGTTTTCTCCTGCACTTTTCTATACGGCTATAGCTGTACAAGTAGTCGTTTTTCTCTCTCGGTCGGTCGTAGATCTGATGTGACGTGATTAACACAAGTTTCCATTTGGCCACTAACGTTACGTGCAAGTATCCAATGAACGTATACGCGTCGTTTCTATATATGCTAACCACCACTCGTACATTGGCCTACTGAAACGAACGTACAGCAATAATTCAATAAAGATATGCCACTTTTCACAAGGATATACTCCCTCCGTTCTAAAATACTTGACTTGCACTTATCTATATGTGGATGTATCTATATACTAAAAGATGTCTAAATGCATGTATATATAGACAAATGAAAGTCATCTATTTTGGAACGGGGGGAGTAGATGGTGCTAAAAAGGTGCGGCAAGAAAAGATTACAGAGAAAAACAAAAAGATACCCAGATATGTCCCCACATAAGCACCTATATATTTAATTAAGAGCAACTCTAACAAACCCCTTATCCCGCGGGTCTATAAACCGGCGATAAGGGGCGCGAAAAACGTGTCTTGCGGGCTTTGTTCTTCCACGGCCCGTGCAAAGCCCTCAAAACACTCTGTTTTTTTACAATTATAACACATATGCATGATATGACATACAATTTTGAAACCAATATAAACTAAAATATGAACATTGTTAATTGTACAATACAATAATAATCCAAATTACAAGAATGGTTGAAATTACAAGAATGGTTTAAAATCAAATAATTAAACAATAATCCAATAGCGAGAATTAGCTTCACAAGCTTTCACTAACTTCATGAAGAGGGATCGGCGCATTCGGTACCTTATACGGAAGAGGTGAGTTGGATACGTAGGTACCTCCGCGAAGTAATCCAGATGAGCAACTCGTTCCCGAAATATCGGTTTCGAGGGGTGCAAAGGCGGCTGACTTTGGATCCTGGCCGCTTCTTCCTCATCCCATCCTCGAGCTCCTTCACGGCGAGAACCATCACCACCATTTGCCTTCGGTGGTTCTCGAGCAACGACTCCACATCCGAGTCGTCGGAGGAAAATGAATCCTCGAGTAGAAATTCTTTGGTCGGGCTCAAATCCATCTAAAATGGACGGTGAAACTAGTATGAACTACGGGGCGGTGAAATCGTTCGCTTAATCGAGAAGAGGAGGACTCACCAATGGATCGAGGGTGACGGCGATGAATCAAGCGCAGCGCGGTGGATGCGCGGCGGCGGCTTCCCGCCAGTAGGGCGGGGCGGTGAAATCGTTCGCTTAATCGAGAAGAGGAGGACTCACCACTAGTAGGAAAAGGCTTATAGGTGGATTAATTAGCCATAGCGCACCACAATTTTGGTGCGCCACGAGTATCTAGCCGTGGCGCACCAGACACAGATGCGCCACGGCTATATTCTTACCCGTGGCGCACCAAAATAGCGGTGCGCCACGGCTAAGTGCACGTTGTGTCGACGGAGGGGCACCCTCCTTAGTTGTGGCGTACCCAAGACTTGTGCGCCACGGGTAAGAGTATAGCCGTGGCGCACATTATTCCAATACGCCACCAAAATAATGGCCCCGGAGCGAAATTTTGACCCAACATAGCCGTTGCGCACCACTTTTTTCGTGCGCCACGGGTAACATATTAGCCGTGGCGCATCACTTTTTTTGGTGCGCCACGAGTAAGTTTACTGCTTTGTGCTCCCATGCACCCCCCTCCCCCCGCCCCCCGCCCGTGATCGCCTTTTCAGTTTTAAAAAAGCTAAAAGAAATGTTAAAAAATTCAAAAAATGAAATCCTTTGAGATGTGGTTATGTTACGTAACCTAGTTGTTAGAAAAAATATGAAATATGAATTTCAATGTATTTTGCAAAAAAACTTTATGGAAGAGTAAAACAGCGATAACTTTTGCATACGAACTCGGATTTCGACGTTTAATACCTTAAAAAAAACTAGAGAAAAGGTACATCCAATCCAAATGGCCTACAGTCTTTTGAGCCATTTTTTGCCAACACAATCCCCAAATTCGAAAGGGAACACCTTTTTTTTTTAGTTTAAGTTTTCTGGCCAGAAAAAATAAATAAAACTTACCCGTGACGCATGGAAAGAGTAGTGCGCCACAGATAGTTAAATACCCGTGGCGCACCACATAGTCCATGCGCCATGGGTAACCTGGGGGCACAATCCATGTGCTTCACGATCCGACGGCTCACAGCGATTTAAACAAGCACACAATCCGTGTGCTTGTCCGTTCTTGTCTCTGATTGGTCCAGAGGGGGACATCTCCTCAACCCTATCTCCTCCTCTCCCTTCTCCTCTTTCTTGTCCCCTTCTCCTCCATCCCCCTCCAAGCCTCTCCCCTTCTCCTCTCCAAGCCTCTCCCCTCCTCCTCCATCCTCCTCACGGTGGCGGCCGGGGACGGCCGGCTAGCATCTCCACGGCGGCCGACGACCTCCTCCACGATGGCGAGCATCTCCACGGCGGCCGGCGACCTCCTCCACGATGGCGAGCTCCTCCACGACGGCGCCTCCTCCATGGACGGTGAGCTCCTCCACGACGGCGCCTCCTCCATGACGGCAAGCTCCTCCACGTCGGCGACCTCGACGGCGACATCCTCCACAACGGCGACCTCCTCCACGACGGTGACCTCCTCCACCACGGCGACCTCCTCCACGACGGCGACCTCCTCCACGATGCGAGCAACTCCACGGCGACCACCTACACGACGGTCGGCGAGCTGCCGGACACGCCGACGTGGGCGGTGGCCGGTGGCTCTTTTTTTTTAAATTCAGAAATTCATAGCCGTGACGCACCAAAACGAGATGCGCCACGGGTATGTGTCGATAGCCGTGGCGCATCAAAACGAGGTGCGCCACGGCTATGTATATACCCATGACGCACAGGGATACCTGCGCCACGGCTATTTTCTTACCCGTGGCGTGGCAATCCGTGGCGCAGGGCCCTGCGCCACGGGTAACCAAACTGGTGCGCCACGGGTAACCTTTTTCCTACTAGTGCACCAATGGATCGGGGGTGACGGCGACGAATCAAGCGCGGCGCGGCGGATGCGCGGCGGCGGCGGCGGCTTCCCGCTGGTAGGGCAGGGCGGATCCAGGTCGGTGGAGGCGGCGGAGACTTCACGGCTGCTTCCACCCACTGGATGTCGATGATTGGTACCCGGAATCGAAGGCGGCGGGCTGCGGCGGCAACGGGCGGACAATGTTTTAGCATTTTTTCTTCCATCCACATGTCTACATACGGATGGAAGGAAAAATGCTAAAACATATTATATTTTGATACGGTGTGAGTACGTACTAGTAGTGTAGCATTGTTTGGTGGTTCTCCATACGGCATCATTTATGACTGGGACCTTCTTTTTATAGCTTTATTACGGAGTCACACACGAGATTCTTGGATGGATTATTGCAAAGCCCATGAACAAGCTCACAAGCTTCTCTCCAAATTTCCAATGACCCGATTCGTTCACGGCCGGTTCACCACAAGCGACGAAAACCACGGACAAAAGAAAGAAAATCAGGTAGGTCGGTCTAGATGACTGGAGCATATGCTGCCAATCTGCCATGGTCGCCACTTTTGGCACCAACATCTCCTAGTAAATTGCCGAGTGCTGGCATCACTAACCGCATGCAGAGCGCGCTCACACGTGTATATACTTCCGGAGGAAAAAAAAAAAAGTGGTTCTTGTTGCATTTGGATATGATTATTCCACTCTCTGCGTCTAACTTTGTTTATGTCGCTTTAAAGTGACAAAGAGTATATGGGTTTCTAAAATGACTGCAGGTGGATTTTCCTTGCGATGCAAGTTGGAGAGCTAGGTAATATACAGAGGCGTGCACTACTGCACTCGAACGTCGTCATGAGTTGGAATCGACGACGTACACTTAGCAAAAGGATACATGTTCTGGTTGCTGTCCAGGTCAACGATACGAGATACCCGGTAGGTACTGCTGCAGCTGGTTCGCTATGGATACATTTTTTTCTTTTCCAGAACAACATATACTACATACATAGTACGGAGTAGTTGTCTGCACGTCGTATCGCATTAGGCGTTTTAATTCCGGTTTGATTGATCGGGTCACGAACAAGTAGCTAAAGACAGTACAACGACACCTATTTCGATTACGAAAAGGAGACGTACCTGTCGTCAGAGTCGTGCATCACCCATAATCTAGTCGCTAGCTACGTACAGCTGCAGCTGGTTCGCTACGGATACACGTTGTTTTTTCCAGAACAACCGGCGACCGGCGTACATATACGTATCAGGCGTCCTGGTGGAGTGAGCTGACCCAACGGCAGGCTTATTTGACGTTTATGTGTTTTCTTGTTGTCTGATTTGAAAGCGTTTATTTAGCCGTACGTTGCTAGCGATGGAGATGGAGAGACGATCACTGAGTGGTAGCAATGTTTTCCTGGACTTTTCTATTTTGGCTAGCTAGTTGGGCACTTGTACTACTAGATGTCGTTTTTCTCTCTCGATCGGTCGTAGATTTGATGTGACGTGATTAAGAGAAGTTTCCATTTGGCTAGTAACGTTACGTGCAAGTAATTAATCTAATCAATGAGCGTATATATACGCGTCGTTTCTATGCTAACCACCACTCGATCGATCTTACATTAACTGGCCTATTAACGTGGGTACACCTTTCGGGTGTGCCACCGTAGACTACCCTGGTGCGAAAAAGGATGAAGACCCATCGGTTATAAGGTCCAGAAAGGAGTCCCCGAAGGAAAGACTCAGAAATATTAGGTCGGCAGGCCCAGATGTAAACCTAGTCGGTATAGGACCCGAGACCCAGTCCCACTATTTAAGGACTGAGAGGGCCGCCGACAAAGGGGACGCGGGGAATGACCACCAGAAATCCTAGCGAGATCACATCTCACGATCTGGCCATTGTAATCGATCTGTAAGCTCATCATCATCAATACCAGACAAGCAGGACGTAGGGCTTTTACCTTCGGGGGCCTGAACCTGGGTAAGTCTCTCTTGTCAGCCGACGAATCCACCAGTACCACCATCTTCTTCTCCTATTCTCTCAACACAAGGATATCATCTGAGGGATTTGGCGTGGTAACCCCACGTCAATTGGCGCCATCTGTGGGAAAGACTGGTGCTGGATCTATGGGTTCGGCGGCTTCATCATCAACAATCGGCGACTCGCCGGATCTGCAATTGCCGATCTTCTTCGGCTCCCTAGGATTCAGCCCACACTCGCCGGTCGTGCAACCGGCTTTCGAGGATCTGCAAGCTGGCGTGGAGGTGAGCTTTGGCGAGCTACGCTTCTACGTCAACAAGTGGGGCACTCTCCGCCTCACGGACGCACCGCACCCTGCGGCAACAGCACCCGCTACTTCATCGACTGCAGCGGTAGAGTCCGCCCCGTCATCGGCTGCATCGGCCTTCGCCGTGTCCTCCGACGACGAGTTCTTGGGCAATTCGCTCAAGGAAATCGCGTCGTTCTCGACTGCGACAACGCGATCTTCATCGCCAAACATCACTTTCGCGCGCACGACTGAGTGGGCAGTCGTGCCCTATGCTACATCGACTCCATCATCAGGTCCTTCGGACCTTGCCGACGGAAATCAAGAAAATTTCGAGTCCATCTTCGGGGACGACTCGGACCCGGAGGAGGTTCCGCGCATCCTCCCCATGCAAGTATACATGACGGCACCCGGGCCGCCACCCATAGGACCGTCCGCGGGGACGGCTATCATAACGGCAGCATCACCAAGCGCTCCACCCGAGCCACGCACATACCCGTTCACAGTAACTCTGCAGAACGGACGAACTCAACTGCACATCACCCAAGCTATGGGTGAAAAGGCGATAAAGGCTGTAGCGGATGGCGCTCCGGTGGAGGATGCCACGGCCGAAGACCTGCAATGCTACCAGTACCTGCTATGGCAGGAAGGCATCGAGCTAAAGGAACGGGAGAGGGTCCTTACGGAAAGAAGAAGGCAAGCTAGCCTATCAAGCGCGCGACGGGCGGAATTATCCGTCCAATCATCGGGACGATCTCAACCTTCTCGTGATCGGCCTCGCTACCTGCGTATGCCGGTGGGGGCAAGAACTACCGTCACCCGAAACTTGGAGGACTCCTTCATGTCCCAGGATGACGGAGGAATACCAATCCCCAAGACAGCTATCGGCGCCCTCATGTCGGTGGCCACTTACATGCAAGCGATGCAACCACCGGAGAGTGACCCTCGGGCGGCCTTGCACCGTAAGCAAATCAAGTTCGTCAGCATGGCGGGTGCGGAGCTGATACCAGAGTAACCGCCAGAACCAACCGCAGCCGCAGTGACTGCCAACGACTCACCTCCACGGCGACAACAAAGCCCACGACGTGAACCGCGGACCCGCCACCTTGGCGACCGCGCCGCTCGCGATCAGGAGGATCGCATCGTGTGTGTAAACAACGAGCGTGCCGCTCGTGACCGCGAAAACCGCGCCACCCGCGATCGGAGACATCGCGCAACTCGTGGATGAGAAGATCGATATCACCTCACGGAAGGCGAGAACGCACGCAACGTCATCACACAGAACAAGGTCAACAAGAACCGCACGAGGTGGGCCGCACGCGACACGAGCAGCGACGATCCAGACTCCGAAGAAGACTTCGAACCTTGCGGAGCACTCTGCTTCAGTCGCCGTATCCGAGAGGCAAGAATGCCGAAGGGTTTCAGATTAACATCTGAGACCCCAAAGTACGATGGCCTACAAGAACCCTCTGCCTGGCTGGAGGACTACCTCATGGCAGTAACTTGCCAGAGAGGTTCCATGTCTACAGCCATGCAGTACATTCAGCTGATGCTCACAGGGTCTGCCCGAGCTTGGCTTAAAAGCCTGCCGCGGGGAGCATATACCTGCTGGGAAGATTTCGGCGAGGACTTCATCCGCAACTTCGCTGGCACATGCAAACGACCCGCCTCGTTCGAAGAACTTCGAGCTTGCAAGCAGCGATTGGGCGAGACGTTGCGCGAGTATATTCAGCGATGGACCCTCCTCCGCAACTCGGCGGAGAGGATCTCAGAAGACAATGCGGTATACGCGTTCACCCGAGGTGTCTATCGACTCGAGCTAAAGGAGACGCTCGGAAGAATAAAGCCGAAGACCATCGCTCACCTCATGCAAATCGCTAATGAGTGGGCAGACGGAGAAGACTCTATACGCAACGAGCGCAACGATACGCCCGTGGAAAACGGCGACCAAGGCCACTGGAATAATCGCAGCAGCGATCGCCGCCGCAAGCAGAAGTCGCGTGTCTACGAGGACACGGAGGGCATGGAACTCGTGGCGGCTAGTTTTCCTGAAAGCCGCGAGCAAAAAAACCATGACGACAGTCGCTATGAGCGCGACAGTAGAACAACCGGTTACAAGGGCAACAAAGAAAGTCAAGCAGGAGTGGCGACCACGCCAGCCGTGCAACGGGCGAGTGCCGCGCCCTCCCCCTACCCTGCAAGGAACCTGCAGGTTCCACATGTTCAGGGACGAGCATGGCAACCTCACATCCCGCCACCTCTTGAAGGATTGCGAGGGCTTTCAAGAACTGCATGCGGAATACACACGCCTCCTCCAGCAGCAGGCGCAAATCGTACCAGGTGCGCCAGCCATCGGAGCGCCACTTCCCCCAGCTCTGCCCCCACCAGGGCATATGGCGGGAGCTATCCAGCTCCAACCACGCGTCGAGGAACCCCAAGCAGGCGAAGATGCTTACCCAAAGCCTGTGGGTCGCATGTTCATGATACAGAAAGGACGTCCCTCAAATCGGGACCAAAAGCTCATAACAAGGCAGGTCCACCTTGCCGTCAAATCACCACCCGCGGTACCGGAGTACCTCAACTGGTCACATGCCAGCATAACATTCACTAGGGACGATCATCCACCTCAAGTCCCGCGGCCGGGCCACTCGGCCCTTGTTTTGGATGCGCAGATAGGAGGCTTTGCTATGAGCCGCGTGTTCATGGATGGTGGCAGCGGAATCAATATCATGTTCGCTGACACGCTGCGCGGAATGAACATACTGACGACAAGCCTGGCGCCTTCCGTCAACACCTTCCACGGCATAGTACCAGGGAGACCAGTCTATCCCTTGGGAACGATCTCACTCGACGTGATCTTTGGTGAGCCAGCTAACTTCCGGAAGGAGAGGATAGAGTTCGAGGTGGTTGACTGGAAGTCGCAGTACCATGTCATCCTGGGACGACCAGCGTTCGCACAGTTCATGGCGGTGCCGCACTATGCATATCTGAAGCTGAAGATGCCGGGGCCTTACGGGACAATCACCGTCAGCGGAAACTTCGAACGATCCGACGAGTGCGATCGCAAGTTCAACACAATCTCTGAGTCGTTCGGGGTGCAGGAGCAGCTCCAGGAGTTGGCACTCACCAACGACCGCACCCTCTTTCCCGAGGGCAAACAATCAGCGTCAGGCTCTGCCTTCAACGCGACAAACGACACATGGGAGCATCAGGTGCACCCGACGGACCCTAAGAATACGGTCCTCGTATCGACGAGCTTGCCTTCCGCATAGGAAGGCACGCTCATCGAGTTCCTACGTGAGAACTGGAAGATTTTCGCCTGGTGTCTAGCCGACATGCGAGGCATACCCAGGGAATTCGCCGAGCACGCCCTCCAGATCCTGCCCAATGCAAGGCCCGTCAAGCAAACGATGCGCCGCTTTGCGGAGCCGAAGCACCTCACCATCGGGCAAGAAATCGATAGACTCCTGGCAGCCAACTTCATTCGGAAGATCAAGAAGTCCGACTGGGTCGCCACCCCAGTCCTGGTGCGAAAGAAGAACACAAACATACTACGCATGTGTGTCGACTTCATTTCATTAAACAAGTGTTGTCCAAAAGATCATTTTCCACTGCCTCGAATCGACCAGATTGTCGACTCGACTGCAGGCTGCGCGCGCCTCTGCTTACTGGATGCCTATTCAGGCTATAACCAGATCAGGATGAAGAAAGAAGACAAAGTGAAAACAGCATTCATCACACCCTTTGGTGTTTACTGCTACACAACGATGCCCTTCGGGCTGAAGAACGCGGGTGCCACGTACCAGCGTATGATGCAGAACTGCCTCAAGGAGCAGATCGGACGCAATGTCCAGGTCTACGTTGACGACATCGTCATCAAGACCAAGAAGGAAGACACGCTCCTTGACGACCTCTGTGAAACATTCGCCGCACTGAAGAAATACACCATCAAGCTGAACCCTACTAAGTGCGTGTTCGGTGTGCCAGCCGGGCAACTACTAGGCTACCTCGTATCTGCGCGAGGCATTGAAGCAAACCCGGAGAAAATACAGGCGCTCCTGAAGATGCCGGCACCGTCGAAGCTCAGGGATGTGCAGCAGCTCTCTGGAAGGATAGCGGCACTCAGCCGATTCATTAGCAGGCTTGGGGAGAAGGCACTCCCGTTCTACCACCTGATGAAGAAGACGAACCGCTTCGAGTGGACCGAGTAAGCCCAAGCCACCTTCATCGACCTCAAGCGCACCCTGTCAATGCCACCAGTCCTGGTGGCACCACACGAAAAGGAGCCGCTGTATCTCTATATAGCGGCCACAAACAGGGTAGTCAGTACGGTGCTGGTAGTCGAGCGGGCTGAAGAAGGAAAAGCTCACGGCGTGCAGAGACCGATATACTAACTCAGCGAGGTGTTGTCTCAGTCGAAGCAGAGATACCCGCACTATCAGAAGCTGGCGTATGGGGTATTCATGACCTCGCGCAAGGTGGCACACTACTTCCAAGAGCACCCCATCACGGTAGTGAGCGCGGCTCCACTAAGTGACATACTCAACAACTCCAAAGCGACAGGCAGAGTCGCCAAATGGAGCATCGAATTAGGTCCTCTAGACCTAACATACAAACACCCGACAGCAATCAAGGCACAAGTCCTCCCGACTTCACTACGGAGTGGATGGAGATGCAGTTGCCGTCGGTACCCGATACGTCCAACTCATGGACCATGTACTTCGATGGGTCCAAGAGGAATGAAGGCGCAGGAGCAGGTGTTATCCTCATATCACCCAAAGGCGACAAGCTTCATTATGTGCTGCAGATGGACTTCGAGAAGCCATCCAACAATGAAGCAGAATATGAAGCCCTGATCCATGGGATGAAGATGGCTAAGGAGTGCGGCGCTGATCGCCTGATGATATACGGAGACTCAAACCTGGTCGTGCAACAGACCATGAAGGAGTGCGACGCAACAACAGAGAACATGATAGCATACAGGAACCTGTATAACATCATGGAGGGGAACTTCGACGGCTGCGAGCTTCGCCATGTCGGGCGAGCAAGCAATGAGGAGGTAGACACCCTCGCCAACATCGGGACTTTGAAACTCAAGCTACCCCCCGGAGTCTTTCTGGAGAAGATAAACAGAAGATCTATCAAGGTCAAGCAGCCTGCGGCTCCCTCTACACCAGCAACCAGGACCGAAGCTGCAAGCGAAGATGCACCTGCAGCAGCAGAACCTTCAGTCGAAGTATTCCTCGTCAAGCCTATCTGGACAAAGCCATTCCTGGCATATATGCTCCGGCAGAAGCTTCCAGAGGACACAGTCAAAGCACGGCGTATCACCCGCCATGCCAAAGCATTCACAATAATCGGCGGAGAGCTATACAAGCGCAGCATATCAGGCATCCTCCAGAGGTGCATCGCATCAGAGGACGGCAAGGCCTTGCTCCTCGAGATCCACGCTGGCACGTGTGGACATCATGCTAGCAGCAGAGCCTTAGTCGCCAAGGCCCTGCGAGCTGGGTTTTACTGGCCCATAGCGTTACAGGACGCCGAGGACATCGTCAAGAGGTGTATCGGCTGCCAGAAATTCGCAACACGACCTCATGCACCGGCGTCATAACTGAAGACAATACCTTTGGCGTGGCCTTTCGCCCAGTGGGGACTCGATATGGTCGGGCCACTGCGCAAGTCTTCTCGAGGGGGACACACACATCTACTGGTGGCTGTCGATAAATTCACCAAGTGGATAGAGGCTGTGCCAGTTACCAACTGCGCAGCTACCTCAGCTGTCAACTTCATCAAGTCCATCATGTTCCGCTTTGGGTGCCTCACAGCATCATCACCAACAACGGAACAAACTTCATTGCCGAAGAGTTCCAAGATTTCTGCAAGGAACAAGGGATCAAGCTCAATTACGCCTCGGTCGCTTATCCGCAGCCCAATGGACATGTGGAAAAAGCGAACGGCCTCGTCTGCAACGGAGTCAAGAAACGCCTCTTCATGCCGCTCAAGCGCGCGGCGGGTGCTTGGGTGGAGGAGCTACCCTCTGTGCTCTGGAGCCTGCGCACCACGCCAAACAGATCAACCCAGTACACCCCATTCTTCATGGTGTACGGAGCAGAAGCAGTCTTGCCACATGACATATGTTTCGATGCACCTCGCATCGTCGCGTACGATGAAGACGACGCTGAATCCGCACTCGAAGACGACGTCGATTTGCTGGATGAGGCCCGGGACATCGCACTCTCCCGAACGGCTATCTACCAGCAGAACCTCCGCAACTATCACAGCAAGCGGCTACGCACAAGAGCCTTTGTCGAAGGAAACCTGGTACTCAGGCTCAAACAGAAGAAAGTGCACAACCTCGCCTCCCCATGGGAGGGACCCTTTATCATCGCCGAGGTTATCGGCGGAGGCGCATACCGCTTGAAGGACTCGAAGACAGGCAAACTCATCTGCAACCCATGGAACACAGCGCAACTGCGACGCTTTTACGCGTAGCACAACTGACGATAAGGCTATTCAGCCACTGATGTAATCTTTCAGACTATGTCTCCCATAATAAAAGTGCAATGTTACTCTATCTTCTGCGTCGACATACTGCACGCCAAAGAAAATCGCCTCCGCGGCACCTGATACTCGGGGGCTGCGTCGTACGGCCAACCACTAACAAACTCCGGAGCAGGACCCGATGCCCGGGGGCTGCGCTGTTGAGCTAAACAAAAACAAAGAGAACCGCCTCCGCAGCACCTGATACTTGGGGGCTGCGTCGCACGGCCAACCAAAAGCAAACTCCGGAACAGCACCCGATACTCAGGGGCTGCGTTGCTTAGGCCAAAACAAAACAAACTCTATATACAGAGCAACTCCAACCTCTACAGAGCAAACATAGAAGTTTTCTGTAAGTATACAAGGTGCTTGTACAAATGAAAAATCAGGCTACAGGCTCGTCCTTGGGAACCCGTGGCACCACATAGTCCGAGTAAATCTCGGTGTCACGCTCGAGTTTCCTAATCAACTTGACGACTACGTCTTCTACGGCGTGATAGCGAGTTTCCATCGGCGTAGGCTCCCCGTCTTCCCTGTTGGGGATTTCTTCTATCCCCCTCAGGACGAGATACGGGTGCCGTCGGTGAACAAAAGCCAGGGTGTACGTCGCACCGCTGACAAGCTGCGTCCGGATAAAACTCTGCGCAGCCTTGCCATTGCGGAATCGCGTCATGAGAGCCCCAAGACCCTGCGGCTGCGAATCCAGAGGGAACAACGCCTTATACACAAGCGCCAATGCAGAGCGGCACGCCCCCGCGAAGGACGTCACCTGGCTTATGCGATCTGAAGAACAGCCAGTACCCGACCTCGTGAGTCTGACCAGAACAAGGTGGTGTCGCGCCCAACAGCCTCGGAAATATGGCAAAGCCGACTATCCACCCGACCGGCCTCAGCTTGAGGGTCTTGTTGTATACCTACACACAAAGGAAAAATGAAGCAACTAAGGAAACAAGCCACGCCAAAGGACTCGGGGGCTCGCAGCCACTTACACAGTAAGTCATTGTCAGCCTTTTCCAACTCCTCAAGAAGGAAAGCTTCCCGTTCAGCGGGGCGAGGCTGCTTCCACTTCAGTACGGCCAAGGCACCCTACGCCACCCGCAGGTCTTTCACAAGCCAAGCGCAGCGATCCCGGAGCATCGTGAGCCGATAATCCCCGGAGTCGCGGTTCCCAGAAGAACAACCAGCAGTCGCGGCCGCATGGACATGTGGCGCGGCATCAGAAGGCGGGACGACAATCGTTGGATTTACCTGTTAGCAAGCCAAGCAGCCAAGTATGAGACATCCTTCTTGAAGAAGGCACGGGGGCTGGAAGAAGTCGCAAGGCACAAGGACATCAGAACAAATGCAAAATCTTATCTAAAGTTGGCAGTTGGCACAGTCATTACAAAGGGGCGACAAGCATCGCCACGGACAAGCTACAAAAGATGAAAAATACAAAGAAAAGCAGCTACTATGAGCTCGCGGACTTCTTGGCCTTCTCCGCATGCTTGGCAGCCTGCTTCTCCAAGGTTTCAGTCAGCTTTTGTGCCAACTCCCGAGACCGCTCGGCGAAACTGCCAAGAGCCATCAGCTTGCCATCGGGTCCGCGGGGCAGCCCAGACATAGCCTTGTCGAAGTCACCCTCGAAGCCGTGCCCCAGCAGCATAAGGAGGGTGGTCTGCGAGCCACGTACCATGTGCTCGCGTTTGAAGTCGTCTATGGCGGAGCCGTCAGGACCAAACAGCTCAGCCAGTTCACCGAGGGAAGCAGGAGGCTGCCCCTTGGGAAACAGACTGCTGTGCAAGCTCGTCAGCGCGCCGGTAGCCTTCTCCAGGAGACCGCCCGCCTGTTGGCCAGCACCCTCTACAGCAGCAACTGTGCCGTCCAAGTCATCGACGGCAACCTGGGCGCTGGAACATGCCACAGTGCCAAGGAAACCTGAAGAAAGCAGAAAAGAAACTCGGTTAAACCAAAGGAAGCAGAAAGAACATAGAAAAGCAGAGTTAACACTTACCCAACAAGGAGTTGCTCGCCGCGCAGAGGCGCTGCACCAAGGCCTGCTTGTGGGCATCGGCCGCCTCCTTCGCGACCGCGGCGGTGTCCAGCTGCTCCTTGAGGGTAGCAGCCTGCTGCGAGGAGATTTCCTTCTCGCGTCGCGACTGCGCCAACAACTCTGCATGCAAAAGGGCGTTCAAACAAATAGCAATAAAAACACTCCCAAGTAGCGGAAGACAAAAAGACAAACCCCGGAGTTCGGCGGACTCTCGCTCCAGGCGAGTTTTCTCCGCCTCCATGGCCACGAAACGGCGGCCGATACCCAACAGCTCGAGCGCCATAGGCTGCACCAAACAAAGAGCAAAGAGTCAATGGAAGAACTTGAGTCTGTACACGACTGAATTCAGTCGCCCACAGACTCGGGGGCTACTCCCATCGGGAGCGCTGCCGCGCACCCGATAAATCACAGACAAAAAGCAAAGAAACAAAGGAGATAGATCAGTTTAGAGTCTATACCCAACTGTTGACTCGGGGGCTACTCCCATCGGGAGCGCTGTCGCGCACCCGATGCAAACAGAAAGTATTCACTACTTACATGCTCGGCTGAAGCAAGCGGAGAAACGCTGGTGATGGTGACAAGGGCATCGCCAGGAGTCGAGGCAGTTGCGGCCGGTGCGACGTCGTGATCAGACGGCGGTGGAGGAGCCGCTGTCTCCACACGACGGGCATCCGCGCTGTCGCCCTCATCCGTTTGTTTGCCTGCATTGGGCGGCATAGTCGCGCCAGAGGAAGAGTCCCTGCAGATGAGCGCACGATAAGCCAAGAATTTCAAATAGCAACTCTAACAAACAAGGAAGGGAAAGCAGCAGTTGAAAACTTACGAGATAAGGGCCGTCAGCAGAGCGGCAGGGTCGAGGCAGTGCGGAGCAGCACGAGTCTTCTTCGGCGGAGGCTCCATGGGATCACGCGCCGGAGGAACCTCCTCGTCGGCACAAGCAGGAGGCGACGATGAATTGGAACCCTCCGTGACGGGATCCTGCTTCGATTTCCCCGCTGCCTTGGAGCCAGCGTCGCGGACACGCTTGCGGCGGATGAGAGGAACTTCATCACTATCCGCAGCCTCTGCATCCTCGACCGACGCAGCGGAACAGACAGAAATGTCCTGCTCATCAGGATCATCCCGCAAGTCAGGGGCCGCAGAAGTACCCTTCCCCTCAGGAAGAGGAGGAAGGCTGACAAACGTCGAGAAGCCCTTCGAGCAGAAAAATAAAGCATGCTTCTCAGAAATCAAAACATCGGCAAACACAGCAAACAGACAAAAGATACACAAGAACAAAGCACATACCTCCGGAACAGGGTTCTCGAGGCTGAATGGCATCACGGGCGATTCAAGGATGTTCGCCTCGCCGACCTTGAGCATGGTCAGTGCGCAAACGCGAGATTCGACCTCGCTCATGGACAACTCCTCCGCGGACGTGCGTGTCACGTCGGCGGCTCCGGCAAACTCGAACAACGGGTGCGCCCGAGCTTGAATCGGGTGCACCCGCCTTCTGATGAAAGTGGCGATGAGGTGAACGCCGCTCACCTCCTTGCCGGCGGTCTTCAGCAGCTTCGACACCCGAGACATGAGGGGATCAGACTCCTTGATCTCTCGGGCGTCGGGGCGATGCGTCCAGGAGTTCTTCTTCGTCACGGTCACGCCAGCACGGAACGGGGGAACCCCGTACTTCTGCCCGGGCTGGTGGACGTCGGCGACGTAGAACCACTTTTTCCTCCAGTTCTGCGCGGACTCGAGCTGCTTCAGGTTGAAGTACTCGATGTCCCCGCGGGACTGGATGCCGAAACCCCCGACGGGGTAAACACCGCGAGCGCTGGCGTTGCGCTTCACATTGAAGATCCGCTGCCACAGCCCCCAGTGCGGGTGAATGCCGAGGAAGCACTCGCACAGGACGATGAAGCAGCTGATGTGGAGGATGGCGTTCGGCGTGAAGTCATGGAGCTGGACGCCGTACGCGTACATCAGCCCCCGGACGAATTCGTGAACAGGGAAGGCGAATCCCCTGTTCACGAAATCGACGAAGCAGACGCGCTCGCCGTCGTGGGGACGAGGGGCCACCTCATCGCCGGGCGCCCGCGTCGCCATCTTCTCCAACGGCGGCAGGAGGCCGTCGCGGCGCAGCGCCTCCAGCTGGCGCTCATCCACGGACGACCTCTGCCAGTCGCCGTGGATCTTCTTCAGCCCACCAGCCGTGCCGGCGGCGGCGGCGGCGCCGGTGGACCTCTTCTTTACGGAGGTCTTCTTCATGACGGAGGTGGACATGGACGTTTTGGTGGCTACGAGCAGAGAGGCAGAGCGCAAGGGGGAGAAGGAGAACTTCGGCGGTGAGAATGGGGATTGTGCCTTTTTCACCGCCGGGGCGCCCCCTACTTATCCATCGGACTGGGTAATCTGTGCCGTCCGATATTCATCGAGCAAAACGGAGCACATCCAACCCCACACGTGGCGCGTGCGGAGGGCAACCGTCCCCGGCCGCGTCGCCCACTACGCACGAGAAACGAGGAGGCCATCATCATGGCATGGCGTAAATTTCGCGCCCACCAGTCAAACCGACGTGACGTTTCGCACTGTCACGTCTGGCAAGCCAAACGGCAGAGCGCCTCGGTAGCGCAGAGCACGCGCGTGACGTCATTCATGACGCAGAAGATACAGACTGCCTTCGGCGCGGTCTTGCTCGACAAAGTATCGACTCCCATATGCTGTCAGACTGAACAAGTTTGCATCTGCCCACTCCCATTGGGAGCAAAAGAAATCCCTCGGCTTACGACAAAATAAATGGGTTGAGATTATCCCCAGTCATAAATAATTCAGCATAATTTGGGGAACACCCCCCTCAGGAGCGCCACCGCGCACTCGATGAAAGCACGACTGTGCAACACTCGAAAGGTTATCGACTTCGGTCTAACCCGAGCAACATACCCGAGATGAATCAAATACAGCTGACCGTCGGATGATGCACTCTGTAGTGCAAAGGTAAGTCCCACCGGCTTGTCGAGTTGGGCCGGGGCTGACAGCAACAGCTTAGGCAACTGAACAAAGTTCCATACCAACAGGTGTGATGAAAATCCCGACGGACGCGTTGGGTACCCTTTTAGGCCGAATTCGACTCCGTAAGATCCCAAGCGGCTGGAGTCGAAGGGACTAGCCTCCAAGCTCGAGCCTGGGGACTCGAGTTTGATGTACCAGGCTTATTATGCGAGATCCACCACTAAGCGTCCTGAAACACGGATACGAATAAATCACTAAAAGCATGACTCGCACCAGGACGATACAATGCGGAGGAGTCCCTACCAGACTCTCCAAGTCTGCTAGGTCCTCGGGGGCTACTGACGTGGGTACACCTTTCGGGTGTGCCACCGTGGACTACCCTGGTACGGAAAAGGATGAAGGCCCATCGGTCATAAGGCCCAGGAAGGAGGCTCCGAAGGAAAGACTCAGAATTATTAGGTCAGCAGGTCCAGATGTAAACCTAGTCGGTATAGGATCCGAGACCCAGTCCCACTATTTAAGGACTGGGAGGGCCGCCGACCTAGGGGACGCGGGGAATGACCACCAGAAACCCTAGCGAGATCACATCTCACGATCTGGCCATTGTAATCGATCTGTAAGCTCATCATCATCAATACCAGACAAGCAGGACGTAGGGCTTTTATCTTCGGGGACCTGAACCTAGGTAAATCTCTCTTGTCAGCCGACGAATCCAGATATCATCCGAGTGATTTGGCGTGGTAACCCCACGTCACCTATACTAAAACGAACGAACGTACATCAATAAAGATATGCCACTTTCACCTCATCGTGAGTACAGTACTTTCATCATGCATGCCATCTTGCTTTTCTCTTATTCGAGATGATCCTTATAATCTGATAACCTCGATTGGTAGCTGACGCGGCTCAAGTCAAGGACGGACCGGCGGTGTTCCTCCAGAATCATCCAAGTGGCCAAGCGGGAGTAGGATTCTGCAAGAAAGAACATAGTAGTACAACACTCCACGACCTCATCAGCTAGCGCAACGTGTCAAGTCAATAGCAACCAAATCGTACACCACGACATAGAAGATGGAGCTAATTATACTATTATGCAGAGAGCTTAATACGCATCATGGGTCGCGATGCTTTGCTTTGCCTGCCACCCATCAGCATCATCCCTTAAACAACTAACCCCCGCTACTAAATATATTTGGTAGTACTACGTACATAAGTATATACAAATATATACCCGCCTTGTCAGTGATCACTAAGAAGGTTCTTCTAGCTAGCTGTAAAGGGAGGCCAAGTGCTGGAGCCAGCCCAAGCCTTGTCAGTGATATACCCGCCTTGTCAGTGATCACTAAAACTGAAGAACGCCAGTTGGGATATGCTGAACAACAAGTGATCGACAGAGTAACCAAATGTTCCACTCCGAGCATAAAAAAACCTTTTACGATCGAGTATGTTAATCTGGTAGTTGCAGGAGATGGATTGTGAAAGTGCAAAAGGCCCCTTGTTCTAACCACAAACAGGGAGTTGCTTTTGGTTTTGGATCTCAGCGACAGCGACGTTCAGCGGCCAGCGGGACAGAACGAGGCTCAGTCTTGCTCCAAGTCGAGGATGCAAAACGCGCCGGACAATGTGCGAGGGAAAAGTCGCGTCATGAGTCATAATATAATCGGGGACACACGTTACCCCGATCGATGGATCGATCCACCGAATTGCTTGCGCCGCTCTCACGGCGAGCTGCTGCATGCCCTGGGCGTCCTCCCGCTTTGCTTTTACACCCTGTCGATCGGATGGACCCACGGGATCAACTGCGCTAAATAAACCGAGATTAATTAATTAATTAGTTTGGGCTGTAAGGCTAGTCTCAATGGGAGTAACTTCACTAATAACATCAATGCCACGTAAACAAAAAAGATGATGTCGCAGCTAATTAATAATGAGAGAAAAGAATAGAGTAACATAGCTAGTTACTGTAACATCACACCTCCCAAGGTCATATGAGTCTACAACCTAATAAATATAGCTTTGTATGACACTACTTATATGTTACTCCCTCCGTTTGCTTTTAGTTTGCGTTTTGGCTTTTTCGAAATTTTTCCATTTAGTTTGCGTTCTGATGTTGATTTCCTAATTTGCCCTCCACACTGCCGCGTGCAGCAGGCCATGCGTGCTTTTAATTGCATCGGAAGCAAAGCCACTAAGTAAATCGACCAGTGCATGCATGGTTTCCACCGGCGGGTGTGCATGCATAAATTTAATACACCAGAGACAAATTAGTCCATACAATCTGTAATTTAGCTCATCGATGGCCTACCTAGGCATCTGTGCTTTGCCTAGAACGCAAACTAAAAATAAACGAAGGGAGTACCACCCATTATGGAGGTAGTAACATAATCTAGAAAAATGTAATGTTATCACACTATATTACTTCCCATTGTGAGTAGCCTAAGCAGAGGCGTCACCACGGCTCTGTAGACGGCGTCACGGTGGCGGGAACAAGGCAAAGTCGCTGGTTGGTTGGACCTTTACTACACCTGGAAAATCATCGACGCCAATTGCCAAG
The DNA here is from genome assembly GCA_012064385.1 of Puccinellia tenuiflora. Lineage (NCBI taxonomy): Eukaryota > Viridiplantae > Streptophyta > Magnoliopsida > Poales > Poaceae > Puccinellia > Puccinellia tenuiflora. The sequence continues at coordinate 58,654 of QRDG01000072.1, forward strand.
GTTAGTAATTCGGCCCTACGGTCAAATCTTTTTGCCTTGGGTCAAGTCCTTAAAAGTCTTGTGTACAAGTAAACCCTGAATCGTAGCAGGTGAGGTGAGATGTGGACACTACTGTGTGTAGCGGTGGTGGAATTAACCGGCCACGTTGGGTGCGTGGATCGACACGAGTAGGTAGCACCGTAGCAGTAACTTGTGACTGACCACGATCTCGATTCAATTTTTGGGTTCCCGCGGTAACTTTTCCGATATCCTTCGCGGCGCTTTTATCCCCCCACATTTTCGGTTCTCGTTTGACCGCGCACGTAACACGTTCAGGGAGGGGAAGGTGCAGTTAATCCGATCGAGCTCGTGTCGTGTTGTGCTGTGCTGGAACTTGGAGCCTACCCAATTCCCAAAACAGAAGCGTCGGCTGGGCTGCAGAACGACGGAGCAGCAGCACAATGTTTTCCCGTCCGGAGTAGGCAGACTCCGTAGTCCACAAGCAACCATCGGTCGATCGATCGGCCCCTCTCCTTCCCACCCTCGGATTCTTCTCCTTCCCCGACTCCGAGTCTATATTCCCGAGAGGATATAAGGCAGGGGAGAGAGAGAAAGAGACGAGCCATCGACGACTCCACCCAGCACCACCGTCAGACTCACAGGGGTGAGCTCTAGGACGAGTAGCCAACCAACTAGCCATGGGGTTCTTCACCAGGAGCACCTCCAAGCAGACCGCCAAGCTCAAGTCCCTCGCCAAGATCGCCCTCGCGCGGCTCGCCGTCGTCCGCCGGCCACGCCTCGGCCGCCGCTCCATTGCCCGCGCCGACGTCGCGCAGCTCCTCTCCATCGGACACCTCGACCGCGCCCTCGTCCGGGTACGTATCACCGCCCATGTCCTGTCCACCCCCTCTCCTGTTTCCGACCACGTGTGTGGTGCTAATAACACGGAATACTTCCGTGCTGTCGCGCAGGCGGAGCAGGTCATCGAGGAGGACGCCATGCTGGAGGTGCTCGACATCCTGGAGCTCTACTGCAGGATCCTCATCGACCACGCCGCCCAGCTGGAAAAACCAAAGTACTAATTTAACTGTTCTTGATTACCCATCTTGATTCCTTGCGACAAACCGATTCTAATTGGGTTCGTTGATGATGGTATCTTCCAGGGAGTGCAGCGAGGAGATCAAGGCGGCGGCGGCGGGGCTCATCTTCGCGTCGGTGCGCTGCGGCGACCTGCCGGAGCTGCTGGACGCGCGCGCCATCCTGGCGGACAAGTTCGGCCGGGACTTCGCCGCCGCGGCCAAGGACGGCTCGCACGTCGTCTTCGTCGACCCCACGGTAGGTTCGGCGGTTTGCTGCTCCCAGCTGTAGCGTACGTGCCGCCTCGGCGCGCCAACCGTTCCGAGAATTGAAGAGAATTCGTGCTGCTGTTTGCAGTTAGTGCGGAAGTTGACCGGCGAGAGGGCCAGCGTGGAGCAGCAGCGGAGGTTGGCCAGGGAGATCGCCGCGGAGAACGGCATCCTGCTCGACTTCCCCGAGGAACCGAGGAGAGAGGAGGTTCGTCAGGTTCAGGTTGGTTGCCACCTGCACGACCTTGCTACCGCTCGTAGTATTGTCGATGAAGATTTTTTTGTGATTTTGACTTGTGAAGTCAGTGCACTGATGCGACTGAATGTGCAATTAATGCAGAGGAAACAGAGTGTTCAGGCCAAGAACGTGCCGGCTGAGAAATCTGTCGAGCAGATTGAGGTCAAGACGGAAACTCGCGTGGTCAGTTCGTTGTACTGCTAGTGCTTGATCATCAGAAATTCAGAATGTGTTTTTGGAATCTGATTCTGAGAAATTCGATGTGTGGCAGGTGCAGGAGAGACGGAGGCCTGCCGATGCTGGCGTGAACCGGCAGAGCCTTGCTCAGCCGAGCGCGGAGGAGAAGGCGTCGGGAGAATCCAAGCAGTACCGCGATGTCAGGATGGCGGCGGAGGCGGCGTTCGAGTCGGCGTCGTTCGCGGCGATGGCGGCTCGGGCGGCCGTGGAGCTGTCCCGGACGGAGTCCCAGGGGAAGAAGGGACCGAGAGGCGGCGGCGGCGGCGGGCACGATAAGGTTCATCCTCTGCAGAATTCTGGAGCAACCGAGCGGGCGACGTGGCCGCCGGGGATGCCCCAGAAGAAGGCACCGTCGCCGTTGCCGTCTCCGTCGTGGAGCGACAACAGCACGGTGTCCTCGGTGTGGTCGGACCCGCCACAGAAGGGGAAGAGCGTCGTGTACGACCAGAGCGACGGAGAAGACGACGATGTGGTGGAGGACCTCATCCGGGCTCCTCAGCTTCGCCGGCCTCCCTACAGGACTGCTTCCGCCGTGGACATCGGCGGGGGCCACACGAACGGTTCACGGCGCGCGACGTCCGGCGAGGTGGGCGCGTTCGAGGACGCGCGCCAGACGCACAGGAGGCACGCCTCGGAGCTCGCCGGCGGCGATGCGCACCGCGAGGCGCCGGACCAGCGGGCCCTGTACAGAGCCCCTCCGCCCCCGTACAGGAGGAACCCCGCGGCCAACGCAGAGAGCTATGGCGGCACGACGCGGCAGGAGGAGGGTCTCGACGGCGGCCGGCCACGTGCGTACGAGAGCTCGGCGCACGTCGCCCGCGCGCCGTACGCGAGGATCACGTCCGCGCTGGAGGGCAGCAACGAGCACATCGCGCGGCACGAGGAGGTGCGCAGGATCGGCACCGACGCGCGGGTGCTCCAGGAGAAGGTGTACGGCTCCGGCGGCGGGCCGGGACGCGTCCCGATGACGCCGGAGAGGAGGGCCATCTCGGTGCGCACGAGGAGATGAGACGGTTTCAGTCTGGTACAGTAGATTCGTAGTAAGTTCAGAGTTCAGAGTTGGAGATCGACTGGAAAACGAGATTCATATACTCCATTGGTTGGTGAATTCTTTTTGTACATACGAAGTGAAGGTAGTAGCATTGGCATGTGAGTAATTGTCGGTTGTTTTGTCTTGCAATTTGAGGAGTTTTGATGTGTTCTTTGTGTGTCGGAGGCATCGAGATGAAACTGAATTCGACTAGTTCATCATGAAGTACGCATGTGTCCAGAGCTCATAACGAACGTGATCGGCCCTGCAGTGACTCTCAGAGGATGGCTGGGTTATGTTGTGCATCTCATTTAATTGTCGACAATGTTTTTTTGCATTGTTAGAGAAACACAAACATAGGCGTTTTTTGTTGCAACCTTGTGTAGTGTGGAGTGTGGACGGTCATTTACTCTCATCTCCAGTATACATGATAAACTTATCTCACACCTGGACACTTGAAGAAATTCATCTAGCTCCATGAGGAGCGGCGAGCAGTAACTACCCGGCGACGTGCAGCAAACGAGACAGAGAATTTTAGAGGTAATGTGACACACAAGCACACCACGAACATATTCACCGGTTCAGTAACAAGCCTACCATGAATATGTGCACATGTCTATGACCGTAGACCAGGTTGAAAAACACATGCAACGATGTAGTTTATGACGCCGAGCTACGGTAGTTGAGCGGAGAAGATACAAAGGTTAAAAAACACTCGTTCAACTAGCACAGTGTAAACATGTACATGTGTATAGTAGAAGATCTACTCATATATGTCCGATGAAACGGAAAAAGTTATAACATAAAAGTTATGGGAAACAACGAGAATCTACTTGTCAAAATAAATTTCAAATGGTCGACCGAGTGCGACGAATTTAACACAATTTATCTAGAAATGCTCCAAACAATGTTCGAAATTGAGTAGTTACGGTCGACGAAACTCAAAACCGAGCACGGGAATGAAACCACAACATGACATGCACATTTTTTGTATACAATTTATCTCGAATCGATGCATAATTGTCTAGACTAGAGAAGACTAAATGGATAAGATAAAGGTGACGGGAAGCGAACCCGATCAAAGGCCATCATTTATAGGTTTCGTTAAATACTGGCTATATACACAAAGGGTGTCTTTCTATTGACATCATTCAACATAGTCCCGAAACAAAAATGATGCCCAAAAAAGAAATAATGATTCTCAATTTCATTTTACTAGTACAATAGTCTACTTATGTAAGGACTAAAGATAGCTATAATATGAATGATACTAGAAACTTCTTGACTTTGAGAAATATTTCATCCCAGAAATGCAAAAGCAACATACCTGACATGTCGTGAGAAGGAACATGATTTCCCTCCCCTCTTAAGTGAGAGACTGCATGAGAGAAAACTGCCGAGTCGGCCCTTTCTCCGGAGCTTGGTCCAAGGATGGTTTATGGTTCGTGTTGTGCAAAAACACATTGCAACCCATGCAACCAAACGGGTCAAATTTGTATCCAGCGGGTTCAGAAATTGAAGAACAAATTCAAATCACAAAAAAGTAGCTAACTTTGGGGCTGATTGCATCTCCAATCCAATAGAGCTACCGGGGCGCTGGACACGAAACCCATTAGCCCTAATAGCGGTTAATTGGACAGCGCGACCGAGTAAGTGTGTTAGCCCCACTCATTTGCGCAATATCATGAAAAATATTACCACATCCATGCCACATAAATAATATACATCCATTTATTCAACGCATGTAAATATTTGGGTTCCTCCACCTCCTCTAGAACTAGGAAAACCTTCGTACATGGGGCACTAGGCATCATTGATATACTCATATGAAGTGCAAATGAATGATTAAATTAATGCGTGTATGAATCCATAATAGAGTTTTGGATTACAATGAGGTGGGTAGATGAGACGGCGAAGAGGGCCTAGATGGCGATGATTGTGATGGAGATTAATGCCACGACCTCTAAGACCAAATCTATGGCGAGGTGGATACCCGGACCCTTAGTCAATCCTCCCTCTGGATCCCTCCGAGGTGAGATTTATGGTACGATTTCGAATGAGGTGGCTCTTATTATCGTCCTCTCCTAGATCCGTTTGCACATGGTGGAAGTACAACCACTAGACGAGCACGTATAGTCGTACGCAAGTGTTCCTTCAATTCGGTACATGCCTCTTCATATGGAAGGTGATTATGGTTTACAACAATATATTTTCCACTAGAAAAACAGCGAGTTTCAATAGAATGCGCTCATACACAGACTTGATTTTAGTGATCCAGGTGATTCAGCCAAAAATGGGCGTGTGAGAGCGGTAAAATGCTGAAAATCCTACGTCTACAATACAAATCATTATAAAACATGATGTAAAATGCACTCATAAAGCATCTTGTTGTTTTTCTAAGAAGTCTGCGTGGATCGTAGAATATTATTTTCCCTTTGAAACCAAAACCAAAGTGGAAATTCTTTCATTTTCCCTATACTCTATTCCTTTGAATTAAATGGACGAATACGAGAGGAATTTTTCTTAGTCTTATGTTTTGTCTCCACTATTCGTATGAATCAAAGAGGGCTGAACGATTTCAAATTCCTGCAGTCATAAGAGTCCCTTAGTTAGGAATTCGAACCAAACCTACCCATCTTGGCTGAGCACATTTCAGCTCGTTAAAGCAGGGAGTTAATTTGGCTTGTTGACACATTGAGATCAGATTTGAAACTCAGCTTAACCCGGTAAGCTTGAGGGTTAGCTCGTTACAAGTGTGTGAACATGAACCCATATGCGAAAAACTAGTAATTCTCCTACCAGTTCAGAACTAGAACGACAGTCCTTTCACAATTCTACGCCTCTATTCAGAGTGGGTAAACTAATGCAAAAATGATAGTAGCTATACACCATTATAGGTGGAAAAAACATTGGCAGTTTGGCACACATCTATGGAAATTTGTGGGCTCTGTGTTTGAACGAGTTTAACGAGCTATATAAGTAGTCCATAAACTTGTCTAGTTTAGCTTAGTCCATAGACGAGTAAATCCATAACGCGTCTCGACTTTTTAGACACCGAGTCACGAGCTATTTGATTAGCCCGCGTCTTTCAAGTTTAAGCCCTATCCTTAGTTGGGATAATTAACATTTGTATCTGAAATGTGTGTCTATTTCATCTCTCATTCCATTGAAACTATATCTACCCATATTCATGAATCTTGAACTATATGTGATGCTTAGTTCACTTAAACCCTCAAAGCAGCAATAAAAACCTTTTGTTCCAAACCATGAACTTTTCGAAATCATCTGTCTAGGTATTAGCCCAACTTTTGAAAGGCGGTATTGCATATCGAGGTTCTAAAAATGTGGAAAAAATTCAAGAGAGCGTGAAATACAATAACATGCAAAAAAAAAACATCAAAATAGGTATTATAATTTGTATCACGTCGAAAACAAATGAACACTCCGGTGAAGTTCTGCAAGTTCTCATTCTAGCGTTCTATGCGTACTCACATGATCATTCCATGTACTTTTTTTATTGGAAATTTAGGATGCGAAACAAAAGGATAGCTGGCTAAAATATTGTTCATGTGAGTCTTGCTGTGAATTAATCCACAACATGATCATGGAATGATCATGGAATGATCATGCAGAAAAAATCATGGACAAAAAAATCAGCCTAAAATATGAAGCCACAAATAAATTAGCCAACCATTTTTCCCATGTCCGAGAATATGCAATAGAAATTTGGTTATGTTGTTTTTTTAAGTACACACAATGCAGGTTTTTCATTTCTTAGCAGTTTTTGCACCACGCTTTTGTATTCTTATGTTCTGTAAACCTCGGGATGCAAGACTACCACCCTTCGGTCACTTATTTACAAATTGTGCTTTTATTAAGGGTTCTTTGTAACCAGAACAAAAAATAGGACAAACATAAATAGAGATGTTGTGACTTGTTGAATCCCAAAAATAACCGAAATACAACATTTGCAAAACTAGGTTTCTGATGCTTCACAACTATGTTCTCGTTTGTTTGATCAAAAGAGACAAAGCTTTTATGGATGAAATTTTGCAAAGTTGATTTGAAAATTGTCCACTGCAAGGTGATACTTGATGTAACCAGAGGACACCCTCCTGTCGAGCAGGTTTTCTTTTCCACCTTTTGATTAAGAAAACTATTTTTCACGTTTTGCTCCCTATTATTTGCACGTCCACACCTCATGTTCCAAATATAAAAGAGGTTCGTTTTAACTGAACTAACAGCCTGTGCACCAAAATTAGAGTTCCAAAAAAAGAAAAACACGGCCCTACAAAACCTTTGTTCCTCCAGAGAACTCATCTCCTCCTCCTCCTCCCCCTACCTTCCCTCCCTGCAAAGGACCAACGATACAGCCGCCGACCACCGTCGGCGTATCGTTGGTCCGATAAAAAACGACGACACCTCAAGGAACACCGGCAAGAACAGACTTGCCGGCCATGGGACTGTTCATCCGCAAGTTCTCCAAGCAGACCGGCAAGCTCAAGTCCCTTCTCAAGCTCGCCATATCGCGTGTCGCCGTCGCACGCCGGCCACGCCTCGCTCGCAAGTCCATTGCCTCCAGCGACGTCTGCCAGCTCCTAGCCCTCGGGCAAACTGACCGTGCTATCCACCGGGTGCGTACATATGACCTCACAAGCATGCGGAATGAAAAGACATGGATTGCAAATTTGTGTATGTTTGTAATGCTAGCGTCTTTCTCTGTGCAGGCAGAGCAGGTCATACAGGAGGACAACATGTTGGAGGCGTTGGGCATCGTAGAGATGTACTGCAAGTGCCTCATCCAGAAAGCTGCGCAGCTAGACAAGCCCAAGTACGTGTCTCCTACACACCTGATCTGATACCTATTCTCTTGGCTTCAGTTTTCTAGTCTGTCTCCTTCGTTTTCCCCCTTCAGCCTGTAAGCTTGTTGAATGGCTTCTATATCTTCGGTTTCAAGGTTAATAATGTGTTTGGGTCAAGAGAACTAATACGTTTAGTGCGCAGGGAGTGTAGTGACGAGATAAGGGAAGCGGCCGCCGGAGTCATTTTTGCTGCCAAGTGGTGCAGCGACCTGCCAGAGCTGCAGCTTACCCGCGACATCCTCGCAGACAAGTTCGGCAAGGATTTCACCGCGGAGGCCAAAGAGGGCACCTCCCTCGTCGATCCTATCGTAAGCATTCCTATTCGTCATATACTGATCTAGAGTTGTAAAAAAGAAATGCGGCACTGACATGCTTGGTTTTGTGTTGCCAACTCGCCATTGCAGCTGGTGCAGAAGCTGTCCGCAGACACAGCGAACATGGAGCTGAAGAAGAAGGTGACCAAGGAAATCGCCGCGGAGAACAATATCTCCGTGGACTTCTCCTAGACACTGTAAACAATGGAGGATGACAACAGCGATGTTGTACACAGCCAGGAGCTTGTCTCTAGGACTTGATCGACGGAAGTTCTATCAGAGCAAGACGATGACCATCCTCGCTCAGACGGTTCGAATGGCTTTGGGCTGGAGAGCGGTGGTGAGAATGAGTGTCATTTCCAACTTTGATGGATCAGGGTGATAAGTTTCCGAAGATGGGGATAGCTTCGGTGCGCACTAGAAGATGAAGTACTTCCTCTGCATTTTGCTCAAAGTGAACAATTTGGGAGGGGAAAATGCTATGTGGGTTAGCGAGAGCAATTCCGTAGCTCTAGGGAGTGAGTGTGGATTATGGCAGCAGATTCCTTGTAATCTGATCCGTTTGAAAATATAAACTGATCTCTTTTCTATCTTAATATATGAAGATGCATACTCGCATAGTATGACCTATGCGTGTTCTAAAAAAAAAAAATAGAAGTTTGATTGAAGAAATAGGGTGAATAATGGCAACCAACTAAAACAATACTCCTATTTCACAAAGATCCTGGATGAAGAAACCCCGCCAAACTGAACGGAGAAGGGCTCCTGGTCCTGGATAAAGAGATGGGGCCAGATTGATTGAACAAGAGATCCCCGATGCAGAGACGCGGACAAATTAAACAGACGAGGTTGCCCACCTCCTCAGGTGACCGCCACCGACACTGCATCTCTTTCCCAAATTCCCTACTCTCACATCCGTATCAGCAAAATTAGTATGGGGCAATACACTAATCTTATTAAACTAACTGCAACCGTACTCCACCAGTTTTTAAAAATCGAACTACACCAAACAGGCACCGAAATTATGCTTCCCAGAACAGAACCACCGAAATTATGCTTCCCAGAACAGAACCACCGAAATTATGCTTCCCAGAACAGAACCACGGGCCTACAAATTCTTGCCCTTCCAATGAAGACTTCCGTTTGAGTCCACAAGCAACTGATTTGATACCTGCTACCTTCCTCCTTCCTCCTATCCACGCAAAGGACCAGCAATACAACCAAGGTCGGCATTCATGTAACCGAACATCAAAACCATCACCACCGAATCACCGTCAAGCATCGCCCAGCCATGGGATTGCTCCGCAAGACCTCAAAGCAGACAACAAAGCTCAAGTCCCTTCTCAGGCTCGCCGTCTCACGCATCGCTGTCGCCCGCCGGCCTCGCCTTGCTCGCAAGTCCATCGCCTCCAGCGATGTCAGCCAGCTTCTCGCCCTCGGCCACCTCGACCGCGCTCTCAATCGTGTGTGTACCCACCCATGACCTTCACAGACGCCAACATGAAACAAAATGTGGTATACGTTGATTGATTTGATCTAGTCTTACGAATGCTAGTGTTTCTCTGCACAGGCAGAGCAGTTTATCCAGGAGGACAACATGTTGGAGGCGTTCGGCATCATAGAGCTCTACTGCAATCGGCTCATCGAGCAGGCTGCACAGTTGGACAAGCCAGAGTAATGTTGCTTCATCACACCTGATCTGATCTTTGTTCTCATCTTTGGCCCTCTCTGTTCCACGTCCCATGAACGATTGGCTATTCTGTTTGGGCTGCAGGGAGTGCGATGAGGAGTTAAGGGAAGCGGCAGCCAGCATCATGTTTGCTGCCGGCTGGTGCGGCGACCTGCCGGAGCTGCTGTTTGCCCGTACAATCCTCGCGGACAAGTTCGGCAGCGACTTTGCTGCGGTGGCCAAGGAGGGCACCGGCATCGTAGATCCCATGGTAAATTTTTTTATTTCCTTTGACCATTTCTAGTATGTGCCCTTGATTTGCACTAGAAACAGAAAGATGAACTGCAGGAATTCACCAGAACTGTTTTGTTGCCATTTCAGTTGGTGTGGAAGCTTTCCGGAAACACATCAAGCATGGAACTGAAGAAGAAAGTGACCAAAGAGATTGCCACAGAGAACAACATCTTGGTGGACTTCTCTGAGCTCCCAGAAGAAACAGAGGATAGCAACAATATCTTGGTGTACTTCTCTGAGCTTCAGGAAGCAACTGAGGATGTCAATAGCAACATTCAGGAGCTCCTCGATGAAATGTCATGCCAGGAAGACATGGACGAAAATTCAGAGTTAGAAGACGACCATCAACGATCAGACAGAACAAATACCCCCGGACAGGAGAGCGACAAGAATGTGCAAGTCATTACCAACTCTGATGGATCAGATGATGAGATTACAGGCCAACAGAGCCGAAAGTGGTGGCACCTTGGGTGCGCATAAAAGATGACCTTGCTCTGCAGCCGCCAAAGATGTAATGATCTGGGTGGGGAAATGTCATTTGTACATCCCAGAACCACCAAATTGTGAATAGTCATCAATACACATACACACATGCTAAATGGGTAAATGTATACTTTCAAACTACGTAATAGTATGTCAATATCCAACTAGCCTAGTCAGTTGTATCAACTAAAAAGAACTCCTGTGGACAACACCTAGTTGCTAATGCTACAATAAGACCAGATTGCTCAACAGTATGGACCTAATAGTTTACCCGTGCACTGCTTGACCACCACCATACCACTATGTTATCCAATCTATCTTTAAGTTTATGATGTGCAAGTATATTGTAAACATTATTATGGAAATTTAACTGTAAGTCCCAGTATCCTTAGTTTGGTTTAATGGACGGACCGGTTGATGCTATCATCAATCAGAAAAAGTAAAAGATATCTTGTTTACTGACCAAAAAACAAGTATATTGCAAGCAAACCAAGAAACATTTACCCAACAAGGCAACAAGTTTAGCAAGAAAATAAAAGACGTTCAAACTTGTCCCAACAAAAATTCACAGGGGGCAAAAAGGACATGGAAGGGGAAATGAGACAAGGTAAAGGTGCCCTGCAAAGATCATCGCAAGAGAAAGTCTCTGCAAAGGACACCACCCAACATGTGGGTTAGCGGATAGCCGCAGGCTAGCAATGCACACTGTGGCGCTCCCTATGTCTATGCAGAACCCTGAACTTCAGCTGCCCAACAGCATCTACTTACCATACCAACATGGCAACATGAGAAGAAACATCTCAGGAATTATTTATTGTTTCAGTCCATCTACATGTTACGCAGGCTAGGGGTTTCCTGTGATTGCTCCTAAATCTGGTAGAACAACACTCGGAGCATAGCCAATCTGTAACTTTTCTCACGACAACGTACGTGGTGTGCGGTCTAATCTGGTTTTGGCTTTGTAACCTAGGACGGGTCATTTCAGCAAACAGTTGATGAATGAGGTACTTGACTTTAACACACCCTTAACCATTCAACACTTTGGCCAGCACCTCAAGTATGCAGTAGCGAGCAAATGCAAGTGGGATGTAACAATAGTACCAGGGAATCCTAAGCCGCAAACAGATAAATGTAACAATTGGTATGTTAAACAGATAATATCATGTTCCTCAATTTGCTAATTTATTGAACACAAGAAACAATACCATGAAAATTATCCAGCGAAGATAATAATACAATCAGAATTCTAACAGCGTAAAATCACCGTAACCCTACTACGTAACAGAGCACAGACCCGAAAGGGGAAAAACAGGAGATGGTTGGCGTGAAACCTCTCTCCCGTGTCGGTCACTGAATCTTCATCTCCACGACGTTCTTGGACTTGGGTGCGTACAAAGAGTACACCAGCACCTGCCTCTTCGCCACCTCCAGCTGCTGCTTCCCGTCCGCGAAAGCCGCCGCCGCGGCCGGCGCGTCGGCTAGGGCGCGGTTATCGCGGAAGGCGTCCGCCGCGCGGCGGCCCGTGTACTCGCGGATGTTGTAGTCGGAGAACTTCCTCGCCGTGCGGAGGAAGGTCCGGAAGAGGGATAGCACCTCTGCCTTCGATGGAGCCGCCGCCGCCATGGTTGCCTTTCGTGTGACGAAGGCTAGAGGAGAATCGACCGATGTCTGAGTGCTTGGGAATTGGGGGAGAGCCGTAACCCAAGTCGATATTTGCTTTGACAAATTAGCACATCTGCCCCTTACTGAAAAGTTTATTTCGCATAGCACCCCTTGGCCCAGTAAAGCCTTTTTCTTGACTTTGCTGCAGATTTGTTATGCTGAACTCAAGTTAGCATGCAAAAAGAGAGTTTTTTTTGAAACTTTTTCCATTTATTGATATAGCCTTAAGTACATTTTACATAAGATAGCTGAGAGGGAAAACACTCTCAGCTGTAATAGCCAAGCAGACTGGACAGCTTCCAGTTTGAAGCGACAAACACCTAGCAGAAACACTACTGCTTTGCATACGAAGAGCAAGCTGCGCCTGGTGGTGTGCTTTTTAAATTGTAGGCTCTAAAAATATGAGCAATACTCCTTGTGTCAAAGCTTGCAGATGCCCTAATTGTAGAAAATGGCATGTCTGATCTTCCAAGGACCTGCTAAAGATACATCCTGATGCGTGGTTGCATGTACCAGAACTGAAGAATCAGTTCTGAAAAGGGGTTCTTGAAGATGTAGGCAACAAGCCACTTTGAAACCTTCCAGTGGTGGGGAGGGGGTTTTGGAGAAAAAGGGCAGCAAAAACAATACCGCTTCGTCAAAAGAGTTTGGCACATGATCACCAATCGGTTGCCCGATATTCACCTACGACCGATCGCCCGACACAAATTTTGAAACATAAAAGAATGATGGACATCTCTCACTACCTCTTAGGAAAAGACGACAACATCTATCCCAATGCTTGTTTCGTGGGAGCTTTGGAGCGAGAGACTTTTCGTAATCGCCACTTCACCTTGCTCGACACTAAAAGGCATCCTTTGGGGTTTTGGTCCTCGTTTTATTTGTCTTGTAATGTGCGGAGAGTAGCCTTTTATTGTGCTTGTCCATATTCATTGTTGTATGAAATTAAAACACCACTTCTTAATTAAATGTAAAGGCAAATACTTTTCCATTTTTTTAAACATGCCATTAATCCACAGCTATCTGCTGCAGGTATAGCTGGCCAAACGTGCCGGCCCGACCAGGCATGGCCCGACACGCATTCGGCACGGCACGTGAAAGGCACGACCCGTTAGGCACGTTAGCCATTCGTGCCGGGGCGGCCCGCGTGCCGCGACAACGGCCCGGTAGGCACGGCTGGCCCCGTTAAGGCACGGCCCATTTAGCACAAATACGGTCTGATAGGCTCTAATACGGCCCAAAAATAAAAAATAGGTAAAAAAATATAAAAAAACTAATCGTGCCGTGCCGGGCCTCAAATCAAAGGCCGGCCCGAGCACTACCGGACCCGTGTCGCGGCACGGCCCGTTTAGTCTCGTGCCATGCCGTGCCTGGGTCGGGCCAAAATCCCTGTGCCTCGGGCCGGCCCGTTTGACCCGGCCCAAATGGCCAGCTATAGCTGCAGGTCTCTGTGCCGAGGAAAATTAATATGCACAGGGTCATATGCGCAAAAGTGCGCTAGTTTCCGCTTTCGCTCCTAGGCGGCGCAGTTGGTTCTTCGGCCCAGTGTGAACGATGGGCTCTCTGTCAGACTCGCAGGCGAATGGCGACCGTCAGCCGCCGCCGGCGGAGGCGGAGGACGCTGGGGCGCAGGCCGAGGAGGGAGATACCGGAGAGAAGATGGAGGGCGTCGCGTCCATCGCGCTGCTGCCCTCTGGCGCAATCTCCGGTCACTTCATCCGCCTCCCGGACTCCGTCTGCTACGGCCTCCACGGCACCCGTACCTTTCTCTCTTCACTCACCTTTATAGTACTTGTTTACCGATTGAACTCTAATTTCTTGATGCGAGCATTGTATCCTTGGCTGCAACTGCTTATCACTTGAATGTTGAGTCGTTTTGTGTTGTCACCAAAACCCCTCTTGTTTCAGCACAAGTGACAGTGTGAAGTTGATATATAATTAGGGTTTATTTGATAGAGCTTTATTTCTATTTCGAAGCATTGTTCGTTCTGACCTCCGAGCAATGCTGGATTTCTTATAATATGTCATGAACTGTTGCATTAGGAAGTCAGAGTTAATTCCTTGTGCTATCTGAAGAATGATGCATATTGATATATTATGTTGTTAATTAGATAAGTAAATTTATGTGCTTCTGCTCAGCTCCATTGACTTTTTACAATTGCGCAATTCCTGTCTTTAGTCTTTAAGAGAAGATGGCTTCAGCTTACATTGCCATCTCCCTTTCCTTGTCTATCATGTAAGCGATACCATGCGAGAGGGAATGTAGCCGAGGAGATGATTACCGCCTTATAAAGCTCTCCATCATTAATTTTAAGGTCAGACACGTGTTATGTTCTTCTCCACCAAGCATGTATTCTACCAACTGATTATCTATCTTAGCTTGCCTTCCCTTCTAATTAAAACTACTCTGTTTATCTTGGATCTATCAGAAGTTACCTACAGATATCCGAAAAACCCAGTTATCTCTTAGAACACTGTAGTTTAGCAGAGGTTAACCTGTGCTCATGTGACAGAGGAAGACAGAGAAGGTGGTTGTGGTGGAATGCAGGGGACATGATGCTGCTCGGTTACAAAACATTGACCATTTGCATGGGTAAGTCTTCTCTCATGGGTGGATTTCGTCAAAACTAAGTTTAACATTGTTAAATTTACTATTTGCTAAAACAGTGTGGTGTGATGTGCTGATGCTCATGCCTAGCTATTTTAGCTGGAAATGTTGATATAGGGGGCATGTGAAATCTGAATATGGATGCATCTTCCTCTCATTCGTTCTACGATGTCCGTCATATCTTTTCTCAGGCTATATCAAAGCGCTGTAACATTTCTGTCTTTTCGAAAGCATGATACTAATAGAAGTTGTTGTAATGGATTATATTTTCAAGAAGCACACTTTTTAAATACATTTCAAGGATGGGAATAATTCTATGAAGCAGGGCATATTGGATTCTTGGTTGTTTTGACAGGGCTCGCTATTTTGTATTCCTCTATTCTCAAGAAATTATCTAACGCCAAGACAAAATTTAATTTATTTGGTGATTTTGGAGTTATTTCATACTATCATGTTACTAAAGTAACCACGAAGCTATTCCTACTGTGAAAATTGCCTTGCACTGGCACGGAGTTGCGTCGCTCCGAAGATAATTCTTTGCCATGATCTATAAATGTTCAATCTAGATGATTTGGTATCGTCAAATGCATCATGAGTCATGACCAGCATGTCAACACTTTTACTTGTACATAATGCCACTAAGAAGGCATAAAGCCAGTGTTACCTACTTACCTGCATGAATGGATAGACACTAAACCATTTAGTCCTTTACCGAGTTAATGCTTTTGACTTTGGTATATATAAACTCAAGTCTCTTATTTTATATAAAGTCCAGCTTACAAGGTGTTCACTGTTTGGTGTTTTTTCTGTCTGAACAAAATAGCATTAGGCTGTTAGCTATGATGTTTTGTCGTGTTAGTGATCATGTTTTACCCTCTGGCGTATTGTTATGAACTACTCCCTCGGTCCCATAATATAAGATGTTAGTACAATCAATATTAGAGGTATAGTGGTTGTAATAACATCTTATATTATGGGACGGAGGGAGTATTATTTTGGAGAGAGGTTCCGGTGGGACAAAGTAGAAGAAGTATTCTTCTCTTTCCTTGCTTGCTTCAGGGAGTACATGATAGCCCTCTTATATAGGACGACTTGATCCAGAAGTCGGATCTAAACTTGAACTCTCAAACCTACCTTAGCTGGACTCTTCCTGATTTAAAGGATAAACTACCTAATTGCCGGACTCTTCCTAGTTTAATGGATAAAGTTACCTAGTTAAGAGATTATGTGGATCTTCTTCCTAACTTGGTGCTGCGTGGGCCATGTACTATACATACATACATACATACATACCACACATGGTTGGAATTTGATTCTGTACTGTGTAGTATATACTGAGTTGCTTAATAAAAGACGAGTTCCACTACTGGGTGAAGGTTGATGCAGCCAAGTCTTGGTTATTGTTTACAGTTTCGTTTTTGTGCTGTCTTTCTTACGGGAGTAATATTTCGTGCAGATGGGAAGACGATGTCGTTGGGTTGGTTCAGAAGAAACATGGCAATAAGAAGGTGTTGGTCTCTTTCGAATGCGAGACGCTGAAGGCCGATAAAGCTGCAGAAGAACATATCAGCAGATATATGCCAAATCTCTGTGGACTGGATGCAGTTGGTAAGCATACGAAGAACCTGCACAAATAAATCGTAAGAACTATTGATCACGAAAAACCCAGTAATTCCACACAGACAGTGCATCTGTGTGCAGAATCTAGTTCTAATGGATACCATTAGTAAGCCTGGTTACTGAGCACCCGAGGTGTACACTGTACACGGCACCTCCGCACCCAGCTAGCCCAGTATTTCCATCCAATAGCCAGTCTGTCCTATAACTGTGTGTAGATTCCTGATGTCTGTCCTATTAACTCGTTTCTTTTTTCCAAACCTTGCACTGCAGTAAATACAGGAAAGATGAGTATCTCTGGCATCAACCTTGACGAGGACGATGAACCAAGCGTAGACAGCTGAGAGCAGAAGCATTTTGTCGCGGTTTGTTAACTGCGATAGTTGCTCTGTTTCTGGATATAAGTTTATGGATCGACGCTTCTGTTTCCGCACTTAAAATGGATCGACAAATTAGGATTTGGTTATTGGGTGGTTTTGAAGGCCATGAGATGAGAGAGAGAGCAGTGCAAATCGTCGTCCGTGCCTGTACTATCTTGTCTACTTGTCATGCCTGTACGGGTGGATATATTGCTTTGCCTTGCCTGTTTCCCCACGGGTGGACCGTCTGCATATGGGTCTTGATGAGTACTGTTGCGACCGTGAAAGGAGGTCCGGGTTCTCTCGCAATTCGCACATGGCTTCGTATGCAGGCAGCAGGAGCTACCGTATCTCGTACCTGCAATGCTGCACAGCTCCGTGCCAATTATGTGCGTCTGGTACCAATATTTATCTATCCAATCAAGGCCATCAAATGATCAGAAGCCATTAATTTTTAACGTGATGTTTTTTGCGGGAATTTTTACCGTGATGTTGATGGAGCAACAATAGTACGCGCAGCTGGCTGGCTCATTTGTTTCCGACGAATCATCTGGGGATCATAGATCGATTATTACCCAACGGTCGCTGACATGCGAAGACACGTGAGCACAGAAGGAAGTGTGGGGTTGGGGGGTCCACGCCAATTGCCAAGGAACAAGAAAACAAAATCTCCAAACGCAAGAGCGGAGCCCACAGAGACGACACAGCTGCTAGATACTGTCCGTGGGCCCCGCGGCAGAACCTGTTCCTCCCGTTAACGACATGCTTCCCACTACTGCGCCCGCACCGCGCAGAGGCGGATCCTCCGCCACGTGTCGCCCGTCTCGAGACGGACGGCCCGGATCGCTTGACCGCGTCCCGCACGTCCGCGTCTCGCTCGACGAAAGGAACGGCGGAAAGGGAACGAGGATCGGGACGTCGCTCTGACACGTGGGGGCCCACAGGATTGGGCCCCACGCCTCAGTGACACGTTGTTGTCGTCAGCTGCTATTTTCGCTGTTGCGCTCTCCTCCCGTTCGTTCCCGAAGAAAGTGCGGGGCGAGAGGGAAGAGACGGGAGAAAAATAGAAGGAGAGGAAGAGAGAGAGGAGGGGGGCGAGATAAGGAGGTGGAGGAGGTTGGGATCCATGGCGCGCCCGCTCCTCTGAGATTTCCCGATCGCGTCTTGGTCCCAGGTCAGCCGCATTGCCGCCTCCTCCCTCCCTGTTCATCGCTGCATTTATTTTCTTTCGGTGATTGGCGATTTTTTTCTTCTTCTCATTTTTGGATATAGAGGAGCCTCATTGCCGCCCCGATTCCCCGTTCCGAACCCATTTGATGTCCACCTAGATCTGTATTGCCCGTTTGGTTTCTCAATATCTCCCTCCCGTGGTTTCAGATGTTTGACTTGTGGTGGAATGTTCAAATCAAATTGGTTAGTCAGTGTTTTGGGAATTTTTTATTCCTGATTTTTTTTAATGGAGGTGGACATTGATGGATTATGTATTGGCTGGAGCTTTTCGCACGGCCATGTACCTTTCATGCTCGACTCTCTGGCTTAGAAGCATAAATGAGATATGCATTTTGGTTAGAATCTAAGTTGCGCTCACAATCCTATAATGCTACTGAAATGGAATTCCAAATTATCTGCGGATGATGGTATTGGAACTCCAGCTCCATGCTAATACTTCATCATATTTTGCAAGAAAATTGCATCTCATTACTGTCTCCATAATAATATTGAAATTTACTTCTCTTTCGTGATTTTGCTTGTGCTGTATAATGCCCCAGGTCCAACTAATGGCTTAAAAATCCTAAGCTCATACTTATGGTGGATGTGGGAACGAACTGAAGCTATCTCCTGCGAAATTAAAACCTTCCATGCTTCAGTTTCTTCTGGTACATCCCTATTCCTGCGAAGCACTACATTCAGGTTCTTGGGTACACACCGTATTTGGAATCTCCGTCACATTTTCCCTTGGCTTAGCTGATGAATTATGGATTTTATGACTTATACGTAAACTGAACTAGTATTTAAGGAAGGGATTGGCACTGTAATGGCTCATGCTATTCCAGATTTAATGAGTACAATCAGAATACATTTAATTGTATTCCTGATACAGAGAAGTCTTTACCCAAAACCTCTACAAATTAGTGATCCTTCACTTATATGGTGGTATTTATATGTTACATTTATTTTTATAATTATGAAGAGAAAACCCCATAATTTATTACTAATAACACTGCACAATGCATCAGCCGTTTGAGATCATCAAATCGTTGGCGAGTTCATCCTGAGGTGTTCATAAGTCAGCCATTTAGAGAAGACAATGTCAGCTTCAGAGTTCAGGATTCCTTACCAGCCAGTAAGATCATCATTTTTTTTTCAATCGTAGCTTTACTATTGTTCAATAACTTCTCCTTGTTCTTTATCCGATTTAGCCAATTAGTCACTTTAGTAAAGTTCATTTGATTTAAGTTTCTTTCAGAAGATACTACGACAATGTAATTCATTTAAAATAAAAAGTGAGATGAAGAGCTCATTTTGGTTGATTAATATGTGAGTGTCTGCTATGTTTATCAAGTAGTTTACTAGATTAAGGAATGTGACTGTTCTGTTTTATATTGCAGTTATACTTTTTTTTTGACTGAAATGGATTTTAGTATATAAATGTCAGTTTTAATGAATATTCCAATAGTGACTTCTTCAGTTATGCAACATGAATTTAATTGGTGCACAAAAGGATGCTACAATGTTCTGATGGAACACAGGCCAAATGAGATAAAATCATGTCTCGTGATATTTGGGCCACGAATAAAATAAGTAGGCTTTACCATATTTTTAAATATTTTTTTGACTGGCAGTGTAGATTATTGAAAAGTTAATGTGGCTCAGCTGTGCCAGTTTACTGCTGTGTTTTTAATCCTTACGTCCTATCGTTTGTTTTCACACTACCTTTTTTTTTAGTCACCAGATCGTTATTCGCCGTTGTTTCTAGAGACAAATGTGTTGTTTGGGTTCCAGAAAGCAGGGCTGACCCTATCTTGTTTTTATAATGAAAGTTTAGATAGGGCCTCCCCTCTGGCTCCCTAAAAAGTTATGTGTTCTCTTCTAAAATAAAACAATTACTAACTTGGACAATATGGTGCCTGGCAGGCTTGGTTTCCTTAAGGCAAAGTATTTTCAAGAAATGATTTTAATACAGTAGGAGGCAATAAAGTCAAGAAAAGATTAAGCGAGATTTCTTAATTTTGTTAAGGAGGGTTAATCATCATATGAATATATAATTGCTTGCATAGAACCTTTGTCAGTAACAAGAAACTAATATTCTGTTGTTAAGATCCTTAATTGTTGATTGGATCGATACTATGTGCATATAAATCTGCTCATGTAAAGTTTTCTCCTTTTCTTTTCTTCTTAGCTAAACTTAAGTTCTACTTGTCTTGTTGCCACTTGTCTGTTGCTTTATACTAAAGTATTCTTTTAGGTATCCTCTTCACAGACTTCGGAGAATGCAGGTCAGTTCAAGATATGCCGATGTGGGGAGGGAGACCCAAACTCCCAGAGTAGTGAAGCGGGTGATAGTCCACCAACTGTGTGTCCTAATTGCCAGGTTTGTCGGATCAACTGGCATGCAAAACTTTTGTCACACAGCTGTCCAAACCTTAAGCTTAATTAGCAGAATGTCTGTATAGATGTTTACGTAAGCTGTGTCACTGCTATTTATAGTCTCAACTTAAGATTTAGTATTCTTAAGTAGCAGTTCTCTTACAATGAGCATGATCACTATGGGAGTATATAAACTGCTATTGCAGAGTCGCCCTATTAATTCAGAATATTGTTCAGTGGCAATTTGTTATATATATCTTTGGTTGCTTTGTCCTCCACTTGTGTGCATGATAAGTTTCACGAACAAATTAAATGTTTTTCAAGTGCAGGTTCTTAAGAGTGGACATTTACTGCTTTCATCTAAAGGTATGTTTGGATGACAAAATTGTGTTTTAGCATGGTTAGATGTATATTTCCCCCTCTCTTTTACCTGCTATTTTTTACTTCCAAACGAGATGTTTGTGCTAAGGACTGATGTCAGAAAGCCTCCAGTTCATATGTCTATGAATAGGGATACTTTGTCCTTCCAGTGGGATAACATAATAAATGTGGAACTTCAAGCACAAAAGAACAGCAAAACATGTCGGTGAAGTCACAACAATTATGACAATGTTAACCATACCATTTACGATGGAGATTTTACGAACATGATGATCATAAATTGTATTGCTGTATCATAGTTTAGCAGTTAGGATACGAGCCAGTTTGGTGAACTATATTCTGCTAGGTATATAATAACTTTTACTGACACGTGAAGTTGGCACTGGCCATGACCTTGTCAGTGCGAAGGAGAGGAAAGTGTTGGCAAGAAGACACCTGTAGCTCGAGAATGTTTCAGTTTATGTTCCTACCTATTGTCTGGATATACCAAGAGAGACATAAGGTCTAATGAGGCTACTATGAAATATTTACTCACTGGATAGTTCATTTTAGTCGCTCTTGTACTGAATACTAAAATCCAGATATTTATCTCTTTGATAGTCTGGAGGGATTGGAGGGCTTACTTCTCTGTGGAGCCAGATGCTTAGCTTAAATGTTTGGACATAGAGTAACTTGCAGTTTTTGTCAAATGCTATATCTATAGGCTAATCTAGTCGCTTCAGAATCTCTGTCCAGTGAAGAACAGAGTAAAGCCAACAAACATGCTTGATGATTTTTACTGAAATTCTCAAGGAACTTCTGTTTTGGTTTAATTAAGTGGACTAGAATTTTTCTATTTATTCATCGCAAAACAGAAAGAATGTTTCTTTTTATAACTCCATATTTGGCATGTGAATATTGTTGTTTTCAGTCATTTCTTACATTTGATCACTTTTAAATTGATTTGAAATTCTATTTTTTTTGTTGCTACACTATTCTTCCTATTTGATTATTTGTGATGCATAGCAGGGATTGGTTGGACAACATGGAAAAAGCGCTGGTTTATTCTTACAAGGGCATCATTAGTGTTCTTCAGAAGTGACCCAGTAAGATATATTGAAGTACATAATTAGATGTTCTCCATTTAATTAAAATAATAATCTTTTAAATGTTCACTGATTGCGATACATAATCAGACAGTAAACTGCAGCTCTCTTGTGTGCTCTTTGTCCCTTTTTGTATTCCCAGTCCCAAAATCTTCTGTCTTGGACCTTATTGTTTTAATTAAATTAGTATTACGGTGATAACTACGTGGACAAGTTCCCTATAGTATTTACTCCCTTCGATTCAGTTTATAAGTACTACGCGTATCCCTAGATCGTAAATTTGACCAACGAAATACAAGGTACCCCCTCCTTTCATTAATATAAGATGTTTTAGTTTTTTTATTCTTATGTATCTACACGCGTTTTGGTACGTATGTTCACTCATTTTAGTTTGTATATAGTCCATATTGAAATATACAAAACATATTATATTAGTGAACGGAGGGAGTATATATTACAAAAAATTATCATTAGAAACTTCAGGTGTTATACTTTCAATTGGTATGAATTTTGTGTTATACAATTCATATTACATTAGAAAAATTGGCGATTTAGGGATACACGGAGGACCGGAGGGAGTATAAGTTTGAGGGTTCATCTCTTAGCCTGGGCCTTAGCCAATTGGAGATATGATCTGGTTTGTAAGGGGTTGATCTAGAGTGGAGCTGGGCTGTCTCTATATATAGAGGGCCCATTGGGTTATAATAATCATTAAGCAATGAAGCAGCCTCACATCGCTTTCTCTATTCTCTCACTCCCTTCTCCTAGCTGATCGCTACATTACCCAGTTCCCGCGATTTACTGGCCTAAAACCACTATTTTCCAGTGTACCTCTAAATTTATGATACCAAGTTCCCAACAAATGACTGGGAATAGTGTTTCAAGCAAACTCAACTCGTTTTTGTACAACACCACTTATAGGTTATAGATATCCAAATATACTTTTGACATATTCAGAAATAGGACACTAGGTGACAAAACACCTTTAAACGAGAATTTGGCAACTTCTGATCTGTAACATCTCATAAGCAATACCAACCAATAGAATGCTCGATTGTGGGAGGCTAGAATGCATGCAGCTCTAGGGAAGCTAGTAATCTTTCATTCCTTGTTCTGATGCTGACCAATGGCATAGGCAAGTCATTAGTCCTCGATGAGTCTTTTCTGTGCTAATGTTGTATTAGTACTGTAAACTGTAATATAGTAAATCTTCTGCAAATTCATTTTTAAGGGAGTACATGAATGCAGCTAGCGAGAACTTTACATATAACTAACAAAATGTTGGAGCAAAGAATCAGAAGTCTAGATAGTTAATCAGTTTGTATACCTTGTTACTCAATCTGCTTGTTGAGGTTGAGCAGGGGCACAATTAAAATAATAGTATTTCACCGTAAGGGCCTCCCCTACAGTATTGCAGTAAAATAATAATAATAATAATAATAATAAAAAAATAAGAAGGACAGGGCCTGGTGCAGTGGTGAAGTACTCCCCACTTGTGCCAAGAGGTCCTGGGTTCGACTCAGCCTCTCTGCATTGCACTTTGCAGGGGTAAGGCTTGACTCGTATAATCCTTCCCCAGACCCCACCTGGTGTGGGAGCTTCTAGCACTGGGTCTGTCCTTTTTAATAATAATAATAATAAATAATATGCCAGCCGAAACCAAGTAAGCTATGTGAAAGGCAAGTTATGTCAGCTAATGGCATCTTATTGCTCAGATAACTCAACAAATTAGTGCCTGCTTTGGTCTAGGTCATAATCCTAACACAAATAGCGATACCTGCAAATTAAGAAGTCAAGCTGAATGGCTGAATGTGAAACAGAGTATGGAAGTTCTCTTTTCATACTATTAACTGAATATCGGAAGTGACAGAAAGCAAATAGCAAAGGTAAGGTTATCATTGACTGTTAGTCTGACCATTTTCAAGTGGGTGCACATGATTATAGACTAAGTTCTACTACTGATGCATAGTTCTTGTAGGATTCTTGGTGACATTTGTGAGCAAATATAAAATATTAGGTTACATCTAAACATGACAATTGCTTCCATGTTCTGCTTTACTTTCAGAATCAACCTCCCAGAGGAAATGAACCAATTGTTACACTTGGTGGAATCGACTTGAATAACTCCGGAAGGTATGCATTGAGAATTGAAATTTTCATGAAGCGGGAAAGTTCCATGTTATCCGATAAACATATAATTTTGATCAATGTTTCAGTGTTGTAGTCAAAGAAGACAGGAAACTCTTAACGGTGTTATTTCCTGATGGCCGTGACGGGCGTACTTTTACTCTGAAGGTTGGTTGTGCATCTTGTACAATTTCCTGCATTCTCATTGGGACGATTGGCATTGTTTATTAGTCGATCTGCTGGCTATGAGGATCAGTGAATAGTGGGGCAACATGGGTGGTTGTGGGACTGTAGCATCGGAACATAGCAACCCTGGTTGTGATCGGGAGGGGCATTTGTTCTATTATTATTTAATACAAATTATCATACCCATGTGGCATTGTTTTAGGAATTTAATGGTGCAAGTTTTCACCAAGCAGGCAGAAACTACTGAAGAGCTCAATGAGTGGAGAAGTGCATTAGAGAGTGCTTTAGCGCAGGCACCAAGTGTGGCGAATACAGTGGGGCAAAATCCAATATTCAGCACTGATGTAACTGAACCTTCTGAAGCTCCAACTGAACAGTGTAAGTTATGTTAACTTTCACTAGTTCCTCACCAGTTAGATGCTACAGTATTTATAGATGCCTACATCATGTATTATAAGTTGTAACTACGGAGCTTTTGCTGGCAAATTAGCTGTTATGGTGTTTTTTTAGCAAAAGATCCAACTTTATTAGTAACTAAACAAGTTACATCAGACTGAAGAAACTGAAACAAACACGAACAACAAAGATCCTGGTAAAACCAAAAGTGACATCAAGGCCCTTCGAAGTCACCGTCACAATTTGCATCTCAACGTCCCCCATGCCTCCGGTCAAGAAACCACAGAAAGATCAAACCTGCACATGCTGGCTATTATGGTATTTTGGGCTGAAGGAAATATGGATTTTAATATAAACAATAGACAAGCCACATTTTTTGCTGTACTTATCAAATTCTTTATGTCAGGTTTTTCAGACTTCATTCATATTTTTTTGATGACCGCATGCGTTTTTATTTCATTTCAATTATATAGTAAAAATATGACAATTCTATTCACGACTTCCATTTTGGTGTTCAACTTCATTGTTTACTAGTAGTAGAAAAATCATAAATTTGTTGATGATTCAGAAATTTTGGGGCACTGAAAAAAAAGAAGTTTGTAAGAAAAATTCCAGTTTGAATGGCATGCCTCTTGTCCTATGCTAAGATAAGCTTATGATACACATGCACTTTATCAGGGCATGGACAATCACTTGCTTTGCAGATCCTTCTATGTTCATTAATACAGCCGTGTTCTGCTCTTACCGAATAAAGCTGCATTGTGCAGATCTGAGTAGGTTCATTTTGTGTGCCAATGACAGATGCCATTTGCATACGTCTGAAAATCAGAGATAATAACCCTTGAGTTGAGATTGTATGGCACTGTGACTTATTTTGGAGCCAAATGTATATTGTCTAATTTATTTTTATTTCGAACGCGTGTGTGAGTTAGGATGAAATCCTTATGTTGCACTGGAATAAGCAAATTCTCTTCTTTCCTTTGCAGCGGAGGATAAATCGTCTGTTATCGGGAGACCTGCAGAGTTTGCACTTGTAGATGCTGATGGTAGGCCATCTTTCCTGGAGAAGGCCTTGAGGTTCATTGAAGATTATGGTAAGTGTTTTCCTTTATTTTCATTAACCAATACCTTATCTAGACTGACTCTGCACTAGTTTTAAATTTATGTTCATATTGTCCTGGTGCACATTGAAAGAAACCATACAAAAGCATGGCATTTTAAAATATCGCAGTTCAGTAACGAGCCGAAAAACACTCTGATTGTAGGTGTCAAGGTAGAAGGAATCCTCCGTCAGTCTGCTGACGTTGAAGAAGTCAAACGCAGATTTCATGATTATGAAAAGGGTGATTTCCTTTGGTTAACCTTTTTTTCCTATTTAAGATGTTCGTTAGTTCACCTCTGAGAATTGTATACTCGGCTAGTTCACTCGGGTTGGCATATGTATATTGTTTAAAGCTGCGTCTTTAATTTTATTTTGTAGGAAAGAACGAGTTCTCTGCAGAAGAGGATGGGCATATTATTGGTGACTGTATTAAGGTATTTATTTTGCAACACTGACTCTGGTGTCACGAGTAATATACTATATTCATATATTTTCTGTAACATTTGTTCCGCTCCAATTTACTACAGTGTATTCTTCGAGAGATGCCAGCATCCCCAATTCCTGCATCATGTTGCACCGCACTGGTTACAGCTTACAGTAAGAGTGTCTTCACTAACAATAATACATTTCTCAGACTAAGAAAACTGATGCATAATCCCAATGACTACCTTTCTGGAGTATGTATAAAAAACCAGCACACAATATGCCCTTATCCACAACGTTTTGATTTGTTTGGATCAATAAACTGATAAAGACAAGTGATGGTGCAGGAGCTGACAAGACAAGAAGACTTGATGCTATAAGTAAAGTGGTATATGAAGTTTTCCCAGAACCAAATCGACAATTACTGCAGAGGTATTTACCTAGGTTGCTTTTTGGTTAAAGAATTATCACCAAAAGTGTTATGTCTTGGATTGTCATTCTGTGAGAATACATCCTCATATGTTTACATTATTCTAATGGCTTGATGATCAGTCAAGTTTAGGCTGTATAGCAAGAACAACATCGAATTCCAGCAATGGACACCAATCTCATCGTCTTTCTTTTAGGATTCTTAAGATGATGATGGTCGTTGGATCACACAAAGCTGTGAACAGGATGTCTAATTCTGCTTTGGCGGCTTGCATGGCACCACTCCTCCTTCGACCTCTTCTTCTTGGTGAATGTGAAATTGATAATGACTTTAGTATGGCCGGGGACGGTTCATTCCAGCTGCTTCAAGCTGCCGCAGCTGCCAACCATGCTCAAGCTATTATTATCATTATGCTTGAGGAATATGATCAGATATTTGATGTATGATCTTTTTCCGTTGTCATGTTCCTTTTTCTGTAGTTAAGCTCTGCTTGAAGTTATGTCATGAATGCTAATTCAACAGTTACCTATATAGGATTTGGAAGAAGGTTCCTGTTCTTCGGACGCTTATACTGAGTCTGACGATGGTGATGTTGACAAGGAATATTCCACGGATAATGACAACCATGATGAGGATGGTTCTTATGATTCCGGTGAAGATGACATTGAAGAAGACTTGGACGATAATTCTGAACACTCTTCTGGTGGCAGTGAATGTGATGGCAATAGCAGAATTGATGCCAAACGTGACAAGGTACGCTAACTGACAGCAATGTTTCAAACATTATAGATGAGGCACTTCGAGTGCTGTTGTCAAAAGGTCCTGCAAAGAACATTTTTCCTTACAAAAAGTAGTAATCCTGTTTCTATTCAACAAAGGATACTTTGGAAGATCTTCCCTTGAAAATGGTGATACTTGATCTTATGAAAATTAATTGCACTGTTTTCAGTCCAATGTTATGGTAAAATCGTACGCTGAACATGTTCGTTCATTGGGTAGTGTCTTGTCGATGTGCAACTTGTCACTGGATTGCTTTTCTAAATCTGGTAAAAGATTATTCTGTCGAAATGCTAATATTTTGGTGGTTGAACAAAGTAGTTTCAAAGATGAATAGGTTATGCTTTCATATTCAACCTGCCCACGAGTTCATCAGGTGCACGCTGATACATAGTCAATAGTTGATTCGGCGTTTCCAACATAGCTTAAAACCGAAGTGCTAATCTCTTACAGGGTGCTTATTATTATATATTTCAAATATCTTCTTGAAGCTTGTAATTTCATTCTTGCATGAAAAAACCTTGGTCGCACTCACAGTAGCTTAATGGTCTAGGATATGATATTGAAGACAACCTTTTCTAATACACAACGACAAGCATTTGGGTGCATGTTCGAGGAAAAAAAAAGTCTACACTTTGCTGCTTTCTTGCTGGAAGCCTTGAATAATTAACTTGTGTTCTTCAAACATACAGATTTTCCAGAACTATAACTTTATCTCTGACTTTTTTTTTACCAAACGAGCCTCTCCTCATAAAATTTCCATTAAAGAAACCGCATAGTTTTTAAAGCATAACAGAAAAATAAAAGGAAAAGGAAGATCGCAGGTTTTTCCAGCAAATCCTGCTCCAGCTACTTGTTACACGCGCCAGGAAACGGCAAGAGCCAGCTCAACGCCAGGAGCATCCTCTGAATCAAGCACGGATACCAGGAACCACGAGCAAATGTTGAAAGCTACAAAATGCAAATTAACCCATCAGTCTTGAGTAGTTGGAGCCCATCCATTTTTCCTCGAATAAGCGCCACGGATCACCATCTTGATCTTCTCCACGCCTTCCTCGAGATTTCTTCGTCCTTGGCTTTTCTTCAATATCACTCAAGAGTTAATCATGTTACATAGCCTATTATCCTATATACAACACTTGCTGGATCATCTGGGCATTTGCGCTTAAAATAGCCATTATTTCGTGTTTTCCATATTGTCCAGCAAACCGCTACCCCTCCACTGATCTTTGAGACACTGGAAACAAAATTACCAAGTTCCCAGCCAGATCTATTGCACCTTCAGGTGGTCTCACCAGACCAAAGGCACACAAGACCACTTGCCAAATCAACAGTCTCATGCCCAGTGGCCACAGAAATGACACTACTCATTCCCTGTCCATCCCCTTTTCAACAAATTGTCTTTGGTAAGAATGCTATTCCTCAGCATTAGCCAGATGAAAATTTTAACTTAAAAGGGATTTTAATCTTCCAAAGAAATATGTAAGGGAACACTCTATTTGATCTCAAATGAAGGTAGGGACCCCTCACTTTACTTTCCAGAACCCCCAATTCTCCACTGCGCTCGGTCGGGATTATCATTCAGCTGCACAGCGTCCACCAATTGCTATAGGCTTAGCTGCGGTTTCTCCCTAGAGAGTTATTCTAAACCTGATGCAGCTCCATCCATCTTTTTAACTTTTCTCACAGTAATCAGCTTGAAGAAGGTGATAGTGTATAGCCTAAGGAATTGAGCTCAAAGTGGGGACATTTACCCCAAGCATATTCCAAGAAAAGAGTCTTTTCCCCATTATTCATGACTCTTTTGACAAACTGATAGAAGGTATGATTAACCCCCACGAGACTTTGCCAAAAGTGTGAGCTACCAGGCCCAACAATGGCCCGGGACAGAACCTGATTGGACAGATATTTCTTAGATAGTACCTCCTGCCAAGTTCTCTTGTTCTCAAGTTTCCACAACCATTTACATAACAAACATCTGCTCATAGTTGCCAAACCTATCTAGCACACCAAGACCTCCACAGTCTTTAAGCACACAAATCTGCCAATTCAGCATGATATCTCTTTTTATTATCCAACTCATGTCAAACCATCCTTATCCTATGTACGTTCATCTTCTTAATCACACCTTTGGGATCTTCTAGGAAAGATAACATATATAATGGTATGCTGCTTAAACAGGCATTAACCAGAGTAACCCTGTCCCCTGTGGAGAGTATGTTTCCTTTCCATCCAGATATTTTTTTTTGCAGTTTTTTCATCCATTGTTCCCACCAAGACATTGCAAGCTTTTTTTCATCCACAGGCTTATCTAGATATTTCATTGGGAGTTTAACAGATGGACAAGTGAATATTTCACTGTACTCTTGCTCCCTATTGACAGCTTCTCCAAGGCAATAAATTTCACTGTTGTGAAAATTTATTTTGAGCCCAGAAATTTGCTCAAAAAACACAAAGTATGGACTTAAAATTCCTTGCATTCTCCCGACAATCATCTGGCAGTAGAATGGTATCATCTGCATACTGCAAGATAGCAAGACCACCATCCACCAGATGTGGTATCAGACCAGATGTCTCTGGCTTGATGCGCTTGCAAACTTCTTTGCCTTCCTTGCAATTCATTTTGTTCCATATGTTAAGAACAATATCTGAGGCACTGCATATAATGACAATGATCAGGTCGGTCAACCTCCTGCGAAAGCGACAAGAACAGAACATGGTGTGTCAAGAGAAGATGAATCAAATGCATCCACAGATCATATATCAAAATCCCGTTCAGCATCTTCAAGAGCAAAACTTATGAAGTCAAGCAGCTCTGCTAATAGGAGCAAAAGGACCTTATGGGGCCGTACTTCAGTAAGTGCAATCATTATTTGCATAGTTCTGCATGCCAATGCTACCAGAATAATCATATAGATTGACTAGAATACTTTATTTGCAGGCAAGAAAGGACCTGTCAACAGAGGAGGTTGAGTGTTGCAGTGATGATGAGTAAGTGGCCTGCTATATGCTCCTGCACGTTTGAATGTGCTATTTATTGGAGAGATAAATAATTTCAAAGAGCAACCGGTAAAAAAAATGTGAAAATCACAGATGTATGACATGGTACAACAAGTTTGCAAACGTTCATGCAAAACACGGCCATTTCTGAACTGTACAGAAAAATCATCTGTACATTTTGTTGTTATGTTCGTCCATCATCTCTTATATTTTATATAGCTCATAGATGGTCATATTTGTGGATGATATTTCAAGTGCCCACATTATAGCACATGCTGTACATCCATGGATTTTGAACATTTATAGTACATGTTAGTAGCATGTCAAGTGTAGATTTTGCGGAACCGGTTGCATGCACCACTCTTTTCGAAAACATGTAAATGTGCATGTAAAAAATATGTGAAACAATCGAGGATGCACATGCTGTAATGCGTGCACATGAAAAAGGTCATGCACAAACATGGCCATTTGTGAACTGCAAAAGCAGATAGAATATTTCCATGGTCAGTCTTGGAAGTTTTGGTCTCTTCCATAACATAATAGGTGAAGAATTTATCGTTTGCATCTGCAAGATTTGTACCTTCTATAAACTTCCCATACAGATCGAGGGTTATATTATATGTGTGGAATTTTTTGCTTATATGGGTCAAGTCCTTGTGGTTTCGAATTGCATAGTTGCACAATAAGAAAGACTAGAAAAGTTTGTAGACGTGCTCATGTTATAAGATACACCTGTAAAATATTGTGCAAAAATATAATCAAATAGTATTGTACAATTAAGGCATAGGTTCTGCAAAGTTCAAAAGAAAAGATGCATGTTTTGTTTTCCACAATGCACATTTAATCGTATTTTGGACAACTTTTGGTAGGCGCACGAGTTATACACGTTGCTACGATTCCTTTAGATTCTTCTGACATGAACGAGTACAATATGGAATCTTATGCACTCACGAGCACACATTGTGTTTCCACAATATTTATCATTAACATTGTTGATATCTTTTGAGTTATTATTTTTCTAATTTAGTTTCTGTATTAGGGCTCTCATTGAGAAGCTTGAGAACAACAAAGCTGATCTCCAATCTAAAGTTTCAAAGGAGGTCCGTCCTTTTCCCCTAGGATCATACATAAGTAATGTAAAGTCGAATTCTTTCGTATGAAATGGTATTTTGTATTTTACAGGTCAAAGAAAATGCAAACCTTCGGGCAAGTCTAGAAAAGCGAAAAGAGTCACTACATGAACGCCGTGTAGCACTTGAAAAAGAAGTAAGAGTTCAAACTCAAGGTTTTTATTTTCTTTGTACAAAGAGAACACCTCAGTGACTTGTTTCAATAAGGGATCATCTGAAGTAAAGCAATGTGACCACAGAATATAAGTCGTATTAAGTTTGAGGAATGGTCCTCACATTTTGGAGTCAGCAAATTGATTCTCTGCAATTTTACTCAAGGTTTGGTTATATCATTCCTTCAGATGAGCCATTATTCACGATACCGAGGCAATTTACCCCAAACATCTGACTGCTTTTTTCAACTGAAATGGAAAATTACTACCGAAATTGCATTGCACATCCAGAATAAATTTCAGGAAACATGATACCAGGCAGATGCTGCAGTATTATATCAAAATTATTCCATCACTGTTTCCACTTTTAATGGTTGACTAGCTGCATAGAAAGCAGCATTTACTTGCTGTTCATACTCCTCCCAGGAATGTTTTGTAGTTTTAGGACAAAATCCAACATCATAGCAAAACCAACCAAGCTAACAGTTTTGGTGCAGTAAGATGTTTTTATCCAAACATGCGAGTCTTGATGTATTTGTTTTTTAATTACATTTGACTGGATCTATCTAAAAATATTTTAGTAACTCGCTGTGAGCTAACAGAACATGCTCAGACATCCCCATGTAGCCATGTAACTTTCATAACTGACTCAGGCTACAATTTGAACCATGGGCCAGAATGAAGCACAATGATGTGACAATACACATGATTTATATTAAGTTCCATGTGCAAACCAGTAGAACCAAAAGTCCGAACTAATGGAGAAGGTTTGGAAATCCACTTATACTTTAGCACCCCCACATACATGTGGCTCGATAAGGCCTCAACGTGGACAAAAGGAGGGCTAGCAGTGTTTTTTTTTCCTAATTTGCGAAAGCCGAGATTTGAACCCGAGACCTCTGCTCTGGTATTAAGTTTCATGCACCAACCAGTAGAACCAAAAGTCCGAGCTGATAGAGAAGGTTGGGAAATCCACATGTACTTTAACAATTTCCACTTCTTGCCTCCTTTGAAATACTGCCAATGTTTCTTGCAATCATGGTAATTGTGAGTAGTTATCTTGTGGCCTGGATTCCCGCTGGCTATGGTGGCACAAACTGCATAATGTTACTAAAACCTTTTAATGCCACTTTATCAATGCCATTTATTCATCATGAATTGCACAATACAATTTACTATACATTGGTGACACTATGGGGACTTAAAGGTGAATCCGATTGTTCCATCCTTTTAAACTACTTTCAGTTGACGACAACTACCACCCTTCCTGGTAGATGATTGTTTGACACTGCAAATTATAACTCTCAACTATATGGTACTCCTTCCGTTCCTAAATATAAGATGTTTCAACTATTTTAATATGGGTTACATACAGAGTGAAATGAATGAACCTACACACTAAAACGTGTCTAGATACATACGAATCAGAAAAAAGCTAAAACATCTTATATTTTGGAACAGAGGGAGTACTTCCGATCTCCTGGAGTTATTTTGGTATGCTTTCCAGAGTCAATTCCTGTTGAGTAATAATAGTTTGAGCATTCAACAGGTGGACAATTTGCGAGATCAGCTCCAGAAGGAGAGAAGTTTGAGGACCTCATTGGAGTCTGGGCTGATGAATATGCGAAGAGGGCAGGTGTCCTTCCCGCCGTCAATAGACAGCAAGGTACTCTTCAGAAGCTGTGTTTATATTTCGTTAGAGGTAAAATGATTTCCACCGTTTGAAAATTTTCTTCTGTTAAAAAAAGACTAAGGCTGATCTCGAGGAAGTTGCTGCTGCTGAAGCCGATATTTTGAATTTGAAGCAAAAGGCTTGTGATCTCCGTGGACAACTCAGCATCCAGGGCAGCTCGCTATGTGAATCATGCAATAAAAGACTCCAAAATACAGAAAACCTAGTCGAGTAAGGGTTTCCTGCTAGAGAATTTCTTAATACTTTTTTCTATCTACTTAGAGTTCTGAGTTATGGAGAGGAACATACTTTTAATAGACTTATACTAAAGTGAGCTACTTTTCTCCAGGGGGAAACAAAATGCTGGTCTTTCTCCAGAGATTAGCTCCTCAACCGAAGCATCATCAATCGTTGGGTCCAATTCTGTATCTCGTTTGGTACCCGGTACTGGTGGCATGGTAAGGCCATAAGAGTACCACAGCCTGAGGCTTTTCCTTTTTGGCCAGAAATGGACTGTCTGAACTGCTACTTTGCTATAACCTCCCTCTGTCTGGATGGTCCAATGTTATTCCTAATATCTGGAATGGAAAACGTAGACTGTATAAGCAAGTTAGTCACGCGAGTTGGATTTCTCCAGATATACAATAAGAACGAAGTGCCTGAGGTATCTAGTAAAAAGTATGCCGGAGGAACTAAATGTCCTCGTTCTCTTACATATAAAAATAATAGATTGAGTAGCAAAGAATCCAGGCTCATTGAAGTTAAGGATGACTGGACGAAAACTCAACCTGGTTGTGCTTTTAGTTCTTCTGTTGCTCAGTTCCATTATTCTCATTTCAGGCGGAGCTCGTCGAACAATTAAGGAGGCAAGCTGCACAGCATTCATCACCTTCAACAGGTAAGCCAGCTCACCAGCTGCAACTTGATTACTAATTATTAACACAATACAAGTTCAGGTGGTAATATCTATAAACATACTTCTTGATCTTCATTTCGAACAATTGTGCTCAAAGAAGCAAAAGTTAATAGCAACGATGTTAGTCCTAGTAGTTCAAAATGCTTCATTTTTTCTAGGTGCTCAAAGATTGGCAAGGCAAAACTCAAATAGCCCACAGCTAAACAGGCTTCAAGGGCCGAGTATTAGAACAGAGGTAAATCTCTATGCCTTACTAGAGTTCACCGGTGCTGCTACTGCCAGTTTATGGACTGAATTTAAGCAACTATATATGCACGTTATTGTTTCAGGAACCTGGGGGTGGACCACCAACTGCATTAGCTAAGCTGACAAACCGACTCAACTTCTTGAAAGAAAGAAGGGCGCTGCTTGCAAGCGAAATGCAAAACTTAGATATGGCTCGCCCACCAGCGGCACCACCTACTGCTCCAGCTCCAAATAAAGACTCAAC
Organism: Puccinellia tenuiflora; assembly: GCA_012064385.1. Classification (NCBI taxonomy): domain Eukaryota; kingdom Viridiplantae; phylum Streptophyta; class Magnoliopsida; order Poales; family Poaceae; genus Puccinellia; species Puccinellia tenuiflora. The sequence goes on from QRDG01000072.1 coordinate 93,207, forward strand.
ATGAGGATTGGGAATTCGATACTGCACATCTTTAAGCTAGAAAATCAAATAGTGAAGCGGTGCACATATGACGACGCCAAAGGGGCTACTTCTGTGAGTTGGAGATGCACATGGTGATCTTACCATAAGTTGGACCCACTTCGAGGTGCGTGCGGATGTATTTTCACTGGAAAAGGAGCATCACTGCTAGTGTTCACCAAAATCGTTGATCGCACAAATTGCCTAGTTTTAGGGTAACGTAATTAATTGCTGTGTTTCCATAATGATATGTTAAAAGTATTGTAGCAAGATTGACTGCCGATCTGCTTCGCATTGTGGCTTGTATAAAGATATCTTCATAAATTCTGGACCACAGCCAAAGTGCTCTTCCAAATGCAGTTTGGCGGCTGTTTTTTTCTTTTTCGAGAGTACGCGAAAGCGTACCTTAGTTTTATAGAAGTTATAAGAATCATTTACAAGATCATGTCCAAATCTGAGAACAGAATGGACATAGCACACTTACACCCACACCCACACTTAACCCCACTTTACTCCTCACTAGGGCCTCCTGCTCCTAGTACTAACCAAGGTTTAAAATAGTGTGCTACTAGAAATAGCGGCGACTTCCTCCATATGCTATGCACGCTATAGTAGGCTAATAGCGTGCAATATTTAAATGGCGATTTAAAAAGAAATACGATATATAGTAAAAAATAAAGGATATATAGTCCAAAAATATCAGAACAATATATGCATAAGCAAATAAAAAACAGTTTTCCAATTATATAGAAGCCTAACATCAACATTCACGGGACAACAACATAGCATAAGTTACGTATTGAGAATCATCAACATTAACAATGTCATCTTCCGATCAAGAAGAGGAAACAACAGATTGCAGTTCATCACCATGATAAACACGAAGCAACTTCTTCTTGATATGATGAAAAACTCGGGTCTTTGGATCGACATGACATGCTAGAAGTTATGACGTTTTAACGCGATATAGCATGTTATTTCACGAATAATATCATAGCCCGCACTAAAATTTAGCGTTGACTCACCAGATATGCTATAGTAGCGCGCTATGTTTCTCCATGCTCCTAACCCAACATCTCTCTGCCTAATCCCTCCTCTGGCCATCAACCATAGGTTCATCTCATCAAGGACCCTTGCTGCTAGTCGTATCGCATCGCTGAGAATTGCTTCTCTGTGTTTCCAAACACCCAAGCATTGCGAATCTTCCAAAGTGACCAACACATCAAGCAAATCTCTAGGTCCTTCCTCTCCTTATGTGGGTGTCTTTGTCTTTCCTCTAGCCACCAGTCCTGAACCCTATTGTCCGTCTCCGATATGTTAGCTTGTATGTGCAGGTCTTGGAAACAGGTGAACCGGACTTGTGTCGCAAACGGACACAACATTAAGATGTGCTCCCCGCGTGCAACCATACACCACAGGGGTCAACCTGATCTTGTAGGCCATGCCTTGCGATACGATCTGAAGTCCAAAGGCAGTGCAGGGAAGAGAGCCATATAAAAAGCTTACATTTTAGAGGTGCTCGTTGCTCCAGATCTGCTCCGTCAGGCTTCCTGACAAAGCATTATGTAGGTGGACTGCACCGTGTACTCTCCTGATCTGAACCATGGCCTCTTGAAAACATCATCTTCTCCCGCCGGTCGTTGACCATGTTGGTGGCAAGCCAAAGGTTCACCCATTGATCTGCGTCAAGGGGGGCGGGGCACCTTCAGGTCTGACATCCATCTGTTATCTAGCATTCATTCATCCACTCTCATGTGGTTCTTGCATCTATTGCCGAGTAGGTCGCAAACAAGGGAGCAATGTCTGTTGTTGCTGATCTTCCCTAAATCGATTTGTCACGCCAGCACATGGTCTTCTTTCCATGTCCTACTTCAATGTTGATACACGTTCATATATTGTAAAGTAACTAGCAGTTTAAACGTTTAGTACATGATCAAAACACCCCAAAAGGGACCGTGGCGGCAACATAAAGTCCCTTTGGCTTCCCCGACCTTTGAAGTAACCAAGTCACTAGGAACTACTTTTCAACTGAGCAGATTTCAAAGATGCAAAAAAACATTATCAACTTAGGTTGTTTAGTTCAGAAAGGTACGGTTCCATGGTTTCATAACACATCTTCACTTATTAGTTCCAACTTAATTAGCCAACATATTTAACCATTAATTCATTTAATGTCTCAAAAGAATTGCAGTGTATCAAGTTACCACTGTCTAATGATCTACAAGACTGTACAAGTTTTAGTTATACCATTACTACACATACGTCATATTTAGTTCCAACATATAACAAGCAACCAAATCAATTACTATTCAACTCTCTAACAAGATATAAACGAAGAAAGAGAGTGTTAATCCTTTCTTTAAAAGAAGCAAATCAATGATCTTAACAAAATATAAGTGAATCAACAAGAGCAAAAAAATTAACAAAGCAATAACTCAATAGATATAAGCGCATCACAATGAGCATTCCATAAATAACTGGAGCGTGTCTCTCTCTCAAATAAGAGTGTAAGGTATAATGATTATAAATACCATCAAGAAACAACAAAAAAACATAACATAAAGACGCTCCAAGAACAGCATATGTCATGTACAGCAATAAAAATATAGTTTCAAGGGAAACAAACTGATAATTATTGACGAAGAAGGAGATGTCTTGGGCATCCCCAAGCTTAGATGCTTGGTACTTTTTGAATATTTCTTGGTGGTACCTTGGTCATCCCCAAGCTTGAGCTTTTATCTCTTCTTGGTTTCCTTTCATCATCCTCTCTCATGAAACTTGAAGACTTTCTTCACACAACACTCTCGAAAACTTATTAGAGGGGTTAGTATCCTTTAAAAGAAAATCCACTTAGGTATTTTAAGGACAAGTTGCATAAACTCCATTTAACATTAGCTACTATATACCAACCCTTTGTAACACCTTTTCCCAAAATAAATCACAAATAAAGCTCGTATAAGAAGTAACATAAATAAAGACATAAATTGGCCAAATAGGACAATTTCTAGGAGAAAAAATAAATAAATAATACTTTCGGACCTTCAAACAACAAGTTCAAGATGGTTTTTTAAAGATAACAAACAGATCTAAACACAAAAAAGAAATGTCTTCATATCATTTTCTAATGATTTACTATGAATTTTTAGTACATGTCAATATTTTTGTTTCTAGACAGCAAAGCAAAGAAGCAACTTTCAGGCACTACAGGCTACTCTTGGTACATAAAGCAAAAATATAGAAATGAAGTTGGTACAGAGGTAACAACTTCATTGAAGACTCACAAAAAAAATAAAACAAAACAAGTGGGTTGCCTTGCACACGCTCTTTCTTTATAGCAATTAAGATAGGCTTATAATTTAAAAGATGCTCACATAAAAACTAGAATTCAAGCACAAAAGAGAGTATCAAATAAGAACACATACAACTCATTTAAGTCTAACCCACGTCCTATGCATAGGGATCTTGTAGAAAATCATTGAAGCACAATGTAACTAGCATAGGAAGGCAAAACAAGTGCAACTTCAAAAAAATCAGATAAAGAGAGGTGTTTAAGTAACATAAAGATTTCTACTACCATATTTCCCTCTCTCATAATAATTTTCAGCAGCATCATGAACAAACTCAATAATATATCTATCAAAATTATCCTTCTTTTCATGATCCACAAGCATATAAATTTTATCACCCTCCAAAATAGTGGGATCAACATAGTTTAAAGTTTTAACCTCTTCAAACCCACTTTTTGTAGTAGTATAATTAATATCATCAGACATAGACTCACTACTAGCATCAAACATGTTTTTTTAGATCAAAGCAAACATTATCATTGTCTTCCCAATCATGATCTTTACAATAAGTAGTAGGCATACCATAATCATTCTCAATAGTACCTACAGATATAGCATCAGCATAAAAAGCAATACATTCATCAAGTGTGTCATCTAAATCATAAAGTTTATCATGTTTACTCCAATCATACTTTTCTTTTAGTGAGCATATTCTAATAAATTTTCTTTCTATAGTTTCTCCATTACTAGCTTTTGGTTAAAAGCATGTAACTTTTTTGAAAAGTACGTCAAGATTAGGGTTACAATTCCAATCCATCAATTCTCTTTTTTCATTGTTTTGTTGTGTCAATGAAGTTATTACCTCAAAGATAACTAGCATACTGGAATTTCAATATTTTTGGTATTTTTAATTTTCACGAAGGCAAACAAACAAACTAAACAAGATAAAAAGTAACTATGCGAGAATAGTAATTAGCAAGCAAGTAAAGTGGAAGTGTGTAACTCCTCTTTGTGTGCCACCAGGGGCAGGGGCGGCCAGCAGGTGCGTAAAGGGGTCGTTGCATAGAAAACAAAAAATTCCTACGTAACAAGCGGAAGAAACCCCACGATCTAGATCTATTAGATGCAAGTAGCGAAGTGGAGATCCAATCTCTTACCCTCGAAGATCGAGCAAACGTTTTGTCGGTGCAGGAGTTGGCTATTCGATCCCCGCAACTAGACTCATATAGTCATGAGGAGATGTATTATCCACACGATCCAATCCGATGAAGCGCCGCACAAGCAGCACCTCCGCGGTATCCACACGTACGGCTTGATGTAAACTTCTCCTTCTTGATCCCGCAAGCAAGGTAGAAGTGGCTGGATGGATCTCAGCAGCACGATCATTGTGATGGTGTTGATGGTGGAGATCTCCCGCGGGCAGGGCTTCGCCAAGCTGTACATGAGGAAGAGAGGAGGAGGTGGAGGTGGGTGCGGCTAGGGCATAGGGGAGGCCGGCAGCCAGGGCTTGGAGTGCCTCTCCCTTGGCCGCACCCCACCTTATATAGGTGGCGGCTAGGGCAAGGGGTGGGGCGCCCCATCTAGGGCCGACTGCCCTTGGGTGCCTTGGCCCCCAAGCAAGCCGAGTCCTACATGGACTAGGCCTCCACTCCCCTTTTTCCATATGTTGGCCGGCTGGGCCAAGTGTGCTGCCAGCCTGCCATGGTGCGACCAGCCCAGTAGGGCTGCTGCACCACCACTTTGGCCCATGTGGGTCCACACCCAGGTGGTCCCCACTTCTAGACCCTTCTAGAACCTTCCAGAAAATTCTGGAACCCTTCCAGAAAATCCCGGAACTTTTCCGACACCTCCGTAAACCACTTTCCTTATATGACTTATTCTCCGGACTCTTCCGGATCTCCTCGTGATGTCTAGGATCTCATCCGAGACTCTGAATCAATATTCGTCCATACCATCAATTATCTCATCGCAAACCCTAGCTACATCGGAGCGTTAAGTGTGTGACCCTACGGGTTCAAGAACATGCAGACATGATCCGATCAATAATCAATAGCGGGGCCGGGATGACCATATTGACTCCTACACATTCAACGAAGTTCCTTATCGATTGAACCACGATGCCGGAGATTCTTAATCTCGTATACGATTCCCTTTGTCTCGTGATATTTAATTTGCCCGAGATTTGATTGTCGATATCTCCATATCTAGTTCCATCTCGTTACCTGGCAAATTCTCTTTACTCGTCCATAATATAGGATCTCCGTGATTACTCCTAATCACACGTTTGCAAACTTTCCAGATGCTATATTACCGAGTGGGCCCAGAAATATTCTACTCCGTCACATGGAGGGACAAATCCCACTCTTGATACATATCACCCAACAACCTACCATCGGAGATACCTGAAAGCCACCTTTATAATCACCCAGTTACGAAGCGACGTTTGATGTCCATAAAGTATTCCTCCGATAAGCGGGGGTGATATAATCTCATGGTCTAAGTAAACTATACTTGGCATACAAAAGATTTTAGCAATGAAACTTGTGTGACATGATCAATTGCAACTCTTTATTATCGGGTCTTGTCCATCACGTCATTATCCTAATGATGTGACTCCGTTATCAAGTGACTATAACAAGTCCATGGTCAGGAAACTCTAACCATCTCTTGACTAACGAACTAGTCCAGTAGAGGCTTACTAGGGACACCTGGTTGTTTATATTGCACACATGTATTATGTTTCCGGTTAATACAATTATAGCATGGATAATATACTATTATCATAAACATGAATATGCTAATAAACCATTTTATTATTGCCTCTAGGGCATATTCCCAATAGTCTCCCACTTGCACCAGAGTCAATAATCTAGTTTATATTTTCTTGAGCCAACACCCTTGGAGTCTCAGTGTTGATCATGTTTGCTCATGGAAGAGGTTCTGTCCGTGTTCTGTACTATACCATTCTCTATGTTCTTTGCAAAACGTCAATGTCACCTACTTTGACATTACTTTATCATCACATGATAAACCTCTTATCATCACATGATAAACCTCATCATCATATGATGAATATAATATATTTGGTTACAGAGTGAGATTTTTGTTTCCCTTTCATGCCTACATGACATATGATCAGTCAAATGAACTTTCACATAGTATGTGCACCCGGAACTCACTCAATCTTGAAACAAAATTTCTCAAACCAAAATATTATATCTTTTAATCCTTGAATTATTCATATACTCTATATGTTGTAGACTCAACAAATCGACAGTGCAATCCAAGTCACTTCGATATTTTCGATCACGCTTTCACTGCGCTTTTGCCTTCATGAGATCTCCAATCTAGTTTGGTGTCATGACTTCAACCAAGTCTACCAATCTCTAGATTCAATTATCTCATCACTATGTTGAAATGACTCCTCATCCTAACACGTTCTTCTAACCAAGAACTTGGGTCACATTTCATCAACTACAAAATTATGGTTCTTATATGTTTAGTCCTATGAACAATTCATAGCAAATACCAACATATCCTCCAACCATTATTTCTGTACTGAGTTATCAACTCAATGTTTCACCTATTTCTCACAAGAAAATGAAACCTTTCTTTTCTTGTTCCATTTTGAACTCCTTCAAAATCTTACTTAGGTTAAACATTCTGACATAATGCTTTACATCTATCTCCATAGATATTTAACGCTCAAACTAACTTCATAAGTTATACATTGGTTCCTGACTTATTTACAACATTTATGAAATCTCTATTTCACACAAACAAGATGTTGTAAACTCCCACTCAAATATACACTATACACATATTAAATTGTGAAACCACTTTGGCTCCCACTCAGAAATATGTTATCCTTATATTTGACCATGATTAACTAGCTCCCACTAACATATGTCACAACATATTTTGATCATGGAAAATAGTTTCTGCTCTAACTTAATATATGGCACCACATATTTTAATTAGATCCCACTCAGTTCTTTATGCACTTTCTCGATACTTTGGACACCTCCAAAATCTTAATTAACTTTTAAATCGAGAACTCATATACGAACACTAGTACTTTGCTAGCTTTAAGTTTTATTTATTCTCTACAAAACTCCTTTTGAGGAAAAAATATGTGAAACATCACTTTCACAAAATCAAGTAACAATTACTTTGTGATTTAAACTTAACATAGGATGACTCTTAGTCACTTTCATATTTAAGGCTTCTATTTCTTCTTTGTAGTTTCATAGGTATATGTTGTTTCTTAAACATGACAAGTAAATCATGAATATTATTTTGCAACATGACAAAATTATATATTCTTGAATCCTACTATTCTTAGAAAAACTGAATTCGAATTCAATGATCATCATCATTAATTCCTCCTTTCATGTGTCAAGTAAAACCCCAAACAGAAACACTTTCCGTCGTGTTACTCGATACATTAAAGTCAAGGTCAATAAATTTATTTATGTTTATCATTTATTCCAGCAACTCTTTTATCAATGAAACCCTTTCATGATAAACCACTAAAATACTTAGCACAACCAACAATTTGGTCTGCCCCTTTTAGTCTCATGTTGTGGAAACCTTATCCATAGTCACATATGAATAAACACTACAAAATACTTATTCGCATTGGCTTCCAATTATCTCATAATTACCACGATATCACTTATGGAATCGTTTATGCGAATCATTAAATAGATCCTTATTTAATTTGAGTGTTTTCTGTCTTACAGATATACCTAAATGTTTTTCTTAAACCCTAAAAATAAATCCCTTTCTGCTAAACCACACAATATCTAATAGAGTGCGATTACAAAATTTCTGGATATATGAAACACCTTTGAAACAATTCTAAAATTATGTAATTTGTGACAACACTTTGCACAAGTCTCCATACTAAACAATAACTCAAATGTCAGTCCCTTTTGATCAAATCAAAAGGACTTAATTATCTTGTTAACTTAATATCCTTATGCTCCAAAATTTATTTGATCTTATCAAATATAATAACTCAAAATAAATACAACTTATTTACTCTTGTTATTTATGATGGAGCACACAAAATAATGACATTATATTTGCTGAAAACATACCCAACACTTGTGTTTTTCCAGCAATTCACGGCACACTTCTAAAGTAGTGGCGATTTTAGTCATACTACTTCAACAACTTCAACAAGGCGCATGTGTTAAACATCAAAATGTTCTTCACAATACTTAGCATGAATAAAATTGTCATTATTAAGTTTTAGATATCCTTTTAGTATGTTTCTTATTTATAAATGTTCAACCAATTTATCATCTAGATTATAATAAGAATAATACACTCATAATCGAAACTTGTGATTTCCAAGAGGGACTACTCATGAAAATAGAACAACCATTGTCTTTAACATGAATAACCGTCTCACATAAGCAAGACACACTAATTAAAATCACACTTAATTTGATTACAAAACTTATTCAAATCCTTTAATAAAAAATGATAAATGTAGAGACAGATCATCGCCAGCATCAACTCCTTGATTGTCACCATTCCGCAACGTCTTCCCAGATCCTCTATGCAAATCTTAAGTAGCAGGTCCTGTTTTCATAAAACAAAATAAGTATCAAATACTTATCAGAACCGCCACAATTGCAATTTGGACTTAAACATTTATAACTTGTATATCACTATATACCTTCTGTATTGTCAACTTCTCCTGATATGGGTTCCACTTTGACATGACGCAGCCGAGACACAAACTCACAGAAAGTGATCGAATCCCTTCCCATGACATAGTCTCTGACATAATTCTTAAAGTTGAGGGGAAGCGAGCGCAGCACCCCATCTATCACGAAATCATCATTCATCTCGTAGTTCTAAACATCCACCATAGTATAATACATCTTATACATTTTCCTCAGGTGTTGTTCCAAGCAAGAGTTTTCTTCCATCTTAGTTGAAAGAAATTCATTCAGACAATCAAACCTTACAATTCTGACTTGTGCTAAGAACCTATTCTTCCGCTCACCAACAATATCATTGGCACTCAAGTCGGTGAATTGTCTACTTAGGTCAGAATTCATGAAGGTGCACATCATCCACTCGACTTTCAAGTCTGTGGTCCTCTGTTCGAGCCACTCCATGTGATCCTCATAACTTGCAGAAGTATCGGGTTTAACTTCTAAAGGTTCATCTAACATCTAGAGCTCAGCATGGGTGTGGAGGACTTCTCTCAGACGCAGGTACCACTCGACAAAGTTTGACCCATCGAGACGTAGCTCTTCAGCAAGGAAGAGTTGGTCATAGTCGGCCATGATCTACAAGGATTTTTGCAAAGACATCTTCAGGACTTTTGTTTATGATAATTTTAGTTCATCTTAATCAAAATTACTACATGAACTCTGATGCATGTAAAATGCATACATGAACTTTGCATTATAATACTCATATTTCAATCATATTTGCATCATATAAGGGTAATATCATTGTTTTATAATGATTTTGGGAAGATTTCACAGTTTTCCTATTTTTCTGGAATTAACCCTGCACTGGCAGAAAACCCTATTTTCTATATTTTGATGTTTCAGGGACCCAAATGACGTCCAAATGACCTGAAAATTTACGAGCATCATTTTTTGGAAGGAACGAAGCTTGGGAGTCAAGGAAGCGCACGAGAGGAGGCCCGAGGACCAAATTAGGTGGTCCCACGCGGCCAGATTCCTTGGTTGCGTGGGGACCCCTCTTTTGGGCCTCGATGCTCCGTTGCCGTCGATCTTCGTCCCCACGCCTCCGTCTTGACCTAAAAACGCCTATCAAAATAGCCTCCCGACGTTTTCCAGAAGAGAGCGCCGCCGAAAGATAGAAACCACAAAACAGAGACCTGGAGTTGCAGATTAGAGGGGGAAAACTCCGGCGGGGCGCTGCCGGTGTGGTCTCCATCTCCCCCAACGACATCTCCACCGTCTCCATGATGAAGAGGGAGTAGTCCACCCCTGGACTATGGGTTTGTGGAAGTAACTTATGTATCTCTCCTCTCTCTTGAGCTTCACTAATTAGCACCGTATGAGCTGCCGAACATGATTACGGTCATCTATGTAATACCTTTGTGGTGGATCTCTTTATGAGTTAATATATGTTTGAGATTGCAATTGGTTTGTTTCAGTTATGAAAGTAGATCCATATTATGTACCCCGTTCTTGTTTACTTGTTTTGATCAAGCATGTTTATGAGAGCGTGTGTGGAGGAACGTGTGCATTAGTTGGAGTAATGAGGGGGTGGCTAGTGCGATGAAAGTGAGAGAAGTTCCGCGATCCACTTGGGTATTTTTACCTTACTTTGTTGCCTCAATGGGGATAAAGAAAAATACCATGCTACCGGAGGTGTGGGTGTGACCATTGCCACTTCTGCATGACTAGATCTAGCATGTTCTTATTTTAACTTCATGTCATAAGACTTAAAGCTATACACTGATTTATCTTAATTACCGAGGTGCTAAGATTTAGTTCACATCTTGGTGGAGTGTAAGAGAGATTAATAAACAAAAGATCTCTATGTTGGGACGTGATGCCCATATAATTAGTAACTTGTCATGAAACCTTTTTTGTTGCAATCTCATATGTTAATTCTAGTGTTCCATTGTCTACCACTTTATTAAAGAGAGAGTGCATTTGTGAAACCATGAACCCCGGTCCATTTTTAATCATAAGAAACACCTTTCCAACAAATTTTATCCATTTTCTGCCATTTAAAAATCCGAAAATACAAAAATACTTTTATATCTTGCATTCACAATACAAAACCCAAAAATATCATCCATCATTGTTTCAACCATCCTTGCATATTTATTTATCATCATTGCATATTTATTTCTTGTTTTGCATTTGTTTTACTTTGATATCATTCTCACACCTTGTGCTTGACAACCACTTGGTGAGGTTGAGGGCACAAAACAATTTACTTTGTTTTTTAGGTTTTCAAGAGAAGGATAAGAAGATAAATCTTTCGCTACTGATTCCCCGAGAGTTCGATATTAAACCCTCGAGTCACCCCTCGTGGGGAAAACTGTCTTTCCTATACTATACACTCTGCACTTGGAGTCTCAACCTAACCATATTCATTTGACGCAGGTAACTACGTCAAAGGCCATCAAGACAATTTTCTGGCGTCGTTGCCGGGGAATCATTGCTGAAAAGATTTGTCCAAGGAGTATCTCACAACAAAGTCAACTTGATCACCAACTTGTTCTAACACCTAAGCTTGGGGAGGTTGCACCTAAGTGAGCATCATCTTATCCATCTTTACCTTCAAATCATTTTATTTTGTTTTGTTTTTGTCTTGCATATCATCTTTATATTTCGGTTTGCATATTTTATTTTCAGTTTTGCATTTTGTGTTGCACTTGTTATTTCAGTTTGCATTGTTTAGTGTCATTTTACTTTCAGTTTTGCATTTAAAAATTAAAAACACATAAAAATCTGCAAAAATGGGTGATAGAACTAAGTTGTGTGACTACACAAACACTCCAAATGATCAATTTATTGCTAGGCCCATTGCCACACCTGAGATAACAGCTGATAGTTATGAAGTAAGTCCTAGTTTGTTGAACTTGATAACTAGGGAACAATTTGGCGGTAGTGCTATGGAGGATGCCTCTATGCATCTTCATGATTTTGTTGAAATATGTGACATGCAAAATTTTAAAAATGTGGAAAGTGATATTCTAAAACTGAAATTATTTCCTTTCTCGCGTAGAGGAAAAGCTAAAGAATGGTTGCATTCACTACCTACTGATAGCACTAATTCTTGGAGTGATCTAAAAGAAGCTTTCATTAAGAAATATTATCCTCATGTTAAAATTTTGCAAAATAGAAACAATATCCTTTCTTTTAGGCAAAATGAAAATGAACATGTTGCTATGGCTTGGGATAGGATAAAACTTATGCTTAGAACTTGTCCTTCACATGGGGTTAATGAATGGACCATATTACACTCTTTTTATAATGGTCTAAATTACATATCTAGAAATATTCTTGATTCGGCCGCTGGAGGGGCTTTTATGGGAAAAACTATAGTAGAAGCTAAGAACATCTTAGAAAGTATTTTGCAAAACTATAGTTAATAGAATACTGAAAGAGCGTCTAATCCATCTAAAATGGACACTATTCTTGCTTTCATTAATAAACAAAATATTGAGAATGTCCCTTTGCAAGAACTAGTTGGTAATAATCTTGAAAGTGTTGATGTTAACTTCATTAGGAACTATGGTAATAATGGGTATGGTCACAACAATTATAATCCCTATAATAAACCCCCATATGTGCCAAACAAATATACCACTAATAGCAATGTTTCTAGTGACTTGGAAAACACCATTAGGTCATTTATATCTACTCAAAAGGAGCTTAATAAGGAATTTATATCTAAGTTCGAAAAACATGACTCTTTGTTTGAAAGGGTAGATCAGCTCACTAAGGAAGTTTCCTCATTAAAGAACACCATTACAGCTCAAAAATATGAGGAAACAATTAAATATTGCCAAGAGGTTATAAATAAATCTTGGGAACACATTCATGAGAAAGAGAGAGTTGCTAAGGAAACTATTATGGTAATGAAAGAGAAAAAAGTTGAGGAAGTTAAAATGCTTAGTGAAGTCAAGGAACCATTACTTGACTTATATAATTGTAGCTTGCATGAATTAATATCTATCTTACAAATAGTTGCAAGTGATCTTTCCATCAACTCCAACCAAGCAGGTTTAGGTTCTTATATTGCTAATCATGTTTTAAAAGAAAAGATTGCTAGGTACAACCAAGAAGCTATGATACCACCTAAGCTTGGGGATGTATGGATTCCCAAAGTACTAGTAACCATTGGAAAAGAGACACACCATGCTATATTAGATCTAGGATCTAGTGTCTCTGTTTTATCTAAAGAATTATATGAAGTTCTTGAATTAAAGAATCTTGAAAAATGCTCTATTGAACTTGCACTTGCTGATGATTCCATTAAACATGATTTAGAAAAGTAAGTGATCTTATGGTAGAGTTGCATATGACATTTGTACCTGTTGATTTTCTAATCATGGATATGGGGAATAAAACCTCTAGTCCAATTATTCTTGGAAGACCATTTCTTCGTACCACAGGTGCTATCATTGATTCAAAAGAAGGGAATGTGAAGTTTCAGTTTCCACACAAGAAGTGCATGGAACATTTCCCAAGGAAGAGAGACACACCAAAGTTCAAGTTCCCTCATGAGCTTCGTCCACAATAAGTATCAAGTAAGAAGCCTGCTATATGGCTATAAAGAAAGCACTTTACGAGAGGCAACCCGGTTGTTTTTATTTTTTATTTTATTTGTGTCCTCTTGCTGTAACAAGAGACTTAGTTTTTAGTTTTGTTTCTGAAATTTTTAATAAAGTACCAATTTTTACCCATTTTGGTTTGAAAAAGTTGCTATTTGCATTCGGAGATTTTATTCCAGCACAAATCTGTGCATGGTTTGATTTTTCATTCCTATTCTGTAACTCCGAAAGAGCTGAAAGTTTTACTGTAACTGCAGCTTTTCATCCTCTGTATGCATGAATTTTTTAAGAATTTTCTACATTCTTAAGCTGGGTAGAAAAATGCTTTTCACAGCTGATGCTGTCCCATTTTGTTTGATGCATTCTTTGAACTTTTAACTTGAATCTTTTTTATCCAATTGAGTTTATAAGTAGGCATACAACATTATACACTTTCTAGACATTAATATGAATTTTTGTCTAAGGGTTCTATGCAGCAAGTAATTCATTTGTCTATCACTACTAATGTCACCCCACAGAAAAGAAATGGGAGAAACAGTGTTGAAGTTTTTCACAGGGATTAGAGGAGATGCACCAAGAGCTATCCAAGGATGGTGAAGACCATAAGCTTGGGGATGTGAAGACAACCCCACTAGACCAACACACTCTCGGGTTGCACACGTCTAACTTCTGTTTTTCGATCAATGCACTTTATCGCATAAACTTGGAGCGTCTTTTATTTGCTTTTTATTTTGGTTTGATTTTTGTTTTGAGACCACCACTATCATTTTTATATGAGAGAGCTACTGGAAGTTTGGTTTGAATTAAGTTGGATGCTATAATAAGATTGGGAAAGGGATGTTTGAGTTGATTTAAAAAGATATATATAGTTGCATGATTCATGTGCTTTTTAATGAGTGTTAATTTGCAAGTGTTTTATCAAGAGCTATCTCTTATTCATGTTTTGATGCTGAATGTTACTTTACTTTGTTTAACATGGATTGGTTAGTTCTATTGACACTTGTGCATGCATTTAGACGGTCAACTTTCTCCCTTTTGCTAGCCCAAAAATTCCAACAAGTAAAAACTTGTTTTCCAACACCTTCAACCAAAGTTTTTCCAGTGAGTCCACCATATCTACCTATTAGCTTTATGCTATTCCGAGTATGTTTATCATGTTACTTTGTATTATCTATACCTCTGAATTAAAATGCTTATGTTATTGATTGTTATGGGAAAGTTGGTTAAATAGCTCTCACACCTTACTATTGCATTTAATAAACATGAACCATTGTGATTAAAATTATGAAGTTGTGAGATTGACAAGAGTCTTGGTTGGTAGTTAGCCCAATTGTGTTGTCACATGGCAAGCTTTCAACATGCTCATAATTATATTTAGTTGATATCATGTACTTTTGTTTATGGATGCCTATCATAGTGCCAAATAAATGTGGAAACTAAGTGAGTTTAAGTATTTTGTACAAATGGCTAGAGAGACACCTGGGCCGCTAATCTAAGCCATGCTGCCATGGTGGAAATTTACTTACATTCTATGTGAACCTTCAGTGATGCACCTCATAATAAAAGGCTATATCAATAGTAAATAAAAAGGGTGTTGAGATTGTTCATTATGTTTGTTTGTCTTGTCATTTTGACATGGGCTTGTTCCATGTCCTGGGACAAGAGGTACCCCAGTTGACCCTCTTGATGACGCTATTATACAATGACTATTACTTGAACTTGCTTTGTATCCCAAGTTGAGTAACACCATGGTGTAGGTACTCGTATTCACGGGGCATGAGACTTTCAACCATTTCTTTGTCAAGCACACTACTCATATTTGCTTTCACTTTAAATTTTAACCATTCAAGATGTTATGATAAGGGGTAATGAGAGCTTAACACCAATACCACATTGCAAACATTAACTTAAGTAGAAGTATTTGGAAGTTAGATCAAACTTGTTCATGTTTTACCTCTACTCATATATATATTTCCAAAGTGTCCACTTTTATATTCAGTTTTATAAGAGTACTCTATGACCATTATAGGATGTTTTTACTTTTCATTATGCATACATTTGGTCCATAGTACTTTCTTCTATGTTACAATTTGTGAATTATCATTGAACATCCTTGCATTGAGTAATTGATATCACTTCATAATCTATCTTGCATATTGCTACTCCTTTAAAGAATGAGTCATTTGACTTTATGTAGCAATAGTAATCATCTTTGATATCCATTGTTAGTCTTAAAATGCAAAGTCCATGTTGGTTTTATCACCTTTATACTCGAGGACGAGTATAGGTTAAGCTTGGGGATGTTGATGCACGTAAAATGCATACATGAACTTTGCATTATAATACTCATATTTCAATCATATTTGCATCATATAAGGGTAATATCATTGTTTTATAATGATTTTGGGAAGATTTCACAGTTTCCTATTTTTCTGGAACTAACCCTGCACTGGCAGAAAACCCTATTTTCTATATTTTGATGTTTCAGGGACCCAAACGACGTCCGAATGACCTGAAAATTTATGAGCATCATTTTTTGGAAGGAACGAAGCTTGGGAGTCAAGGAAGTGCACGAGAGGAGGCCCGAGGACCAAATTAGGTGGTCCCACGCGGCCAGATTCCTTGGCCGTGTGGGGACCCCTCTTTTTGGCCTCGAGGCTCCGTTGTCGTCGATCTTCGTCCCCACGCATCCGACTTGACCTAAAAACGCCTATAAAAATAGCCTCCCGACGTTTTCCAGAAGAGAGCACCGCCGAAAGATAGAAACCACGAAACAGAGACCTGGAGTTGCAGATTGGAGGGGGAAAACTCCGGCGGGGCGCTGCTGGTGTGGTCTCCATCTCCCCCAATGACATCTCCACCGTCTCCATGATGAAGAGGGAGTAGTCCACCCCTGGACTATGGGTTTGTGGAAGTAACTTATGTATCTCTCCTCTCTCTTGAGCTTCACTAATTAGTACCGTATGAGCTGCCGAACATGATTACGGTCATCTATGTAATACCTTTGTGGTGGATCTCTTTATGAGTTAATATATGTTTGAGATTGCAATTGGTTTGTTTCAGTTATGAAAGTAGATGCATATTATGTACCCCGTTCTTGTTTACTTGTTTTGATCAAGCATGTTTATGAGAGCGTGTGTGGGGGAACGTGTGCATTAGTTGGAGTAATGAGGGGGTGGCTAGTGCGGTGAAAGTGAGAGAAGTTCCGCGATCCACTTGGGTATTTTTACCTTACATTGTTGCCTCACTAGGGATAAAGAAAAATACCATGCTACCGGAGGTGTGGGTGTGACCATTGCCGCTTCTGCATGACTAGATCTAGAATGTTCTTATTTTAACTTCATGTCATAAGACTTGAAGCTATACTCTGATTTATCTTAATTACCGAGGTGCTAAGATTTAGTTCACATCTTGGTGGAGTGTAAGAGAGATTAATAAACAAAAGATCTCTATGTTAGGACGTGCACTACCACAGAAAGGGTTATAGGGAGGTTGTCACTCTGTGGCGCACCGTTAATAGGTGCGCCACAGAATTATTTCTGTGGCGCATGTGGTTCCATGCGCCACAGAAATTTTCTCCTTTCTGTGGCGCATCCTTTGCCCATGCGCCACAGAATATCCACTTTCTGTGGCGCATCCAACACCATGCGCCACAGAATGTCGAGTTTCTGTGGCGCACCAGTCACGGTGCGCCACAGAATTTCGATGGGTCCCACGAGTAATCATTGAGCCAAAGTCCATCTGGGTAAATTCTGTGGCGCACCGTGGCTGGTGCGCCACAGAAACTCGACATTCTGTGGCGCATCTGGCCCCATGCGTCACAGAAATATGATGGGCCCGGCACCAATGAAAAAATGCTGCACAATTCTGTGGCGCATGGGGCCACATGCGCCACAGAAAGTGACATTTCTGTGCCGTATGTGGTTCCATGCGCCACAGAATTGTGCAGCATTTTTTCACCCCACGCACCCCCCCCCCCTGTGGATCGCCTTTTCAGTTTTGCACGAAGTGAAAGAAAATGATAAAAAAACAAAAAATAAAATCCTTTCAGATATAGGGAAGGTTTAGGGTCTATTTGTTACGAAAAATTTAAAATACACATTTTGACTTTTTTTCCAAAAGTAGGTGAAAAAATATTAAAACGGGCATAACTTTTGCATACGACGTCGAAAAAATGCGTTTAATACCTTAAAAAAAACTAGAGAAAATTTCGGAACCCGGTTGGACATTTCTCGGATTCTCAAAATTCCAAACGAAAAAAAAGTTATGGCCAACAGAAGAAATTTTCCAGCAAAATCAAAAAATTCAAAAAAAAAATACAATTCTGTGGCGCATGTCTAGCCCATGCGCCACAGAATTGTTGGGCGGGATTCCAAATTTCGAATCCCGCCGGCACCCCCTTCTCTCCCTCTCTTTTCTCCTTCTCTCCTCCACTTCTCCTCTCCCCTTCTCCTCTCCTCCACTTCTCCTCTCCCCTTCTCCTCTCCACTTCTCTCCCCTTCTCCTCCCTCCTCCTTCTCTTCTCCTCTCCTCTCCTCCACATCTTCTCTCCTCCTCCACCTCCGGCCACCTCCTCCACAACTCCGGCGACCTCCACCTCCGGCCACCTCCTCCACAACTCTGGCTACCTCCACCTCCGGTCACCTCCTCCACACCTCCGGCGACCTCCACCTCCGGCCACCTCCTCCACACCTCCGGCGACTTCCACCTCCGGCCACCTCCTCCACACCTCCGGCGACTTCCACCTCCGGCCACCTCCTCCACACCTTCGGCGACCTCCTCCACAACTCCGGCGACCTCCTCCACCACCCCGGTGACCTCCTCCTCAACCTCCGGTGACCTCCTCCTCCTCCTCCACCTCCGGCGACCTCCGACGACCCCTTCCTCCACCCACGGCAACACGGTCTCCGACGAGCTCCGGCGAAATTCCGGCGGCCAGATCTGGATCTAGATCTGGCCGCCCTTTTTTTGAAATTCAAAAAAAAATAGTGGCGCACGGCAGTGGGATGCGCCACTAAAATATTTCTGTGGCGCATTAGGGACAGTGCGCCACAGAATTCCTCTGCATAGGGGTCCTGCCGAGCTATTTCTGTGGCGCACGACTCAGGGTGCGCCACAGAAAGTTGAACTTTCTGTGGCGCACGCCCGAGGTGCGCCACAGAAATAATTTTTGTGGCGAGAATTCTGTGGCGCACCAGGTAAACCTGGGGGTGCGCCACAGAATTCAAATTTGGTGCGCCACAGATAGCCCTTTCTGTGGTAGTGGTGATGCCCATATAATTAGTAACTTGTCATGAAACCTTTTTTGTTGCAATCTCATATGTTAATTCTAGTGTTCCATTGTCGACCACTTTATTAAAGAGAGAGTGCATTTGTGAAACCATGAATGAAAGGGCATGGTTGCCCCCATGTGTTGTTTTGGTAATTAATGACAATCTCTATGGACTAATGTGTGCTTTGAGTTATATTTGCAGTGTTGGTCCATAAGGAATGCTTGGACTCCATATGTTGGAGTCAAGGCTAAAAGAAGAAGACTATATGTTGATCAAGGCTAAGTGCAAGTTGATCAACATACAAGATTAGGGCATGTGATCAGAAGAAGATCATTTGTTGATCAAGATCCTATGTTGTCCATGGTGGATGGCGTCACGTGGTGATCATCAAGATAAAGGCCATGTGAAGATATGTCGAAGAATGCCTCTCCCATCTTGGTGTATGGGGGAGCAATATGCGTGTCTTCACCAAGCGGAGCAAAATCAAGAAAGGTGATCCACTTGAGAGTAGATCAAGATCGTCATCATCTAGCTCAAGTGGAATGCGCAAGGCAAAGGTATGATCTTGATAGGGTCTCTAGTTTATCGGTCTCGCGGTGTAGTTATGAGACCGGGTTTTAGGATAGGTAACCGTACTATCAAGAGGGGCTCTCAAGTGAGCTTTAGCGTATCGGTCGTAGAGAGCTCAAACCTTTGCATCCTTGGCATCATCTTTATTGGTTCCTATTTGGCTCTTATCGTGGTATGGTATTGGTGCTTGTCGTGCTTGTCATGACAAGGCCAAGGTCACCGAAAACGGTTTTCATATGTGTTCCCTATTGAGTTTTCGGTGTCGGAGATTTTGTCGGTCCATCTATGCGGAAGGTTTCACTCTTCCGTTTATTAGCAAAATCTCCCTTACTTGGTTTCAATATTCTCACATGATATAGGGTAGCATTTGTCGTCCTCTTTCCAACAAAGTTGGTTTCACTTCATTCGGACTTCATTTGCAAAAGATATGGTTTTCCGGTTTTCAATAGAAAGGTTTTACCTTTCATATTTTGGTTTTACCATATCCTTTTGAACAATGATGTTTCTCTGCATAATCTTGTTGTGCTCGTTGTGACGATTCCAACGAGTCCAAGATTATCGAAAACGGAGTTCGTATGTGGAAGATATTGCATTTCCGGTTTGCAAGAAAGAGGTTTAATATTTCCTCATTTGTTATTATAATATATTGTTGGACTATGATGTTTTTATGCATAATCTTGTAGTGCTTGTTGTGGTGATTCCAACGAGTCCAAGATTATCGAAAACGGAGTCCGGATACAAAAGTTATTGCATTTCCGGTACCGGACGTTTTCTAGGCAGAAAAAGAAAAGAAAAGAAAGAAAGGAAAAAAGGGGGGAGGGCTGCCCAGCATGGCCGGGGAATGGCCGGGGCATGGCTGGGCCTCCTCTGTTGCCAGGCCGGCCATCATGGCCGGGCCAGGCCGACCAGGCCGGCCTCCCCTTGGCTGCTACGCGAAAATGGCCCCAACGGCCATATTTTGGAGCCACTACTTAAGGGGCTTCTTCCCCATCTTCACCCCAACCCTTTGGCACTCTTTGAGCAAGTTTTACTCCACCATTGTTGACCTCTTAGATCTTTGCTAACTCTCAATCCCTCCAATAGTTCTTGCTAGTTTTTGAGGGAAAAGAGAGAGGAGGTCTAGATCCACGTTTCCACCGATCGGTTTCTCCTCTAAGTGAGGGGAACACATTGGATCTAGATCTTTGGAGTTTCTTTGTGTTTCTCCTTGTTCTTCCTCCCAAATCCCTCCCAAGCATTAGTTGCTTTGGTTGGATTTGGGTTGGAAGAATTTGTCCACTTAGTGTGTTCTTGCCATTGCATTAGTTGCATCGGTTTGAGTTCTCCACGGTGGTTCGTGGAAGTGAAGTTGAGAAGCTTGTTACTCTTGGGTACTTTGGTGCCTTAGAGCTTGTTCCTCTAGGGCACGTTGGTACCCTAGACGGTTTGATTTCTCGGAGTCTTGGTGGCTTACGGGATTTGTTGGGAGCCTCCAATTGTGGAGTGTGGCTCAACCTTGTTGCTTCGGAAGCTTTGGAGGCTACGAAGATATTGCCGGGAGCCATCAATTGAGTTGTGGTGTGTGCCCCGGCCTTGGGCATCGAGTCTTGGGGGCTCGGTGCATTTGGTGAAGACCCTCCAACTTGTGGAGTGAGCTTCACCCTTGTAAAGGTTCTAGTTGTCAATCTCAACGGCAACATAGTGACAAGTGCCTCGCCACATTGGTGGTAAGACACAACGGAGATACGGTGTGCCATATCAAGGCTACTCGGTGTTTCACATTGGTGAACACCGCGCCGCTCCAACGGAGACTAGCTTCCATTGGGAAGTGAACTTCGGGATAAATCATCGTCTCCAAGTGCCTCAGTATTTCTATCCCGAGCTTCTTACTTATGCTATTTACCTTGTGATAGACATAGAGCTTAAAGTCATATATCTTGCTATCACCTAGTTGATCATATTGCTTAGCATAAGTTTGTTGGTGCACATAGGTGAACCTAGCTAGTTTAGGTTTTGGCTTGATAAATTAAACGTTAGTTTTATTCCGCATTTATTCAAGCCTTAACCGTAATAATTTTAAATCGCCTGTTCACCCCCCCTGGCGACATCCGTGTCCTTTCAATTGGTATCAGAGCAGGTTCTCTCTTTATAGGGCTTCACGGCCTAGAGAGTAAAGATGTCGTCTAGTGGTTTAGTGCACAATGCTTCTTTAATATTCGATGGCACTAATTATAATGATTGGAGAAATCGCATGCTAGATTATTTTCGGGACATTGATCCATATATAGAGCAAATTCTAGATATGGGTTTTTCTCCTCTAGAGAATGAGGAAAATTCTTATCTAGATGATGAAGCTTCTAATGTGATTTTCAAGTCTTTGAGTAATGCAGTTGCTTTGTCGATCTCTCCTTATCGGAATGGTCATGAGCTATGGACCAAGCTTCAAGACAATTATGGTGTGTCCATTGATAGTGAGAATGATTGTTCTCCCTCCATCTCCGGGCGTAATAAGTTCTCAACTTCTTCTACCTCATCTACATGTGGCAAGCCACAAAACAATGCAATGGTGAGTAGGGATAAATTTCGCAATAATGATAGTGAGCTTCCTTTAGATGATATTTCATCTCTATCTTATTGCAATGATTTATCTTTGGACTTAAACACATCTAGAACTATAAATGTTTCACATGCTTGTGTTGATAGTCCTTGCATATCTTCTAAATCGTTAAGTAGTGATGATCATGACAATAATATTGATGATGAAGAAGATGATGCTTACTTTAAAAGAAAGGTCTAATGGTTCTTAATGCTCTTTCAAAGAATGAAAATGCTTGTGAGAACCTACATGAAATTATGAGCACCCTTATTGAGCGAGGGGTTACTATTGAAAATTTGGAAGCTCGTGAAAATGAAAGTCTTAGCCGCGAACGTAATTATGCGGACACAATTGCGGATCTTGAGCAAGCTCTTGAAGAAATCCAAACCACCAAGAAATCTCTTGAGGAGACCTTTACTCTAGAGTTATCTAAAGTAAATGAAACCCATGATAGAGCTCTCAAGGTGGCTAATGACTTTAAAATAAAAAATGATGAGCTTGTTGTTGAAATTGTTAGACTCCTTGAGGCTAATGTGAAATTTGAAAAGGATGCCAAGTCCTTGGAAGATTCTCTTGCACATCTCACTAAGTCTCATGATCAACTCCAAGCTCAATTACTAAAAGAGCTTCCTACTTGTTCTCCCATTGCTATTAATGTTGATGCTTGTGCTACTAACTCTATTTCTTGTGAAGCATCCATTTTAAAGGAGAATGTTGAGCTAAGGGCTCAACTTAAATTGCTAACTAGCAAATATGATATATTGGAAGAAAGCCATGAGAAGATCTCGAGCTCTCATGAAGATCTTCTCGTATCTCATGATAAGATAAAGTTAGCTCATGAGGCTAATGCTACCAAGGTAATACCTAGTGAGCCTCATGTGGACAATGGCACAAATTCTACTAAAATTGTTACAATGCCATGTGCTAGTCCTTGTAATTCTTCATCACACACTAATGCTAAATCATATGTTGAATTACATTTTGTGCCTAGTTGCTCTAATAATGAAGCCTCAACTTCCACTAGTACTTGTGTATCTACTAACCTTGTAGGGAAGACTAAAGAGCACAAGGCACAAGCCACTTCTTTGAAGAAAGATGTGGAGAAGCGTCATAAGGGAAGGTCACATTTGACAACATGTTGAGTGTGCAAAAATCCCCCAATGACAAGAGTGGACTTGGATTCAATTCCAATATCAAGAACAAGTCCAAGAGTAGCAATAAGAAGGGCCAAGAACAAGTCAATCACACAGCCAAGATTGTAGGCTTTAAGTGCAAAGTTGAAGGGCATCATGTTAGGGATTGCCCAATGAAGAAGAAGCCTCTTAGTGAGAAGCAATTAGGGAAGCGGCCTTTTGTTCAATCTCATGCTCAACCTCGGGTTGAACAAAGGCCACCTCCTAAGAAGACTCAAGTCATTGCTCCTCAAGTTAAGGAGCCTATTAAGAAGAAAGAAAAGAGTCGATATTGCTACTTATGCCGTGAGAAGGGTCACTTGGCTTCTTCATGCACAAACGGTACTCTATCCAATCCCATAATTATTGATGATGTTTATTCTCTTAGGAAGGATAGGGTTGGCAATGTGTTTGCCAAATATGTGGGAACTCAAATTGGTGTCAAGAAAAGAACCATTTGGGTTGCCAAGCCTATTGTGACTAACCTCTTAGGACCCAACTTGGTTGGGACCAACAAGCTCAAACTTGATCAATAGGTTGTGATGGAGGACATTGGAGACTTGGCTATCCTTGAAGAATTAAGGGATCTTCATGATTATTATTTCCACAAGCCAAGTCATTTGGATTATATTGTCATACCTCATATCCAATGCTCCTTCTTGCGGTAACTTATATTTAAATTATATATACATTGAAAGTTGCTTGCCCCCTAGCATGTGTTAGTTTTGTTCCTAGCATGTGCTTGTATATGTTGTGCTTATTACTTACCATTGAGAAATCAAGTTTGTGTATGTTAATGTGCGCTCCATATATGTGTAAACTTTGTTTTGAGTCCTTATTGGATCTTGTGTTGATTTCAATGGGCTCTTTTGAGAAATTAATGGACTATTCCATTTTGGGGGAGTGATATGCTTTGTGCACTTCACTAACCTAAAAAATGTGTATATATGAGTAACACCACCTAGTATTGATATATCAAGATTATCTAGTAACTATGTGGTGTGTCATGCTCATGAGAAATTCAAATTCTATAATGTCCATTATTTATCTCTATTTTGATTTTATTTGCCTCTTGTTAAGAAGAAATGAATTATCACATTGTGGGGAGTAATAAGCTATGTGCATATTACAATCCTACAAAATGTGAACATTTGAGGTTTGCCACTTAGATTTGATATTGTAAATTATCTTATTCCTATGTGGCATATTAGCTCGAACAAGTTTGAAAGTGCATGGTTGATCCCATGCATGGTTTTGGTAATTAATGACAATCTCTATGGACTAATATTTGCATTGAGCTATATTTGTAGGTGTCCATTTGCTTGCTTGTCTCCATTTGTTGGAGTCAAGGTCTCGCTTGTTCTCCATGTGTTGGAGTCAAGGTTTAGGGAAGAAGATCATTTGTTGATCAAGACCAAGGTGTTCGTCATCAAGAGAAAGGCCAAGTGAAGATATACCGAAGGTGTGCTTTCCCCATCTTGGTGTATGGGGGAGCGTCATGTGAATCTTCATCAAGCAAGGTGCAATCAAGAAAGGTGGTTTGCCTTGAGGAGATGAAGATCGTCTTCATCGACCTCAAGTGGTTTAAGCGCAAGGCAAAGGTATGATCTTGATAGGGTTTCCATTTTACCAGTCTCATTATGTTTAGTGAGAGACTGGGTTATAGGATAGATAGCCGTACTATCAAGAGGGGATCTCGACCGAGTATCATGATCGTATCGTTCGTGGAGAGCTCAAACCTTTGCATCCATGCAATCATCTTTATTGGTTCTTATTTGGCTTTTATCCATGTGAGAATTTAGAGCTTGTGTTCATCTCCATACCAAGCTCTAGTTCATCAAAAACGGATCTCATGAATATCTTCTTGCGTTTTTGATATCGGAGGTTTTACCGGTTTGTCTCTCCTACGAGAGGTCAAACTCTCTCCTTATATTTTCCTCCTCGCATGATAGACTATGATGTGTATATGCATGATCTTGTAGGGCTTGTGATTATCTTCGAAACAAGCCCAAGATCATAGAAAACGGAGTCTTGATGAAAAGCTTGTGCATTTTCGGTTTGGAGATTTTGCCGGTTCTTCCGTGTGGAAGGTTTCACTCTTCCAACCCTCCGCACAATCTCCTTTGCTTGTTTCAATATTTTGACTTTTTGTAGTGTAAGCTCTTGTCGTCCTCTTTCCAACAAAATTGGATTCACTTGATTCGGAGCTTCCACGCAAAAGTTATTCAGTTTCAGGCTTCTGCAGTTTTTATCTCTGTCTGGCGGTAGTACCGCTCCTCCTGGAGTGGAACTACTAATGCTCAACGGCTACTACCCCTGGCGGTAGTACCGCGGCAGTACCGTTGTCTTCAGGCAGCGGTACTACCGCTGGTGGTACCGCCCGAGGTACCGCTAGACCCTTTTTGCGTACTGCCTATCCCTCCGGTACCCTGGCGGTAGCTGCCACGTTCTACCGCTGTGACCCTTAGATTTGAATCGAAGGGGTCCGGCGGTGGTACCGGCCGCCCACCGGTAGTACCGCTCGCCTGGAGTGCAGCGGTACCTCTCTGAGGTACCGTAGCAGCTGGGTGTTGTGGTACCCGCGGTACCGCCCGGATACCTGTAGCGGTAGTACCGCTGCTCCAGCGGTAGTACCGCTGTGCAGTTTTTCTGCACATAACGGCTAGTTTTTGGGGGAGGCTATAAATACCCCCCTTCTTCCTCCAAGGGCTGGTTGCACGTTTTTCTGCTCACTTCTTCTCTCTCCTCCATTGTTGCTAATCTTGTGAGCTTGATTCCTCTCCATCCCTCCAATGATTCTTGCCCAAACTTAGGGATTCAAGAGAGGAGATCTAGATCTACCATTCCACCAATCAAAATCCCCTCTAAGTGAGGGAAACTTGTGGATCTAGATTTTGGGGTTGCTTTGTGTTCATCCCCTTTGTTCTTCCTCTCTTATTCCCTCCATAGCATTAGTTGCTTTGGTTGGAATTTGGGAGTGAAGGATTTGAGCACTTTGTGTGCTCTTGCCTTTTGCATTTGTTGCATCGGGTTGCTCCCTCCACGGTGATACGTGAAGATCGACGTTGAAGAGCTTGTTACTCTTGGGTGCATTGTGTTCCCAAGAGCTTGTTGCCTCTTGGGTGCATTGTGTACCCTAGACGGTTGGAGGTGCCGCGAAGACTTCGTGTTGTGAAGCTTCGGCACGAGTTTGGGAGCCCCCAATTGAGTTGTGGGAGTGTGCCCCAAGAAGAAGTTGTAAAGGGCTCCGGAATCCGCCCCGAAGGATTCCGATAGTGGAAGGTGAACCAATCCCTTGGGTGAGGTTCATCGGAGAATAGGGTGAGGCCTTTGTGGCATCTTGAGTAGGCCTCTTGTGGCGAGCTCACACCCCTCCAACGAGACGTACTCCCTTAACAAGGAGGAACTCGGGAATACATCCTCGTCTCCGCGTGCCTCGGTTATCTCTTTACCCGAGCTTTACTTATGCAATTTACATTGTGATAGCCTTCGTGCTTGAAGTTCATATATTGCTATCACCTTGTTGCTTTAATTGCTTAGCATAAGTTGTTGGTGCACATAGGTGAGCCTAGTAATTAGGTTGTTGGCTTGTTAATTTAAACACCTAGTTTTATTCCGCAATTATCAAGCCTCTAAATAGAAAAAGTTTTAATCGCCTATTCACCCCCCCCTCTAGGCGACATCCGGGCATAGTTTGTTCTTTCAAAGTTCCAATTTGCTTTCTAGCTATCTTTTGGCTCTTGTTTGTGTGAGTTTGCTTGGTGTGGTTGTGCTCTAATGTGCATCTCCATATATTAGTTGAGAAACCATTTGTTCCATATTATTCTAACCATGGCCTTGCCGGTTGGTTTGAATAGTTGGAACTACCAACAAACCTTATTCAAATATGGTAGTTTATTGCTTATCTTTTGCCATACGTTTTATCTTGTGAGGATATTCTTGGATACCTCTATCACCGGGAAAATAATTCCAAATGGTCATTGTCCTTGGACAATCCACATTTGTGTTTGTGGTAGAATATTTTTGATTATCCTTACATTGGCTTTGTTTTTATTTGTCCCATCTCTTGCCAAAATATTTATTTTGACTCCCATGGCCTTCCTTGCCTCTTGCTAGGATCCTAATCCTCAAATTGGTAGTGTTTAGTGTTGTAAATAAAATATGAAGAGTAATGATCACTTGTGCGTGCATTTTGTATTCAAATGCAAATATCAAAAATTAATGCATGAATCTTGGGGGAGCATTCCTTTTATTTAGAACACTATCCTATCTATCATTATTTGATCCTTTCAATTGGCATTTGATTTCTATCATATGTGTTTATGGAAGACAAATCTTTTCTCTTGATGCTTTGTGCCATCATGAAAAGTGTATAGGGTGTTTGGTTTATTTAGTGTAACCTTGCTCTCTCTTGGGAGTCTTGCATTCTCATCTCTTGTTTTATGTTTATCCTATAGAATGAGAAAACCCTTTGAGCATGACTCTTTCTTTCATCCTATATGCTCATTGGCCTTGCCTAGGTACCTTCAATTGGTATTAATTGGAATTTAATATCTCCTCCATAGATATTTGCTTCAATTGATATTTATTGTGAGAATTTTGATACCTTATTACTTTATTTTACTTTACTTGATTCCGGTCAAGTATTATCCTCCTCTTGGTATCTTGCCTCCTAGTTGGTATCTTATTTTTCAATTGGTGTCCTATCTCTCATGTGTTGTTTGATTTGATTCCTATTGATATCACACTTCATGTGTTGATGTGTTTTGGAATCAATCACATGTTGATTTGTTTCTTTCCTCAATCATGTGTTGATTTGGATTTTGATATAATTTGGACAACCTTTTTGTGTCACACTTTGGTGTGCTCTCTTCTTGGTTTACTTGGAGTTGTGTCCAAACCGTATCTCATTTGGTTCTTGTAAGTCCATGCATGTATATTTACTAATACATTTATTTTATGGCATGCTAGTCTTTCTTGATCCAATATATAGGGGATACTCCACCAAATCCTAAATTAGCTAAGATGTGCATGAAATTCAAGTTCATCTATATGCACATATTTATGTGGAGTGTTTCCTATGTATTGTAGTGTATCTAACTACTATGGAACCCAATGAGTTTGGGAACCATGTTGTACTTGAATTTTGTTTTAGGTACAATGGAGATGCATTGGATGCTTGCCTCATTCATAAGGAAGGTGTTCTCACCATGCGATTATTGGAGTCAAGCTTTGATGATAAACAAAAATTCTCATCTTCATCATCACCAATGCTATTTCGGTAACAAGTATCTATCCCATGCATATTTTTCTTGTATTCAACCTTGTGTAGGTTGCCCCTTGGCATGAAAACTTTAAATGTACAATTGTTATGGCATTGGCTCCTTCCTTCACTTGGTATATCTTTGTGATATTTGTGATGGAAGTGCAAAAATCCTTTTCTTCAATTGGTATTATTTCTTTGTGATACTTGTTGCCTATCTCAAAGCATCCTCACTATCTCTTGTTCCCTTAGTGATATGTGTGATGTCTTTGATATTTTTGAAGTTCATTTATATACAATGAGATAAATTTGAGCTATGTGCTATGCTTTTAAGCAATAATATCTTTTGTATATTCATGACTTCCCTTTTGGATACCATGGTTTCCACTTTATCAACCATCTCATATGTGCAAGTTTCTTTGTGGATGTATATCATCAATGATTTGTCTACTTAGAAACCTATACATATGAGAGAGGTCACCTTTTAGTTGGTATCCTAATTCTTTTGAGCTACCTTGCTTTTATCTATAATTCTTTGGTGGCTCCAATTTTGTCTCATGAGTGCTTGTCTCATTTTTTTATCGGTATATTTGCACACTCATGTATTTGTGAGGATCTTTGTCTTCATGCTTACCTTGGTGAGCATGTTGATTTTTATCGGCTAAATTCTCTCACTATCTTTTGGAATCTTCAATTGGTTTAGTTTCCAATTGGTACCCCTAAGCTTGTGAACATACCCCTTTAAAAAGATCTTCCTTTTATCTCGGTTGGGCCAATCCTATGTTGAATTTAAAAAAAAAATTGGTATCCTCGAGTTTGTGAACATATTCTTTTTGAAAAATCTTCTTTGTAAGTTATGTGTGTCAATGCTTGATATATAACTTATCTCCATTTGGTTAAGACTATGTGTCTTATCAAATTAATTGTCTTGTCACACACACATACTCTTGGTTGGGCCTTCATTAATAATTAGTATCTCCATATGGCTCAACCACATCTTTGGTGAAAGTGCTTTGTTTTGCTTTAATGGTTACATCCTTGCACTTTGTGAGTGTTCTAGATGATTATGGGGGAGTGAGGATTCCATATTTGTTCACTCCGCAATAGTGTATGAACATTGGGGAGCTTCTCTATTTTTTAGAATTCTCAGTTAGGATCTTCTTGATTGCTTTTCTCCTTTGTGGAGATGTTTAGAATGATTTCATCCTTTGCCATCTTTGGATCCTCAATATAGTTTGATTTCCTCTATTATTCATCAATGGATATGTGCATTTAATTTCACTCATATCTTGAGGAATGCATACTTGTGGAGGAACTCACATTATATTGGCCATCTAAAATTTTTCTTCCCATTTCGGCAATCGATGCCAATGGGGGAGAAGTTTTAGAGGGTTTAAGGGAATTTGGTCTTATGCTTTCGTTTGGTTCTTAAGCATTTGCCTCTCATGCTCATGCATCCTTGTCTTGCAAGGTTGCTTAATTCATTATATAAACCCTCTCAAAAGGGATTGTCATCAATTACCAAAATGGGGGAGATTGAAAGGGCATGGTTGCCCCCATGTGTTGTTTTGATAATTAATGACAATCTCTATGGACTAATGTGTGCTTTGAGTTATATTTGCAGTGTTGGTCCATAAGGAATGCTTGGACTCCATATGTTGGAGTCAAGGCTAAAAGAAGAAGACTATATGTTGATCAAGGCTAAGTGCAAGTTGATCAACATACAAGATTAGGGCATGTGATCAGAAGAAGATCATTTGTTGATCAAGATCCTATGTTGTCCATGGTGGATGGCGTCACGTGGTGATCATCAAGATAAAGGCCATGTGAAGATATGTCGAAGAATGCCTCTCCCATCTTGGTGTATGGGGGAGCAATATGCGTGTCTTCACCAAGCGGAGCAAAATCAAGAAAGGTGATCCACTTGAGAGTAGATCAAGATCGTCATCATCTAGCTCAAGTGGAATGCGCAAGGCAAAGGTATGATCTTGATAGGGTCTCTAGTTTATCGGTCTCGCGGTGTAGTTATGAGACCGGGTTTTAGGATAGGTAACCGTGCTATCAAGAGGGGCTCTCAAGTGAGCTTTAGCGTATCGGTCGTAGAGAGCTCAAACCTTTGCATCCTTGGCATCATCTTTATTGGTTCCTATTTGGCTCTTATCGTGGTATGGTATTGGTGCTTGTCGTGCTTGTCATGACAAGGCCAAGGTCACCGAAAACGGTTTTCATATGTGTTCCCTATTGAGTTTTCGGTGTCGGAGATTTTTTCGGTCCATCTATGCGGAAGGTTTCACTCTTCCGTTTATTAGCAAAATCTCCCTTACTTGGTTTCAATATTCTCACATGATATAGGGTAGCATTTGTCGTCCTCTTTCCAACAAAGTTGGTTTCACTTCATTCGGACTTCATTTGCAAAAGATATGGTTTTCCGGTTTTCAATAGAAAGGTTTTACCTTTCATATTTTGGTTTTACCATATCCTTTTGAACAATGATGTTTCTCTGCATAATCTTGTTGTGCTCGTTGTGACGATTCCAACGAGTCCAAGATTATCGAAAACGGAGTTCGTATGTGGAAGATATTGCATTTCCGGTTTGCAAGAAAGAGGTTTAATATTTCCTCATTTGTTATTATAATATATTGTTGGACTATGATGTTTTTATGCATAATCTTGTAGTGCTTGTTGTGGTGATTCCAACGAGTCCAAGATTATCGAAAACGGAGTCCGGATACAAAAGTTATTGCATTTCCGGTACCGGACGTTTTCTAGGCAGAAAAAGAAAAGAAAAGAAAGAAAGGAAAAAAGGGGGGGAGGGCTGCCCAGCATGGCCGGGGCATGGCTGGGCCTCCTCTGTTGCCAGGCCGGCCTCCCCTTGGCTGCTGCGCGAAAATGGCCCCAACGGCCATATTTTGGAGCCACTACTTAAGGGGCTTCTTCCCCATCTTCACCCTAACCCTTTGGCACTCTTTGAGCAAGTTTTACTCCACCATTGTTGACCTCTTAGATCTTTGCTAACTCTCAATCCCTCCAATAGTTCTTGCTAGTTTTTGAGGGAAAAGAGAGAGGAGGTCTAGATCCACGTTTCCACCGATCGGTTTCTCCTCTAAGTGAGGGGAACACATTGGATCTAGATCTTTGGAGTTTCTTTGTGTTTCTCCTTGTTCTTCCTCCCAAATCCCTCCCAAGCATTAGTTGCTTTGGTTGGATTTGGGTTGGAAGAATTTGTCCACTTAGTGTGTTCTTGCCATTGCATTAGTTGCATCGGTTTGAGTTCTCCACGGTGGTTCGTGGAAGTGAAGTTGAGAAGCTTGTTACTCTTGGGTACTTTGGTGCCCTAGAGCTTGTTCCTCTAGGGCACGTTGGTACCCTAGACGGTTTGATTTCTCGGAGTCTTGGTGGCTTACGGGATTTGTTGGGAGCCTCCAATTGTGGAGTGTGGCTCAACCTTGTTGCTTCGGAAGCTTTGGAGGCTACGAAGATATTGCCGGGAGCCATCAATTGAGTTGTGGTGTGTGCCCCGGCCTTGGGCATCGAGTCTTGGGGGCTCGGTGCATTTGGTGAAGACCCTCCAACTTGTGGAGTGAGCTTCACCCTTGTAAAGGTTCTAGTTGTCAATCTCAACGGCAACATAGTGACAAGTGCCTCGCCACATTGGTGGTAAGACACAACGGAGATACGGTGTGCCATATCAAGGCTACTCGGTGTTTCACATTGGTGAACACCGCGCCGCTCCAACGGAGACTAGCTTCCATTGGGAAGTGAACTTCGGGATAAATCATCGTCTCCAAGTGCCTCGGTATTTCTATCCCGAGCTTCTTACTTATGCTATTTACCTTGTGATAGACATAGAGCTTAAAGTCATATATCTTGCTATCACCTAGTTGATCATATTGCTTAGCATAAGTTTGTTGGTGCACATAGGTGAACCTAGCTAGTTTAGGTTTTGGCTTGATAAATTAAACGTTAGTTTTATTCCGCATTTATTCAAGCCTTAACCGTAATAATTTTAAATCGCCTATTCACCCCCCCCCCCTCTAGGCGACATCCGTGTCCTTTCAATGAACCCCGGTCCATTTTTAATCATAAGAAACACCTTTCCAACAACTTTTATCCATTTTCCAATTTCTGCCATTTAAAAATCCGAAAATACAAAAATACTTTTATATCTTGCATTCACAATACAAAACCCAAAAATATCATCCATCATTGTTTCCACCATCCTTGCATATTTATTTATCATCATTGCATATTTATTTCTTGTTTTGCATTTGTTTTATTTTGATATTATGCTCACACCTTGTGCTTGACAACCACTTGGTGAGGTTGAGGGCACAAAACAATTTACTTTGTTTTGTAGGTTTTCAAGAGAAGGATAAGAAGATAAATCTTTTACTACTGATTCCCCGAGAGTTCGATATTAAACCCTCGAGTCACCCCTCGTGGGGAAAACTGTCTTTCCTATACTATACACTATGCACTTCGAGTCTCAACCTAACCATATTCATTTGACGTAGGTAACTACGTCAAAGGCCATCAAACTCCCACTAAACTCAACATCTCTCTGGTTGTTTAGTGACACATGATCCAAATCCACTACACCACGACCGATCATCATGTGAGGTGATATAGCTTCAAAGGTGAACAACTCAGTGTTGATCGTATCATTCATATGATTCGTGTTTAACCTTTCGGTTTCGTGTTCTCGAGGCCATGTCTGTACATGCTAGGCTCGTTAAGTAAACCGTAGTATTTCCGCGTGTGTAAATCTGGCTTACACCCGTTGTATGCGAACGTAGAGTATATCACATCCGATCATCACGTGGTGCTTCGAAACGACGAACTTTTGCAACGGTGCATACTAAGGGAGAACACATTATTATCTTGATATTAACATGAGAGATCACCTTATCATGCTACCATCGCGATCAAATCTAAGCATAACAATAAGGTGCATAAAAGGATTAACATCACATGCAATTCAAAAATTGTGATATGATATGGCCTTTTCTTCTTGTGCATTTGATCTCCATCTCCAAAGCACCGGCATGATCTCCATCATCACCGACATTGTGGCGCCTCCTCCATGGTTGCCATCACCAACTATTGCAACTACAACTATTGCTACTCTTAGCGATAAAGTAAAGCAACTACATGGTGATTTAATGACACACATGTCACATAAAATAATAGACAACCATATGGCTCCTGCCGGTTGCCGTACTCATCGACATGCAACTCGTGAAAGATTACAAACATGATCGTTGCATACAATATCACAAATCACATATTGGCCATACCACATCACAAACCCTGCAAAAACAAGTTAGACGTCCTCTAATTTGTTTGTGCAATTTTTACGTGGCTTGGGTCAATGAGATAGAACCGTTCTAATCTACGCAAAAACCTCAACGGTGATATAGAAGTTGCTTATTTACTCATCCTTTTTAAAGGCCTTCCATTGCAGATCGCATCTCACCATAGCCAGAGAAACAGACACCCGCCAGCCACTTACGCAATACAAGTTGCATGTCAATCGTGGAAACGGCCTCTCATGCGTGGACGAGTAAAGTTGGTCCGGGCCGCTTCAATCCAACCATCCAATAAGATATGAAATACACGCGAGAAGGTAGCAACAAAAACATCAACGCCCACAACTCCTTGTGTTCTAATCACACCAACATCTACGAATAGATCTAGGCTCTGATACCACCGAAGGGGTCGTTGCATAGAAAACAAAAAAAATTCCTACGTAACAAGCGGAAGAAACCCCACGATCTAGATCTATTAGATGTAAGTAGCGAAGTGGAGACCCAATCTCTTACCCTCGAAGATCGAGCAAACGTTTTGTCGGTGCAGGGGTTGGCTAGTCGATCCCCGCAACTAGACTCATCTAGTCGCGAGGAGATGTATTATTGATGCATCTAAAATGCATACATGAACTTTGCAATATAATAGTTATATTCCATTCATATTTGCATCATATAAGGGGTGCATTACTGTTATTTAATGATTTTTGGTAATTTATAATGATTTCCCCTTTATATGGAATTAATCCTGCGCAGGCAGAAAACCCCTATTTCTTTCTTTATTTGTTTCAGGACCTTAACGACGTCATAATGAGCTATAAATTTAGGGGAGTCATTATTTTGGAAGGAGAAGATTTAGGAGCAAAATAAGTCAACGAACAGAGGCCGGAGGACCAAAAGGGGGGTCCCACATGGCTATAGTACCAGGCCGTGTGGGCCCATACAATTTGGCCCTCGTGGCCCCGTTTGCATCGATCCTTCGCCCAGAAGCATCCTCGTGACCTAAAAATGCCTATATAAAAGGTCCCCCGATGTTTTCCAGGGGGAGGCGGCGGAGAAACGCAAAACCAGAAACAGAGAGGCAGAGGGCTGTCGCCGGAGAAGATCGGAGGGGGGAAACGCCGCCGGAATCCACCTCCGGAGGGCTCCACCCCCCTCCGGCATGTTCATCATCAACATCTACAGCAATATCATCTCATCTCCACCATCTCCATGATGAGGAGGGAGTAGTCCCTCATCAGGGCTGAGGGCTCATGCCGGTAGCTATGTGGTTTATCTCTCTCTCCCATGGTGTGATCTTTATGTGATCATGAGCTTTGTAATCTAGTTGAATCCATAGATGTTACTCTTCATCATCTTATGAATTATGCTACTCAAGTGGTTTTATTAATGTGATTGCCGGAGTCACCCTTGTCCCATGGTGTGAAGTTGACAGTGTGTGCACCGTGTGTGTCTCTTAGGCTAAAGATTACATGAATACTTATCATGAGTTATTATTTGTGTTGGGTGTCTCTATGATATTGTGGTGTTTGTTAGTACTATCTTTGGATGCGAATAGTGACCGCATGAAGTGTCCATAGATGTGGAATACGAACTTTAAGGTGTGCTTTTTGTAGCCCTACATAATGGATTGGTGTTCGTTATCCAACCAGAGGATAGTTCGGGGTAGCATAGTGAAGAGGAAATATCTATGTATTCAATTATATTATTATTGTTGAGAGTGTCCACTAGTGAAAGTATGATCCCTAGGCCTTATTTCCAAAGCACCGTTTACACCTTTGTCTTGTCCTCTTGCATTAAAGAGGATTGGGACACTTTCACACTCTTGTTCCCTTGTCTTGTCCTCTTGCATTAAAGAGGATTGGGACACTTTCACACCCTGTTTTGTTACATCAAACTTCCATCCATTAAATCAACCACCTTGTTCTATAAACTTGTTTAGTGCATAATCAACTAAAACTTGTGACACTTTAGTTGTAGGGAATAGATAACTTTTCCTTCTTGCTCCTGCGGATTGATACCTTACTTCCACATTGAATTGTGCTACAGTGATTCCTTACTCTTGGGGATTATCAATTATCCACACGATCCAATCCGATGAAGCGCCGCACAAGCAGCACCTCCACGGTATCCACACGTACGGCTCGATGTAGACTTCTCCTTCTTGATCCCGCAAGCAAGGTAGAAGTGGCTAGATGGATCTTAGCAGCACGACAGTTGTGGTGGTGTTGATGGTGGAGATCTCCCGCAGGCAGGGCTTCGCCAAGCCGTACACGAGGAAGAGAGGAGGAGGTGGAGGTGGGTGCGGCTAGGGCATAGGGGAGGTCGACGGCTAGGGCTTGGAGTGCCTCTCCCTTGGCCGCACCCCATCTTATATAGGTGGCGGCTAGGGCAAGGGGTGGGGCACTCCATCTAGGGCCGGATGCCCTTGGGTGCTTTGGCCCCCAAGCAAGCCGAGTCCTAGATGGACTAGGCCTCCACTCCCCTTTTTCCATATGTTGGCCGGCTGGGCCAAGTGGGCTGCCAGCCTGCCATGGTGCGACCAGCCCAGTAGGGCTGCTGCACCACCACTTTGGCCCATGTGGGTCCACACCCAGGTGGGCCCCACTTCTACACCCTTCTAGAACCTTCTAGAAAATTCCGGAACCCTTCCAGAAAATCCCGGAACTTTTCCGACACCTCCGGAAACCACTTTCCTTACACTGTGTTTGGATGTAGGAAAAACTGGCTTGGAATTGAATTGGTCTGGGAATTCCAATTCCAAGATGGAAAGGAATTGGCCTCCAATTCCAATTCTACTATTTGGATGCTCATGGTATATGTTGTTGGAATTAGAGGATAGCACCCAATTCCAATTCCTGTTTGGATGTAAAAACTATGGAAATGGATGTTTTGTTTCGTTTAGACAATATAATCTTGCCTATATGTATGAAAAATAATATGTGTATGTTTAACTATTTATTTATTATTTTTGCACATAATAATTCATAGTATTATGAATAATCTTAGAAACACAACACAAAATACTTGTAGTACCAACAAGAAAACAAGGATAATATTGTCTCTAAAAATAGCACAAATATGTAGCTTATGTTCTTACACATATAGAACACAAATAACACAAGTTGGTAGTTCAGGAGCCATGGCTTACGTAAGTTCAGGAGCCATGGCTTACACATAGAACACAAATTACATAGTAGTTTGTAACAACCGCACATGGTAGCAACATCAGGCCAAGGTCAAGAGCCATGGCTTACGTAAGTTCTTAGGTAACGCCATGAGTGCTTCAAACAAGCGCTCATTGACGATCAACTTTCTGTAAGCTTTTAGCATATCACCATCCTCCAATTCCTGTATCTTCTTTAGTGCAGCAATGATTTCAGTTGGAGAAGTCACCTTTGGCATAAGAAGTGGCTCGGTTGTCTTCAAAGCATCTTCAAAAGATGTCCTCATCTCTCCCATCATACACAAGATAGCATCTCCAGTGCGTTGCCTCTTTTGGGGGATCTCAGGAGATTCTTCAACAACTGGTGTGTTTTGTTCTTGAACACACTCACCTCCTGTCCTAGCACCTCCACCGGTCGCATGGTCTTTTGAATATATAGTATTGATAGCCTCCCAATTATGCACTACCTTGTTTCTGTACCCACGTGCATCCTTGTTAGCCTGTACAACACACATATATTAGTGAAGTTGCAAAAGTAAGCACAGAATAAAATTTAGTGACCACAATACAGAATACGCACAATACCTCCACATATCGAGTCCACACTTCGTCACTATCAACCATCACCATGTTTTTGTCCCAATCCCATCCAAAGCCACTTTGACCTAGCATCTTGGTAATAATCTCATAATGCTTGTCAAATGTTTTAATTCTTCCTGTTATGTTGTCCTTCGTGATGTCAACATCGCAAGTCTCTTTGACATGCTTAATGCAAGCATTGTACACATGTGGCTTCCAACCATTTTGAGCATGGTCACCTCTGTTGTGATGGTCAACAAGGACGGCCAGCAATGCCGTGTCCATCTCAGGAGTCCATGTAAGGTAAACCCTATTTTTCTTCGCTTTTGGATCAGCCATGCTACAAGTAAATTAAATGGATGTGCATAAAATAAATGGATCAGCCATGCTACAGATAATCAAATATATATATATATTAGCTTCAATATGACGCATGTACAAAATATCACACAAAAGCCACCATCACATGCAGCATGCTACCGCACAAAAAAAAAGCACCATCATGGTCAGCATACTACCACAGAAGCTAGCACAAAACAGGGTTGCATCAGTACTGATCTACTCCATCACTACTTATCTACTCCATTTCTAGTTCTGCATGCGCCACAAGGTACTCAGCGAACATGTCGTCAGCAAATTGCTGCCTAAAATTGGACCAAGCAGCAGTTTGTTGGACACTTCTAATTAAAGTAGCATCGTGTTCCGGAGTCATAGCCGCTAGCTTAGCGTCAACCTCCTCCAACAACAAATCATCCCTTAGATGCTGCCTATCCCTTGCATAGTTGTGTAACACACAACACGCATTAATAAGTCGAATCTGCAAATTTTAGTTCATGGTCAAAGAAGGAACACAGGATGGCCCATATGAACAACCATATGGACATGTGTTACCTGGTCCTCTATGTGAAAGTAAGAACATGAACGTAGGAGTGCCCATTTTTTCTTCAACAAGCCAAAGGTTCTCTCCACAACATTTCTAGCACGGGAATGGCGCAAGTTATACAACTCCTTTTCATTTTGGGGCTTTTGTTGACTAGAAACCCACTCTATCAAGTGGTATCGAGTGGATCTGAATGGGGATAAAAATCCAGGTC
The DNA here is from genome assembly GCA_012064385.1 of Puccinellia tenuiflora. Classification (NCBI taxonomy): domain Eukaryota; kingdom Viridiplantae; phylum Streptophyta; class Magnoliopsida; order Poales; family Poaceae; genus Puccinellia; species Puccinellia tenuiflora. The sequence continues at coordinate 131,810 of QRDG01000072.1, forward strand.
CATTGGTATAGCCAGCATTAACAAGATAGTACTTCCCTATTTGACAAGTACATAAGTTAGCTAATAATTAAATATGATAAATGAAACGCAAAGAGAAAGAGTCGTACCCTGTGGTACAACAAATGCATCTTCACGATCGATTCTCATAGCATCTTTTAGCACTCTCGAGTCTGATGCCGAACCCTCCCAACCAGGTAGAACATAGAGAAATTTCATGTTCCAGTCAACAACACCTAGCATGTTAGTGGTGATTTCTTGTTTTCTATTCCTATACCTCCCTTTGTCAGTAGCATTGACAAACACAGGAATATGACACCCATCTAGTGCTCCAAGTGCATTAGGAAACCACTTCCACTTGTAATCATCAAGAGGATTGATAGAAGGATCGGGAAGCTTGATGAACTCCCCGGTTAGAGACAGGATGGCTGATAAAACAGTAGAGAAGTGCCTGCTGATGGTCTCTAAAGACCGACAATACGTGCTACCCAAGATCCTCATTTTAAGCCCATGTCCAACAACTTGTAGAAACATAGCAACATTTTCTTCTACGGTCACAAACATGCTATCTTTCAGACCACACTTCTCACGCAACATAGCACACAGATCATGGAAGTTTCTTTTAGTTAAACATAGCTTATCATAGCAAGTTATCTCGAATCCATCATATGTTTTTTTTCAATATGTATTTCCTATATGCAAGCTTCTCCTCATCATCATTGAAACATCCTAGGTTCCTCGGTACCCTTTGCGAACTAAGATAAGCAAGTGCAAGACAGGACATCTCAAAATATTTCTTTGTCAACAATATCCTTTTCCTTCTTTTATTCTCTTCGGTAATGGAAGCAACTAAATCTAGTTGAGACATAATGTTGCTACAATACACACCATTTGCAAATGCATTATTCAGATCATGCACAATTCAACTTGCTAAATAAATCAGGACACTTGCTGCTAACACGAAAAATACAAATTATATACCTCAAATCTGCTGCAGGGGCTGCTAGTACTCAAGATCCTGCAAAAATGAAACAAGATAAAATATGAGTAGCTGGTGAAATACCCAAGATCCTGCCACGATATGGAAAAAGAGGGAGGGCAGCCATGGCCACGATTCAGAGATGCACTCCCTGCCGCTGTAGTTCGGCCCCGCCGCCGTTCGCACCCGCCGCCATGGACACCATTCAGGCCCCGCCACCGCCGTTCGCACCCGCCGCCACGGCAGCGATTCAGACCGTCCGCCGTTCGATCTAGGATTACGGCTGGGCCTGGGACGGAAGGGATAGAAGGGATGGGGGGAGAAGGAAGAGGAGGGACGGACATGGAAGAGGATGGATGGGGGGAGAAGGAAGAGGAGGGATGGACGGGTACCTGCGCCACTGCCACCGGTCTTCCGTCGCCAGTCGCGGGAGCGTGAGTTGAGGACGCGAGTCCTCTTTTTTCTGTGTTGAGAGACGAAGAGGTACGCGGGTGGAGGACGATTCCAAGCGATTCCAAGCATGCGGGCTCAGAATTTTTGCGGGATGGTTCGCGTACAAGGGGAGGGCACCTCAGAATTGACAAGCAATTCCGAGGCCCAAATTCGGAACGCACCCAAACTAGGGAATTCGGGTTTCGAATTCCAGATTGCCCAATTCCGACCCCCAATTCCTACATCCAAACACAGTGTTATATGAATCTTATTCTCCGGGCTCTTCCGGATCTCCTTGTGACATCTAGGATCTCATTCGAGACTCCGAATCAATATTCGTCCATACCATCAATTATCTCATCGCAAACCCTAGCTACATCAGAGCGTTAAGTGTGTGACCCTACGGGTTCGAGAACATGCAGACATGATCCGATCAATAATCAATAGCGGGACCGGGATGCCCATATTGACTCCTACACATTCAACGAAGTTCCTTATCGATTGAACCACGATGCCGGAGATTCTTAATCTCGTATACGATTCCCTTTGTCTCATGATATTTAATTTGCCCGAGATTTGATCGTCGATATCTCCATATCTAGTTCCATCTCGTTACCGGGCAAATTCTCTTTAATCGTCCATAATATAGGATCTCCGTGATTACTCCTAATCACATGTTTGCAAACTTTCCAGATGCTATATTACCGAGTGGGCCCAGAGATATTCTACTCCGTCACATGGAGGGACAAATCCCACTCTTGATACATATCACCCAACAACCTACCATCGGAGATACCTGAAAGCCACCTTTATAATCACCCAATTACGAAGCTACGTTTGATGTCCACAAAGTATTCCTCCGATAAGCGGGAGTGATATAATCTCATGGTCTAAGGAAACTATACTTGGCATACAAAAGATGTTAGCAATGAAACTTATGTGACATGATCAATTGCAACTCTTTATTATCGGGTCTTGTCCATCACGTCATTCTCCTAATGATGTGACTCCGTTATCAAGTGACTATAACAAGTTCATGGTCAGGAAACTCTAACCATCTCTTGACTAACGAACTAGTCCAGTAGAGGCTTACTAGGGACACCTGGTTGTTTATATTCCACACATGTATTATGTTTTCGGTTAATACAATTATAGCATGGATAATAAACTATTATCATAAACATGAATATGCTAATAAATCATTTTATTATTGCCTCTAGGGCATATTTTCCCAACAGTGCGGGCCCACTCTAGGCCATGGCCAGGGCCTGCCCTTGGCCCATGTGACTCTCCTCCGGAACCCCTTCGGCGTATTACACTCCTTTGGCCTAAAAACATCGGGAGGCCAATCAATAATTTTTTCGTCGTCGTCTCGGGGCGAAAATCAGACAGAGAGAAGACAACTCTCTGATAGGCAAAAATCTATCGGGGAAATTCCCTCCCGAAGGCGGAAATCATCGTTGTTGTCATCGTCATCACGCCGGGCACCATCGGGATCATCACCAACATCATATCCACCAACAATACCTTCATCACCATCATCCTATCTCATCCCGCCGTAACTTTTAGGGTTGTAACTTGTTTCTATTCATCGGGATCACTCTCCCGGTGTTGATTACCTTGTTGTAGTTGATGCTTGTGAGTTTCATCGGTGAATTCTTGTTATGACCAGATTATTACTCATTTATAAATCACCTCTGATCATGATCCATATGATGTCTCGTGAGTAGTTCGTTTACTTTTTTAGGACATGGGAAAAGCCTTGTTATTAGTAATCATGTTATGTTGAGTAATATTTAATGGTTTGATATTTAAGTTGTGGTGTCATTCTTCTAGTGATATCGTGTGAACGTCGACTACATGATACTTCACCTTTAAGGGCCTAGGAGAATGCAAGGTGTATTTAGTTTACTTATGGTAGGGTTGCTGGAGTGACAGAAACCTGAATCCCGGTTTGCAAACTATTATACTGAGGAGTGTAAGATCTCAGAGTTTAAAGGCGTGATTAGATTTTATCTTAATTAATCTTTTGTAGTTGCGGATGCTTGCAAGAAGTTTAATCACAAGTGTGCATTAGTCGAAATAAGGGTGGTGCATTAGCATAGGTTCAACCACACAACACTTATCAAAACATTGAAGATTAATCAACGAAAATAACTTGACAAAGTTCCAGTGTGTCCTCATGAACGCTTTAATCATCACTAGCAAAATGCCCGTGCGTTGCAACGGGAGAAAAAATGTATGGCGCTGCCTCCTCTACCCTCTACTTCAGTCGGCCACTCAATACACGTGCGCTAGTCGCAGAGCCATATGGCGCCATTGCCGCCCCACCCCACTCTGTGAAGGTCTTCGCCTCCCTTAAGGGTTTTGGAGTAGAGGAAGGCAGATGAATCTTGGGGGATGAGTTTCAACGATGATTGACTGAATCGCCCGAATCACTAAGTTGTCCAGGCAATTTGGTATTTGATCTTCGGGTTTGGTTCCTATTTTGCTCTTACTTGGTTTCTAGGTTTAAATTTGAGTTTCCGCTTCTCACTACCTAATAGACCATACAACCCAAAATACTAAAAAGGCCTTGTCATATTCCATCTTACCAAATATATGGCTTTGGAGACAGACACTTCCTGTAATATAAATCCCAGCCATCGGTGACAATTCAATCATGCAGTTTGTTATTCCCCTAAATTAATTTAATCATGTATCGAAAAAAGGTAAAATCGTAGGAAATGAATTAGCAGTAGTAGATACTCCAGAACTCCAGCATGATACTCCAGAACCTTGTATAATATCAAATAATTCAGAACTCCAGCATGACTCAAAAGTCAACACCGAGAGGCATGTACAATGTCCAGAGCAGCATGCACACAATTCTAACAAAAAACACCGTAACACATTCAGTTATCAGGAATTAGCAGTAGTAGGCACAAACTAACTTCATGACAATAGTTAGAAGTGGAAAACTAACTGAAACATGAAGATGCAGAAGTATACTATCAATTACTTGGCAGTCAGTATACACGATTGAGTGAATCCACGCATCAGATGGAAAGAAAAATAATTTCTTGTTTACCAGCAATTACATACCTTTGAAATAAAATGCCTACTGCTCCAATACTCTGTAACCATACCTAATGAACTGAGGATATTGGCACATTGCAGAAAATGCAAAATACCAAGTTCATTGAGACAATAACACAAGCATGTAGTGGGCGAGGTAGCAACGCGCAGAAACTCCTCTTCCTCCGTTGGATCTAAAGGTCACTTTAGATGCGGGGCTGGCGGCGCTGATGTCGCGTGCTCTGCAGCCATGTACATGCAGACGCAGAACCGAGAGGCGCGAGAAAGAGAAGAGAGAGCGGCCTCATCTACTCCGGCCGCCTTAGATGTGCCGCCGCCGTCGACCTTGAGGATCCCGCTGGCATTTGTTCGTGGGGAGCAGCATGCGCGGATGAGAACCAGTCGGAGGCGCTCCTCTCCACTTCCCGCCACGGTCTCCGGCGACCACTTGGTCTTCTGTTCGTCATGCACGCTGCAGCGACCCGGCGATCAACATATCCACAATGTAGAGCTAGCAGCAGCAGGAGGAGCCACACCTCGGGGATTCTTGCCGGCGGCCGTCGGGGCTGCGTCGGTGATGCGCGCGGGGTGAGGTGGGGCTTCTCGCCGGCGGCCGTGGGGGCTGCATCTGCGATGCGCGCGGGGTGAGGTCGGCAGCGGACAGCGCACCAGGAGCCAGGCCAGCGGGCTCGACCTCGACCGGCGCCGCCGATTCGCACATCTAAGCTTCCCTTCTCCCACCTCTAAACTTGCCTTCTCCCTCCTCTGAATTCTACCGCACCGGCCTCCACTACCGTGGCCGCGACTCCGGGCGTATGGGCGGCAGGATGCATAGATTGGGGAAGGGCTTTATCGAAAAAAATAGGTTGGGGAGGGCCGGTCGCGCTGCTTCCATGTCCCGCCGCTGCGCCTGTCGCCTCCCAATCGCAAGCCGGGTGGGGGAAGAAGGCCTGCGCCACCCATCTCTCGCTCCAGCGCTGCCCCGTGCTCCAATCACGCTCCATCGCCCGACAGCGGACAGCGCATAACGGTCAAAGCAGTCAAATCACTTGGCGGTGGCACACTGCGTAATATTAGATGGTTGCAAGGGTAAAACCGGAAAAGTGAAAAACGCACCATCACCACCTATTGCAATATTATATATATATATATATATATATATATATATATATATATATATATATATATATATATATATATAGATAGATAGATAGATAGATAGATAGATAGATAAGTAACTCCACCGGCTTATGCTTTGTGCTAAAGAGGATTGGACACTTGCTGCAACTATTCTTGTCCACTCTTGTTTGCTTGTTCTTTATTTATCTGTTACTACGAAAATCCATAAAAATTTGTATTTTAGTATTTACAGTGAAAGCTTGCTCAGGACCACTTGTGAACACTTTCTGTTATTCGTTGGGTTCGACACTCTTAATTGTAGAACGCACTATGATAAATCCGCTATATTTGTGGGTCATCAAGATGCAAAATGATTCACGCTGAAAATCACACGTATGTGTGAGGGGAGGGGGTTGTGATGCTTTCGGCGTTTTTAGGGTTCCCATTTAAGGGAAAGATAGGCCTGTCGGATTGACCTCGTCATACGAAAAATCGAAGCTCCATCTGATTTTACTCATCTGATTTTACTCTAGAATGAAGGACCCCTATTTATTTGAGCTTATGGATTGCTATTTTTGTACGTAATACTACCCTGGGCCGTTTATTTGTTAATCAACGCAGACCATTAGAATACAAGTGGGCTCACATGGGCCTAAGTTGATAATTTTCATTTTCCGTGTGGCTTTCGGGAGTCGGGAGAGCCAACAGCCAAAAGAGACCAATGCTGCCGCCGCCGCCGCAGGGAGCCATGGCCACCGGCGCCGCCAACCACGCCGTCCCCTGCTCTGCCGGTCATCCGAAGAAGAGGAACCAGCGGCGCGGCCCTGCTTCCCTCTCCGTGCGCGCGTGCAGCGACGCCAACAGTAAGCACCACTCTGACCATCCCCACCCCTTCCCCCTCCGAATTCGTCCGTCATGGCTTAACGGCTGCGTTTGTTTTGTTTCGCCGGTCTGTCGGTTGCCGCAGCGGTGACGCTGCTGGACTATGGCGCGGGCAACGTACGCAGCGTGCGCAATGCCATCCGCCACCTCGGCTTCAACATCCGCGACGTGCGGAGCCCCGAGGATATCCTCGCCGCCGACCGCCTCGTATTCCCCGGAGTCGGAGCTTTCGGCTCCGCCATGGATGTCCTAACCCGCACAGGCATGGCCGACGCGCTCCGCGAGTACATCCGCAGGGACCGCCCCTTCCTTGGCATCTGCCTCGGCCTTCAGCTGCTATTCGACTCCAGCGAGGAGAATGGCCCGGGTAATACTAGGTTTCTGCTTGCTTGGAAACCTCTGACTGAACAAGAGCTGATAGTGCATTCGCTACTGTAGTAAGCGGCCTTGGTGTCATACCTGGAGTTGTCAGGCGATTTGACTCTTCCGAGGGTCTAATAGTGCCTCACATTGGATGGAACGCCCTCCAAATCACCAAGGACACGCAGCTTCTGCAAGGAGCTGATGGTCACCATGTGTATTTTGTTCACTCCTATCACGCTTTGCCTGTAAGGAGCAACTCCACTTAGACTCTTCCCCTTTTGTGGACTCATGGAATGTAAGTTTGTTCTTTCTTTCTGCATGATTAGTCAGATGCTAACAGAGACTGGATTTCGTCGACGTGCAACTATGGCGAGAGCTTCATATCATCTATCTCGATGGGCAACATTCAGGCAGTTCAGTTTCATCCAGAGAAGAGCGGAGGTAAAAATATGTAGTCTAATAGTGAATATACATGATATTCACAGATAAATATTCATAATGTATGCTATAGTGTGGATATAGTATTGTAAGTTATTGAGTTCTGATAGTTTTCTTGCCTGAATGACCCAAAGCTTGTAAAGTGCACAGAGTAGTGTATATGTTTTAGGATTTCTAACCGTATATTTCCTATGTTTGTTTCGTACAGCTACCGGACTTTCAATCTTTGAAAAATTTCTCAGTCCTAACTCTTCAGGGGCAAAGGTAATCATCATCCGTGACTTTATTGTTTGCAATTCTTTTCCATCTTTTTTCTTCTGACAGAAAAAAATACACTTATATCTGTGCAGGCCCCATCTCGTAGAAAAGCATCAAAACTTGCAAAGAGAGTAAGCTTTGTGTTTCCAAATGTTCCTTGAGCCATCACAGTTTCCATTGACATCTCGAACACCAGTTTCCATTTCCATCATACTTGTTACCTTCAACTTTGCAGGTGATAGCATGCCTTGATGTTCGGTCAAATGACAATGGGGATCTTGTGGTAACAAAAGGTGACCAGTATGATGTAAGAGATCATAGTAGTAGCAAAGAGGTACCAAACTTTTCATTGACCCTATGAATATCAAAATTTTCTACACCTTAGGTTCAGTTCTAAGTTGGTAGTTTAGGACTAGTTTGTAGTTGGCCATTTAGGGATAGTTAGTTTCTGATGTATCTGAACAATCAAGAAGTATTATTAAACATCTTTTATAGTTCTGCAGAGACATAATCTTTGTGTACTTGAATCTTTGTATTCCATGCTTGTAGGTAAGAAACCTTGGCAAGCCAGTAGAATTAGCAAGTCAATACTACATAGATGGGGCTGATGAGGTACTTTTCTACATAATGTTATATTTTCGTTTGATGTACAAATAATCTGATACCATGAATACAAATCCACTTTAGGTCAGCTTTTTGAATATAACTGGTTTCCGTGCCTTTCCATTGGGTGATTTGCCAATGCTAGAGGTATGTTTGAGTTTTATAAGTATCAAGCATTTCCATTACTTGGCTTTATTTGGTCAAGTCATATGTCCATACAATTCGTAGGTACTACGTTGCGCATCTGAAAAAGTTTTTGTGCCACTTACTGTTGGTGGGGGTATAAGAGACTTCACAGATGCAAGTGGAAGGTTAGTTCCTCTCCAGGTTTTTGCCAACACTCTATGTACAGTTTTTTCTTGTACAATGCAACTATGATGGAGGTCATTATGTGAAGGTAAGCATGGTATGGCTCAACATGGTAGAGATCATCGTGTGTGCAGTCATGATCTTTTGAAAAAATATTGATCCCAGCACGGATTAACAATAAATTGTTCCGGTTGACTTGATGAGATAATTTGTACAGAACATTGTATCCGAATTCCCTGATTTTATTCCCTGAATAGGCCTGTTTGTAATATATATTTCCTCACGTTCCAATCTCAGAGGGGTGTTACACAGTTACTATCTTATTCCTTGTTACTAGGGCCTACTTGCTACTCTCCATATTTCATATTATTATGACCCCTTTCCAACTGCAATATCCACCCCACACTTTCTCTAGAAACAATTATGACAGAATAATGATGTCAATTTATCTCCTTAGATACTATTCAAGCTTGGAAGTAGCATCAGAATATTTCAGGTCTGGCGCTGACAAGATTTCAATTGGAAGTGATGCTGTTTTTGCCGCTGAAGCCTATTTACAGACTGGTGTATGTATTTTACTTTCCCCACAATGTTCAGCCGATTCCGTATAGCATAATTTTTCCTGTGTATCAGGTAAAGACAGGGAAGAGCAGCTTGGAGCAGATTTCTAGAGTATATGGAAATCAGGTTTATTTTTATTTATTTCCACAACTAGGTTTTGTTTTGTAGTAGTTTATTACCGACAATAGTGTAAAGTCACATCTGGTATTTATGCATTTCATTTTCTTGGAAAATTAACATCGCAAAATACTGAATAAATCACAATCATGGTCTCATTCTGCCAACCATATATCTTGTGTGGAATTTGATCGGTTACAACATATAGAAAAGTTATAAGGAACTATTCCAACAAATCTGAATTAAACTCCATCTGTCTTTTGTTTAGCGAAACAGTTGTATTTCCTGAACCAGCTAAAAGAATGATGAATTCAATCCTCGTCCACATTTTCATTACATAGAAGAGTAGCCATAAAATTCTCTTTATCAATAATCCTCCATTATTTTATTTTTCTATGTAACATCATAAAGTGTTATGTGTCTGAGCATGATTTGTTTTCCTTATCCATTAAAATATCGATGAGGCCTGCTGAGTTTCCCCTAGGCACATTCAGGTCTTCTCTGTAGTTAGCAACTGGGTCCTCAAACTTGGTTCAAATAATAATTATTTCCATGTTTCAATCAACAAATTCTGATTTGCAACTCATGAAGTTTATCGCTATTTCAGATGAAGGCCCTGTTTTTTCAATTATTATGTAGAATAACTAGATAACCTGTAAATCACTCGTCGTAACGAAGCTTTTTCTTATCTCAGGCTGTAGTTGTAAGTATTGATCCTCGAAGAGTATATGTCAAAAGTCCAGATGAGGTGCAATTTAAAACTGTGAAAGTTTCCAGTAAAGGTATGCTTGCATATATTTCTTGTAGACATTTGCATTTAAATGTTCTAACATTTCCTGTACTTTCTTCAGGTCCATTAGGAGAAGAATATGCATGGTACCAGTGCACAGTAAGTCCTTCTTTATGCTTTCACTGTTTTGATTTATCACTCCCATCATATGCCATTTATGCATGCAGGTATCATCATCCAAATATTTAGTTAGCACTCATGTGAGTCCTATGCAAAAGGTTTAGACCAGACTGTAAAAAAAAGATGCTCCCTTCAGATATTGGTAGTACAATCTTCTTAGGTACAAGCTTATGGGTGTGATGTGTTAATATCTCATATCTAGTACTCCTCTGCCCTGTCATAATTGTCGCGGATGGACAACCATGTTAGTACAAATCGGGTTCACAACTGGCGACATTAAATACGGAACAGAGGTAGTAGTAATTAAGATACTAGGTCTTTTCTAGTAGAGTTCTTGTGTATCTATTTTTGCATGCTATACTGTAGTGTATCTTTTTTTTTCTTCCTTTGTAGCAGTATTAAGTGTTGATCTATTTCTGTTCCAGGTAAGTGGTGGGCGTGACAGCCGGCCTATAGGAGCATATGAACTAGCAAAAGCTGTGGAAGAGTTGGGCGCGGGAGAAATACTACTCAACTGCATTGATTGTGATGGTATGCTGAATAGTTTTAAATTGCCAGTACGGAAAGCTTAGGTGCAATATGTTTCATCTTGTTATGCCCTACATACTAGCTAGGTGGAACTTTAATTATTATTTTTGGGAAGACCATCATGATTAATTTTATTATTTATCAAATAATAGTTACATCGTCCACAAATTTTGCTTAAAATAAAGCTAGGGGTTCATCGATCCAGTTACATGATTACTTATAACTTGAAACAACAACTAGTTTATACTATGAGCTGCACCATTGGCCTCCTGTGGGCAATGTTGAAACTCGACCTTCCCAAATCGCCTGAATCCTTGACACGCATTCCGTGAACAGCCGAACACACCTGCTTCCGCATGCCGCCAGAAATCTTCACCTGAGCAAGCATTTGCCACTCCATGGAATCTGACTCCACTTGAACCTTGTTGCATCCTGTGAATTAGCTTGGTGGAACCTCGTAATGTTTTACTCAAGCCTCTGAGGCAATATCAAGAATCTTATAGTATTTTGAGCTCATTTGATGGACCTGCATATGCTTTTACCAAACAATCATGAAGCTTTATTTCTTTAATCAGAACACACAAGTCAAACATTCTTTGAAGGTGCTTAATCAACTAGCTGCGCCCATCACAAATACATATTTGACATACCCCTGTTCTAGTCGACTGAGTGCTCTTAATTTCACCTGTCATGAAGTTGTCACGTGAGCCAAGTAAAATGTGAGTGTTGTTCTCCTGACATGCAGCACCGAAAAGGGCTTAAGTCCTTAGGCTCCTCCATCCCACCTTCTTCATGCAAGGCATCCATATGCTTATGTGCACAGTCCATGCTTCTTAGGTCGGTTTGGTTGGTGAGAGCTGTCGACTCGAACGGAAATTCGTTCAAGTGTAGTTCTGTGATAGGAATGTCAGAGAAGTGAAGGGCATGCGGTGTTGAGCGAAAACATTTCATTGAACTGTAGTTTCTTGGTAATTTAGTCAAAGTACGTGTAGTTAAATTTGCTGTGTGTTTTTTCTTTTGGCAATCATGATTTTTTTACTTTAGGTTTTTTCTTAGTGGTTTCCTTTGTGATTGAGCACTTCATGTACTCAATTAAGCCATTTCAAACAAATGACACATGAGTGTAGGAAACATTGTGCTTTTCAAATCTAGTGATGATTTCATTGTATTTCTCCATATATAATCTGAAGTATACTGTATACAAGTCAAATTATCTTCATCAATATGTCAACATTGTTTAACTGAGTTAAGCACAAGGGCAATACATGTTTTGGATTACAATCTGACTATCTAATGTAAATATGGTGTGAAACAAATAACTTGCAATGTTGTATTAAGTGCTAGGCGCTGATTGAGCGTTTTGCATCCGCTTTTCCCTTTTCTAAAGGATTAAAACACTAAGCGCAATTAAGCGTTATCGTTTTTGGACTCCGCCTAGTGCAGTTTTGACTCCGCTCAGCGCAATTAAGCTCTAGGCGTTTTGACTCCGCTCAGTGCCTAAGGGAGCTTAAGCGTGCCTTTTATAACGTTGATAACTTGTAGTAGCATTTTTTTTCTTATACTGGATGTACCTTGTGAATTTGTTGCTTGTATTATAGTGTTATATAAAGCCATGCTGAATTGCATTATGTCATTTTATCTTGCAGGTCAGGGCTGTGGATTTGATATAGATTTGATCAAAATGGTGTCGGATGCTGTGACAATTCCTGTTATTGCAAGCAGTGGTGCTGGTGCTGTGGAACATTTTACTGAAGTATTTGAGAAAACAAATGCTTCTGCTGCTCTTGCCGCTGGCATTTTCCATCGGAAAGAGGTATTATATATGAATTCCCAATATGCCAATTTTATTGGACTGCTATATCATAATGCTCAGCAAACATCATTTTTTTTAACAAACCTTGCCATGTTCTCCTGATAGTGTACATGATTATAGACTAATTCGGTGGTGTTAATATGTTATATATTCCACGAAGACCATGTGGTCTCAGTAATTCATATGCATGTTAAATCGTTACCCATCTTCAATTCTACAATGGCTGATTTTTTCCAACAGCTGTACTTCTTTCTTGTGTTCTAATTGTTCTGTCACGTTCTCAGTGGAGATAAAATTAGCATCTGTTGACGGTTATTGGGTTTGAATTTGACACATCGAACTTTTGCTTTGATACAGGTTCCCATCCTAGCAGTGAAAGAGCATCTGGTAGATTCTGGCGTGGAGGTCAGAATGCAGTAATCTGAGGACTAGTGTAACATAACGCTGGAAACCTTGATGGTTTATTGGAATTTCTGTCAGTTGTTGTAACAGTGGTATATCGGGGAGCCTGTGTGGCACAGTGCCAGTGCGTAGAGCGCGGATTGGAAATGCAAATTTGAATAAATCAATAAATTGATGCTTTAGAGCTCCAACTTCTTTAACATTTTCCTAGTAATTCCAGTTTATCTGCTCCGTCTCAGTGGTGGCCCTAAATGCCGATGTTACCGGAACTTGTGAGTTTTTTTGGAGGAAGAAGGGCATTGCGTGCCTGGACACGCCAAGAACCGAGCAATCAGTGGAACGGTTTATGCAACAGCGATTGACGTTGTGGCTACCGGAAAATGTACTGGTTGCTCGTGGTTTACCCTTGTACAGTCGTACTCACATTCGACAGCCGTTCAGATATGGTGTTCTACCGGAAAGGGAGCTTGGGCTCCATGGAGTACGTTTAAATAAAAATCTTCGTTTCAAAGTTCGCGAAATTCTGATCAAAATGCTAGATGTAGATAATGTTGAACTTTACCTGTGTGTAAAAAACCAATATGGAATAATTTATATTCTAGGCTACACAAAAATGATAAATCTGACAAAGTTTTAAATTTCCAAAATGGGCACTGTCCAGCACACACCTAGATCCACACTTTTGTCATTTTGGTTCAGAATACAAATTATACTATATTGGTTTTTTTGCACAGTAGCAGCGTTCATCATTATCTACATCAAGATTTTTTTTTCAGATTTTTTGGAAACTTACAAAAGCTATTTTTAATTTTTCAAAAAAAAAAGGGTTTCATGGAGCACGGGCTCCAAAACAACGCACTGTGGCTCTACCGGTAGAATAGTTATATTTGTTGGCCATGGTATACTTTCTTTTAGCTAAAAGACAAGAGCTCTGCCAAATTCATTGCCTCTTTGGTTCACAAGATTCTTAAACCGCAGAAACAAGAAAACGTGGAATTGAAGTACCAGATCCTCTTGAACCCTGTATGATTAGAAATTACAGGAACATGAGAAATTTGGATCACGAAGTGTTTGATACCACCGGGAAAGCAACTGAATTCTAATTGTAAGTTTGAGTAGATGAAATTTTTCCTCCAAAACATAGTAGAAAGGAATCATTCATAATTGTTGAAAGGAACTTAATTCTACGTATGAAACAACCACTGTAATGGTTTTTTTCCTAAGAATCAAAATCCTATAAAATTGCAGGATCCTATAAAATTCATTTGAATCAAAATCCTATAAAATTCCTTTGAAACTAAGTTTCTTTAGTGAAAGTTAATGAAGTTTCAGATATGACACTTAGATGAGGTAAATTACAGGATCGATTTTGCCTAACGATAAGTCTATATCTATAACTTGATGAAGTTCATTCCCTGCAACGCCTCATCCCAGTGGCCGGTCCAGTGTATGGACCCACCCACATACCCCAAGCCTTATTTTTACGAGCATATCCCAAGACTTTTACGGCCTTACGTTGTATATGATCCAAACGAACAGAATGTAGAGTTTTGATTAAAAAAAGGTGAATAGTATTGTTTTTGAAGAAACGGAACAATGATAGAAGGAGAGTCTATCAATCTCTCTGTCTGATACAGTCTGAACTACAAACGGTGCATTATGCAGAAACAAATAAACTAACGAAAATATAATCCGATATCTCCAAATGTTGTAATCCAGGCAGGACTATGTTGTAAAGCAGGCAAGACTATGTTCCACCTCCATCAGTAACCAACCCTTACCGATGCAGATCAGCAGCCTGGACCGTCGTCGTCGTGCTCGCTCATGTACAGGAGCACGACCACCGAGCCGCAAACGACATTGGTCTGCTCTCCGCCCACACCCCCCGGCCGCCATCCCTGCAGCTTGACCCTCTCCTGGAACACCTGCGTCCCCTTTGCCAGATTCAACTCTTCCTCGAGCAGCCTCTTCTTCTCCACCACCTTCTCGTCGTCTTCGTCGCCGTCATCATCGTCCCCGAGCACTAGCGCGTCCAGCAGCGGCACCACCGCCGCTCCCATCACCGCGGTGTGGCCTGAGGTGTGCGGCTCCTCGGTGCGGAACACGAACACGCCGCCGGTGTCCTCGTCCACGGCGTAGTCCTCGCGCACGGCCTCTAGGCAGAGGCACAGGCGCGGCCATTCCCAGTCCATGGGGAGCTCGAAGGGTCTCCACCACGCCTCCGGGTCGTCGCCCCAGACGGGGAGCAGCAGCGAGGCTACTTTGCAGCCGCCGAGGTGCACGTGGAGGGTGCTGAACGGCTTCCACGCGGGGCCCTCGTAGTCGCGGCCGTTCATCGCCGGGCGCGCGAAGGCGAGATGCAGCACCCGGCGCCGGCAGGGTACGCGGAGCTCTTTCTTGAGGCGAATCTGCCGCCCGGCCGGCTCCTCCTCCTCCATCGCGGCTACGGCACGAGGAGACTCTTCTTTTTACTGTATGCTATGTTGCTTTATGGGACAGAAACTTCCGTTTAAATAAGGAGAGATATGAAGAGATGCGAGTCCCCGAACATGTACGGGTCTTTTTTTCCTTTTTTCTATTTTTGAACAACAAATAAAGAGTGTTAATCTTTGCCTTGCATATGTAAACAGAATTATAGCAAATTTATTTTGTAATTCAACATTCTAATTATCTCCAAAAGTTGTAAGAAAAAAACCGGAACTGCATTCTCACATGTCACACCCTCGCCGGTTGACATGTGGCTCACTAGGTGCTCACGTGTCGCAATGAGAATCGACGGGTCAACGGGTGGTTTGCCGTTTCTTTTTTCCGTTTATTGTAGGCGTTTATTTGAGAGGAATCAAATTATTAGTCATCAAACCTAGCCAATTTTAAATAACAAACCAATTGCACCATTGTATTTCTCATGCCAAGATTTTGAAAAATATATTCATTTGGATAAGGATGGCAATGGGTAGGGTAAGAGCAGAGTAGACCAAAACCATACCCATACATATATAGGTTGTGGGTGCAAAACTCTATCCATACCCGTACCTATGCGTATAAAGGTTTACCCGTACCCATACCCGGTGGGTATCTTTATCCGCTGGATACCCATTGGGTAGATGAACATTGCATAATATTTCATAGCCCACGCCGCCACATCATAATCTTGCTCTCTTACTCTCTACTGACCTGTCATCTGCATGTCCCGCTCCTACTTTAGCCACCCCCTCATTGTTGAAGAAATAGAAAAATGAGTGGATCCAAGGATGAAAGATGGAGGTTGGTGACATCTTAATGGGTAGGGTTTGGGTACACCCATGGGTATATGACTATACCCATACCCTACCCACTACTTGATGGGTAGGGTATGAGTACTGCCCATGAGTATAAAAATGAGGCCATACCCTACCCATATGGGCATGGTACCCACGTTTACACGTACCCATGGATAAAATTGTCATCCTTACACTTGGACATATCATATTGGTATTTTTTAATATTATTTTTCTAATGGTCTTGATTTTTTGTTGCTTCGTTCTAAGACTAGCCCAAGATATATATATTTTTTTGCTAAAAATGTATCATGTATGAACTCTTAACTAGCATTACCTATCCTTTGTTTTGAATGAATCATTCTTCCAGCATCCCTTAATACGGTAATACAAATCTTGAATCTGATCTTCGTAAGAAAAGTTGTTCAACTCTAATAGTCTCAATGAGAACCATTGCATAGAAGAGTGAGATTTGAGAAGACAACTCCTATAGATCAATGAGAGTGGATGGTAATAGAAAGAAGAGGATCATCTTGGAGAGTTAATTGCAGTGATATTATAACCTATGGTGAACCTGTGAGAAATATGAAACCAGACCTTCTAAATTGGAAAATTCATTTTGTGATCCATCATATCGATATTATAAATATATCTAAAGAACATCAGAAATTATAAATGGGACCTATATACCCACGTGTCACCCACCTCCCTAGACATGTGGCTCATTAGGTGTCCATGCTCATGCACATCGCCATGAAAATCGATGGGATCAAAACAAGATTTGCGGTTTATACTTTCCATTAGGTATTTATTTGCCCGGAATCAAGTTAATAATTTTTCTAGCCTCTACTTCTTTTTATAGTGATAACGCTTTCTCTTTCTTAGCGCTCCACCCCGTGGAGAACTCTAGTAGTGCTTTGGTTGTCTTTCTCTTTTTTCTCGATTTTCTCTGACTTGACTCAGCTTGATCTCAAACCTAGCCAACTCTGAATAATAACCCAACTGCATTGTTTTATTTCTCATGCAATGATTTTCAAAACTAATTCCATTGGGACATATCATAGTGACATCTCCTTTTGAAATTATTTTTTCCCGTGGTCTTGCTTTGTATCCTCCAGTTAGTCTAGCAAAAATATATGTGAACTCTTAACTACCAGTATTACATCATTTTCTCAATAGGAACTATTCTCGTAGCATTGATACAAATATTGGAAGAGATCTTTATAAGAAAACATGTGCAACTCTAATATCGTAAACGGGAACAAATGAAGAACACACGAGTGATAAGTTATGAGACACCATCCAATAGATCAATGAGAGTGGGTGGTACAATTTAATGTTTCCTGTAAGAAGAGATAAGCATGGGGAGTTAATTTCAGAGATTCTTTCCTGATGGTTATGTGTTGCAGTTTGGAAACGAATATGTCAAGAAGAAAGGTATGCTCCTGTGGTGCGACGTCCACGCATAATGCAAGATGTCCAGGATAGCCAGCAACTCATGATCACTCAGGCCGTGCCACAACAAGCAACACCGGCAAAACGAACAAAGACACATTTGTTGAATGTGTTCATCCCACCACGTAAGGAACTCGATTTTTTGCGGCTAATATAATTTTCAGAAGACAAAATATCCATAGAATTGGTTTGGTTAGGATAATTCCTAGGAGTCATGATGATTGGGTCGAGCGAGATTAAACTAGTATCTTGATTTGTGCTAGTAATTGTATTTTTATTGCAGGGTTAACATAAATTTGAGGCTTCAATTTTCTCTACTTTGTCCAAGCTTTGAATTTTTGTCCAGGCCTGGTAACAAATAAAGAAGTCAACAAAGTAGCACTACCCCTCTCGGCTCACCCCCACAATATCATATCTAGCGATACCAACCTCTAAATAAAACTGTGATGTCAACTTTTAAGAGAGACCTGAAGGATTGGAACATCACTAAACAACTAGTCATGGACAGGGGTGCGTGAAAATTAGCTATCCACGTGACAGAACTATGACTTCGTTTCGAGATCTTATGGGTTTCAACTCTACCCTACCCCAACTTGTTTGGGACTGAAAGGCTTTGTTGCTGTTTGTTGTTGTTGTCGTCGTCGTCCAAGCTTTGGATTTTTGTCATATCTAGCGATACCAACCTCTAAATAAAACTGTGATATCAACTTTTAAAAGTAACAGAAGCTGGTCCTGGAACTGGACTGCGCCAATGTGGCAACGGCTCTTCGCTCTATGTCTCCAGACAGATCAGCTCTTTGGACTGTCTATGAAGAGACGAAAAATCTACTTGGAAACTTTGAGGTTTCATGCATTCGTTCGACAAGAAGAGAGAGTAACAGGGTTGCTGATGCCCTCGCTAAACTGGCCAGATCCGCTGGCAGATGCATCTGGACTCGTGATCCTCCTGATATGGTGCAAGACCTCGTAAATCAGGACCTCACGCCTATGATGTAATGTAGCTCTCTTTTTCCCTCAAAAAAAAAAACTTTTAAAAGTAACACAACTCATTGCAAGTCTTAATCCCCGTAAGAAAAACCCAAATCCAGGTGCAAGTCTTATGGTTTGTGTGCATCAAACGATACATGCCGGTGCCTTTGCCTCCTTTTCGAAAAAAATAACATATGTACTGCTCAAACACCGCACAATAGTTGTCAGAATGTGAATTGCTTATACATCTCGAATTTCTGGCCCACAATAGTTTGTGTGCTCTGAAGTGTCTGAACTACAAACTGGCTAATAGAAATACTGGAAGCAATAATTAGTTCGTTTTGCAAGAGAAAATAAACAAAAGTATGACCTAAGTTCATCTTAGTCCTATGTCGTCGCAACTCCGGCAGGTAATGTTCCACCTCCATCAGTAGACAAACCTTACCCATGCACATCATCGGCCGGCGTCGTCGTGCTCAGTAATCATCACTCAACAGCCATGTACATGTGCACGCCCACCGTGCCGCAAACGACATTGGTCGGCTCTCGGCCCACTTCCCACCGCCAACTCTGCAGCTCGACCCTCTCGTCGAAGACCTGCGTCCCCTCGGCCAGCTTCCGCTCCTCGTCGAGGCGCCTTTTCTTATTCTTGTTCTCCTCCTCCTCCTCCTCGTCGTCGTCTCCGAGTACCAGCGCGTCCAGCAGCGACACCCGCGCGGCCCCGATCACCGCGGTCTGGCCGGAGGTGTGCGGCTCCGCCGTGCGGAACACCACGACGCGGCCCGTGGACTTGTGGATGAAGTGGTCCTCGCGCACGGCCTCGATGCCGACGGACAGGCGCCGCCAGCCCAAGTCCACGGGGCACGTGATGGTCCAACTCCACGTCTTCACGTTCTTAAACTTGACGGGAAGCTTCAGCGACTGTATGTGCTCGCCGCCGACGTACACGTACAGGAAGCTGAACTGCATCCACGCCGGGCCCTCGTAGTCGCGGCCGCACATCCGCGGCTGAGTCAAGGTGAGGTGCAGCACCTGGCGGAGCCGGCGGGGTGCGTGAAGCTCTCTCGTGAGGCGAGGCGGCTGCCGTCCGTCGGCCCGATCCTCCTCCATGTCGGTCGGATGCTGCCGCTGCCGCTGCCGCATGATCGACCGGCCGGCGGAACAGATTTGCAGGGCGTGGAGTTGCACGACGGGATAGAGAGAGATTCTTCTTGTACTAAATCAAGCAAAGATATGGAAACCCTACGAGTATGCGGATTGAAATAGAAGGATACGGAGTCCAGCACTCGTACGGTCTCGGTTTTCTTTTGAATAAGAAGAAGAAGCTAGAGAATAAATCTCCAACTTGTTAAACATTGTAATACGGTTTTAGTCTTTTACGTATAAGGGTATGGAGTAGTACTCCAACCCAAAGTACGCCTTTATGTAATTGCCACGTAATGGGCTCTTCATCACCTATTTAACATGCACCCGATCGACCCTAGAGGGCAACGATCGTTCCATCAAATCCAATATGGTATCAGAGCAACCTTTTCCCTGACCTAGCCGCCGCAAGACCAAAACCCTGCTGCCGCCGCTGCACCTTTGCCGCCGCCGCCGCCTTAAGATCAAGACCTGCCGCCGCCGCCGCATGCACTGCTGCCGCCGCCGCGTAATCTACACCAAAACCTAAAAACCTACGACCAAGACCAGCCGCCGCCGCCGCGTAATCTGCCGCCGCCGCCGCTTCAAGACCAAGATCACGACAAGTTTTTGTGCCGCCATGTCGTCGTCCTCTTCCTCGTCCTCTTCCTCGACGGCCATGCTCACCGCCCTTGGGAACCCTCCCACCCAGCTGCTCACCCGGTCGAACTACTTGATCTGGAAGGCCCTGGTGCTCCCTCCTCTCCGTGGAGCGCAGGTCACCGGGCTCCTTGATGGCACCGACATCGCTCCTGCCAAGACCCTGGAGGTAGAAGACGAAGGGAAGAAGACCATCGTCACCAACCCCGCGTACTCCGCCTGGCTTGTTCGTGACCAGCAAGTGCTGGGGTGGCTCCTCAACACCATATCCCCTGAGATGCTTCCCCACTTCTTCGAGCACACCTCCACCACTCAAGTCTGGGGCACGATCACTGCCATGTTCACTACTGTCTCAAGGTCCAAGATCACACATCTCCGCACTGCCCTCAACAAAACCAAGAAGAAGAAGGACATGACTGCTGGGGAATACTTCACCAAGATGAAAGGACTCGGCTCCGAGATCGCTGCTGCTGGAAAACCTATTGATGATGATGAACTCATTGGGTATATTCTTAATGGCCTTGATAGTTCCTATAATGATGTTGTTGCTGCAGTAAACGGACAGCGGGGTACCACCCTTGATGATCTCTTTGCTCAAGTTGCTGCACACGACATGCGCCGTGAGCTGCTCTCCGATGAAGAGGATGCCGCCCCTGCCCAAACCTTCATCTCCTCCGCTCACCTTGCTCGTGGTGGCAATGAGCAAGGCCGCCGTGATGGGGGAGGTGATCGTGGCCGCCGTGATGACCGTGCTCCTTGGCGTTCCCGTGACGGAGGTCGCCGTGATGACAGGCGCCGTGATGATCGCCGTGATGGAGGTGGACGCCGTGATGACCGGCGCTATGATGGAGGCCGCCGTGATGGTGGTCGTCGAGATGGGGGTGGACGGCGTGATGACAGTCGTCGCCGTGACCGCGCCCCAACTCCCTACGTCGACACTACATGCCAGATATGCAAGATCCATGGGCACCCAGCAAGTGATTGCTGGTGGCGCTATGGAGACCGTGATGACTCTGATGATGATGGTCGTGAAGAGAAGACTGCTCACCTTGCTTCCTATGGTGTTGACACCAATTGGTACCCCGACACTGGCGCCTCAAACCGCATCACGGGGGAGTTGAGCAAACTCTCTATTCATGACAAGTACAAGGGGCGTGATCGCGTACACACTGCAGATGGAAACGGTATGATAATAAGCAACATTGGTCATTCAATATTATGCACCCCACATGCTTCTTTTGAACTTAAAGATGTCTTACATGTTCCTAGTGCCACCACAAATCTCTTATCTGTTCATAAGCTTACACTTGATAATCACATCTTCCTTGAGTTTCACCCATATTTCTTTTTAATTAAGGACCAAGCAACAAGGAGAATTCTGTTTAAAGGACCCTGCCATGATGGTCTCTACCCGCTAGTTCCGTTCTCCACTGGGTCGTCCAAGCATGCTTTCGTCACAATAAAGCCATCCTCCTCCACTTGGCATCGTCGTTTAGGCCATCCTTCATCCTTTGTGGTTCAGCAAGTTCTTAGAAACAATAAAATTTCGTATACTCCTGAAGTTAGCCCATACATTTGTGATTCATGTCAGTTAGCTAAGAGTCATCAGTTGCCTTATCCTACCTCTACTAGTGTTTCCACTGTTCCTTTGGAGCAAGTGTTTTCTGATGTATGGGGCCCTGCACCTGAGTCTGTTGGCAAACACTCTTATTATGTAAGCTTTATCGATGATTTTAGTAAGTTTACGTGGATTTATTTGCTCAAGAAACGTTCTGAGGTGTATCAAGTCTTTCTCAATTTTCAGCAACTTGTTGAGCGCAAATTTGATAGGAAAATTATCACTATGCAAACAGATTGGGGTGGTGAATATGAAAAGTTAAATAAATTCTTTCAGACACATGGCATCTCTCATCATGTATCTTGCCCACATGCACATCAACAAAACGGTTCTGCTGAACGTAAACACCGTCATATTGTTGAAGTTGGCCTTGCCTTACTTGCTAATGCATCCATGCCTCTCAAATATTGGGATGAAGCCTTCCTCACTGCTACCTTTCTCATAAACTTGCTCCCTAGCAAAGTCATTAATCTTGATACACCGGTTGAACGTCTCCTTCACACTAAGCCCAACTATGAGTCTCTTCGAGTTTTTGGCTGCGCTTGTTGGCCGAATCTCCGTCCCTATAACAAAAGAAAACTTGCTTTTCGTTCCACACGCTGTGTTTTTCTAGGCTATAGTCCACGCCACAAAGGAGTAAAATGCTTAGAGGTTTCCACTGGTCGCATCTATATATCTAGAGATGTTGTCTTCGATGAAAGTGTTTTTCCCTTTGCATCTCTTCATCCTAATGCCGGTGCCCGTCTTCGACAGGACATTCTCCTTTTACCTTCCAATCATGGGGATGCAAATACTGATGATTATATGTCTTTGCCTATTATACCTGTTGTTGCTAATGATCCACATGCAGAAACAAGTGTGTCCGCAGGTGCAAGTACGCTGCAAAAAGAACAAGAAAAAAATCCGGTCCAAAACAATGCCAAAACAGTGCAAAACAACAGACAACGTCTGCCCTGTCGCGGTCCCGAGGTGGATCCGATTCTTGTCGATCCCGAGGAGAACTCCGGGGCCAGCGATGCCAGCGTTGCTGACTCTGAGGGCGATTCCCCGAGCGCTACTTCGCCTCGGCTTCCATCGCCTGTGCAACATGCACACGACGAGCTCCACACTGCCACGTCAAGCTCAAGGACAGGACGGACCCGGTCGCGGTCCCCGCCACATGCGCGTCAGACTCGCTCGCAGACCCCGCCCTCGCCGCGGCTTCTTCCATCGCGAGATGATTCTGCGCACGACGCAGAACCACGGTCACCTCCGACAGCATCTCCTGCACATGGGAGCCCTGCCTCGACTGGATCCTCTGCGCAAGCTTCCAGTGCAGCCTCCTCTGCACCCATGTCAACGCCAGCGCCTACACCTCCTCCTTCGCCACCAGCTCCACCACCACCTCCTGAACTCCGCACTCGACTACAAAAAGGTATCCGCCAGCCTAAAGTAAGCACTGATGGTACTATTCGCTGGTGTCTTTTTGCATCCACAGGAGAACCACGTAACTTATCTGAGGCGCTTGGAGATGAAAAGTGGCACAAAGCAATGGAGGATGAGTATGATGCTCTTATGGAGAACAAAACATGGCACTTAGTTCCTCCACATCACACAAAGAATCTCATTGACTGTAAGTGGGTGTATCGTATTAAGAAAAATGCAGATGGTACTATTGACAGGTACAA
The DNA here is from genome assembly GCA_012064385.1 of Puccinellia tenuiflora. Taxonomy (NCBI): domain Eukaryota; kingdom Viridiplantae; phylum Streptophyta; class Magnoliopsida; order Poales; family Poaceae; genus Puccinellia; species Puccinellia tenuiflora. The sequence continues at coordinate 155,326 of QRDG01000072.1, forward strand.
GGCACGTTTGGTTGCAAAAGGTTTCAAGCAGAGATATGGCATAGATTATGAAGACACATTCAGTCCTGTGGTTAAAGCAGCAACGATACGCATCGTTGTTTCTGTTGCTGTTTCTAGAGGTTGGAATTTGCGGCAGCTAGATGTCAAGAACGCGTTTCTCCATGGCGTTCTGGAAGAGGAAGTTTATATGAAACAACCCCCAGGTTTTGAAAATCCTCAAGCTCCTCATTATATCTGCAAACTTGACAAAGCTCTGTATGGTCTCAAACAAGCCCCCCGTGCATGGTATTCACGACTCAGCACTAAGTTGCAACAGCTTGGTTTTTCTCCCTCTAAGGCTGATACTTCACTTTTTCTTTACAATAAGTCTGGTGTCATGATATTTGTTCTCATTTATGTTGATGATATTATTGTCACAAGCTCTTCAGATAAAGCCATATCAGCTCTTCTTCATGATTTAAATGCTGACTTTGCTCTGAAAGATTTGGGGGATCTACACTACTTCTTGGGTATCGAGGTAAAGAAGACACGGTCAGGTCTACTTCTCACTCAAGGAAAATATGCTGCAGATCTGCTTGCAAAAGTTGGTATGAAAAAGTGCACACCTTGTCCTACACCTTTGTCCTCTACTGAAAAATTATCCTTAACAGAGGGAACTCCTCTTGGTCATGATGATAGTACACATTACAGAAGCATAGTAGGTTCTTTGCAATACTTGACGTTGACACGACCTGATATTTCTTTCTCTGTCAACAAAGTTTGTCAGTATTTACATGCCCCTACCACTGCTCATTGGACAGCTGTAAAAAGAATTTTGAGATATGTTCAAGGCACTTTGAATGTTGGACTTACCTTCCAGAAGTCCTCATCTACTTTGCTTAGTGCTTTTTCAGATGCAGATTGGGCAGGCTGTTTGGATGACAGACGGTCCACTGGAGGTTTTGCTATATTCATTGGACCAAATTTGGTTTCTTGGAGTGCTCGAAAACAGAAAACTGTGTCAAGGTCAAGCACTGAAGCTGAATACAAGGCTCTTGCTAATGCTACAGCTGAGTTGATTTGGGTTGAAGCTGTTCTTAATGAACTTGGTGTCAGATTAAAAGACAAACCGTGTCTATGGTGTGATAACTTAGGTGCTACCTTTTTGTCTGCTAATCCTGTGTTTCATGCTAGGACCAAACATATTGAGATAGACTATCATTTTGTGCGTGAGAGGGTTGCAGACAAGCTCTTAGACATCAAGTTTATTTCAAGCAAAGATCAAGTTGCTGATGGGTTTACAAAGGCGTTACCAGTCAAGAATCTTCATGAGTTTATTCGTAATCTCAACCTCTCTGAAGGTTGTGATTAAGGGGGGCTGTTAAACATTGTAATACGGTTTTAGTCTTTTACGTATAAGGGTATGGAGTAGTACTCCAACCCAAAGTACGCCTTTATGTAATTGCCACGTGATGGGCTCTTCATCACCTATTTAACATGCATCCGATCGACCCTAGTGGGCAACGATCGTTCCACCAAATTCAATACAACTTACGTACTCTGGTATTTAAAACAGACCGGGGTCTCAAGGAACAGATCTACAAAGTGCCGGCCGAACAAAGTGCTACGGTTTGTGAATTGACTGTAACTCTAGTTTTTGTTTTGTTTTGAGGCAAGACTGTAACTCTAGTTGGGTAGCCCGACTCCACCATCCTGGGCTGTAAGATGTGGCCCATCTTCAGGAGGTCCAGAGAATATCTAGGCCTAGAGAGTCCTGCCAACGCGGGGCTCGCTATGCCTCGCTTGTTAGGGATGGCAATATTATCCACGGATCCGGATATCCGTGGATATGCAACCCGTTGGGTAAGGGTTTGGAGGGCATATTCTACCCATGGATTTTCGCGGGTGGATATCCACGAACTTGCAGGTTAGGCATGGATTTAAAACTGGCTCCATGGATACCCATCAGAAATCCATTTGAAAAGTAAGGCCCACATGTATGTGACTTTTTTATTTATGTTGTCTTATTATTGTAAACTTGCAACTTCGTATTATGTCGTGCCAATCGTTAGTGTGCTGTATCTAAAATTAATATTTGTAATGTTTATTTGTTATGTGACCTTTATTTTTATTGTTGATGTCCTCATGTATACATTGTTATGGACGGTGTTTATATTGCTTCATGGATCTGGATATCCATGGATAGCTGGATATCCAACAGGTATGGGCACGGGTAGCATCTGTGACCCATGGATAGTTTCGCGGGTGGGTAATGGATGAGCTCGTGGATATGGGCATGGATTTGGTTACGCTCGACCCATCCAAACCCGCCCCATTGCCATTCCTACGCTTGTAGCGAGCCGGAGGGGAGCCCCTATACAACGCTCGTTGCGTCCGTTAGGGACGCAACGCCTGCAGCACGTGAGTACGTGACCATGTGGGCTGGCCCAGTATGCCGCTCGCCCTTCACCTTGTCTGTTCGCATGGTTCTTTTTTTCCCGCTCGCCTGTTCCTCTCCGCACGAAAATGGTTACGTTTTTCTCTGCGTTTTTTCTATTTAGTTTTTTTGTGAAATAACATAAATATTATCTGTTTCACAAAAAATCACAAATTTTAAAAATGTACATTTATTTGAAAAAATAGTTTTAGGATTAAAAAACTGTTCATGAATTTAAAAATGGTTCATGAATATAAAAAACAGAATTTAAAAATTTCAGGAAAATAATGATTTTCTTAAAAAATATGAACCATTTAAAAAATGAATATTTTCAAATATGAATTATTTTCAAAAATTTAAATTCGGTTGAACCAAAAATAATTATGTACCGAAAGGAACCAAAATTCGGGTGAACACAAAATTATAATGAACCAATTGGATGAACCGAAAATAATAGAGAATCAAAAATATAGGCGAACCAAAAATAATAATCTATACCTAATAATAAAAGCAATAAGGCTTCCGCGGTTTGGTTTGGTACGTCATCCAAATTATCCTTATAGTTGTAAATAATTACCCATCCTGCCACTCGTACGTCCGTTGTCCGGTTGGTACGTCGTGTTCGGTTTCCTCCGTTGCACCAATCCTTCTCGACATTACCTACGTCGTGTGGTTCCTTATCGCAGCCCGGCCCAGCCAAGGGAACCGTCGTCCTACTTCTCGAGCCGGGTACGGAGTCATGATCGATCTTGATTCTCTCTTTCCCTACGGATATACTACAAAGTACGGAGTACAATATTTGTTCGTAAATTTCATTGCAAGATTGGAGCCGCACCATCAAATCTCAAGATCAGATTGGTACTCGATAAAAAAATACTCGATTCACCGCAGAGGCGCAGAGATACTGGTCCCAGCCCTGTTCCGTCGAGGAGGATGGATTACTAGGGGCGTCGATGGCTTCCCCGGGCGATGTTCTCGACTGTATGGTCGCGAGCGTCGGCACGGTCAGTGGCCTGGCTCTCCACGGCGAGGACACCCGGAACAGCCGCTGGCCCGGCCCACTGCCTGCAGTGGCTGCGGTCTCCCGTCGATCCCAGCTGCAGATGCGTCGGCGACGTGCCCTCCCTGGCGAGGCTCCCGGCGCAGTCCTGGCCCGAAACCGGCTGCAGATGAATGTGTGCTTGATTTCTCGGTGTGCTGCTTTATGTTTTGGGACTTGGTCAAATAATTGAGGCATCGGGTGCAGATATTAAGATGGGGATCAGACCATGGGGTTGAAAGCATAAACAAGATGTGCAAAAAAATAAGCGTTGAGGATTTGGTTCGCCAAGCAACGACGACGTTTCTGTTCGACATGCTCATGCCGACACCAATGCACCACGCCCTCGCATTGCCGTTGATGGGCAGAGCCGATTGCGTATACGCACGATGACGACAATTACAGACTGTCTTTGGTTTGTATGACGCCACATAGCAACTCATGATGCCAAAGAAATCTGCTGGGCGTCCGTATGTCCTGGAGGATACAATCGCTTAACCATCCAGAGCCCCTTGCTCAATTTGCAAGCTTCTCCTGGAAGTTGATCATGGCAAACCATGACCATGACGACATATCTCCGGTAATTTTCATTGATCTGGGTCTTCCTCTGTGAAGCATCGTACTGCTTTGCATCATAGAAAAGTAAATACATGGCTCCTAACTGATTTTTATCTTCTAAAATACTTATTTTGGTATAGCAATCGGATTTGGAGTTCCTAGAAAGTAATGTACTTTAGTTGATGCATAGGTCTGCAGGTTGCTGTGTTGGCTTCCAAGCAGTTTCTTACCTGAAGATTCTCGTATTCATGTTTTTTTTCTCACAGGACAATGCTATATGTGACCAAGTTGGCTATAATATAAGAAATAAAATTCGTATTTTTTTGGTCCATTCATCATTCACCTGTAAACTAGAAACCTCGTATTTTATTGCCACTCTTTAATTCACTTACACTAAAATTATTTGTCTGATATTGTTATCGACATTACACATCCTCCTGCTGGAGCTATAAATGATATTGGTTGAATTAATATGTATGTTCTCCACTTAGAGGAATCTTTTCCTATAAAAACAACAATTTGTGCTCAACATCTAATGTTCGAGCTATTGTCGGAGTAAGCCACGTGGTACGAGTACAACTAAGCGGCCAAAGGCTACAAACAGACGCTGCTGATCAAGAGCGTGGAGGCCATGGCGGCGAGGGGCCGACGGCTCAAGGAATCCTTCTCTGGGGACGCGGCTAAGATTCTCATGATGTTATGTAGCTGAAACTTTTGAAAAAAAAACAATTATGTCTATACCGTAACCATGATGTGGGAATTATGCGGAAGAGGAATAGAAGGGATGAGGAAGATCCGATAAAAAATAATTAGAGATTTGGATTAAAGGGCGGAGTTAGGCTAGGGTTACGCCGGTCAATCCACTAAAGCTTGATTTTTTTTCATAACCGTTGCAACGCACGGACATACTTTGCTAGTGAACCAAAAAGAAACTAAGATTCGGGCGAACCGAAATAATAGTAAACCAAAAATATCGTTGAACCAAAAATAATAGTGAACCGAAAAGGAACCAAAATTCGGGTGAACCAAAAATAATAGTAAGCGAAAATTCGGGTGAACCGAAAATAATAGTGAACAAAAAATGATTGTGAACCAAAAATAATAATGAACGAAAATTCCGGTGAACCGAAAATAATAGTGAACAAAAAATGATTGTGAACCGAAAATAATAGTGAACAAAAAAGATTGTGAACCGAAAATAATAGTGAACAGAAAAGGAACCAAAATTCAGACGAACCGGAAATAATAGTGAATCAAAAATACCGGTGAACCAAAAACAATAATAAACAAAAAAATTGAAATTCAGATGAACATAAAATAATAGTGAACTCAAAATAACTGTGAACCAAAATAGATTTTTGAAAATAGTTCATATTTGAAAATTGTTCATTTAAAAAATGGTTCAAATTTTAGAAATATTTATATTTGAAAACATTCATTTTTAAAAACGTTTCAGATTTTGAAAATTATTCATTTTTTGAAAAATGCTTCAGATTTGAAAATCTATATTTTTGTAAAAGTACGGAAAAAAGAAAAGGAAACAAACAAAAATGAAAAACAGGAAAAAGAAAAAAGAAAAGAAGAAGAAAAACGAATGCAAAAAAGACAAAAGAAAAACGAAACAGAAAAAAGAACCAAAAATCGAAGAAAAAACGGAAAAGCAAACAGAAAAAAGTGCTAAAAAACCGACAAAAAACAGGAAGCCGACAGAAACAGAAAACCATTTAACCAGAAAAACCAGCACAGAAGAGTCTAGAACCTTCCCAAAACCGGAAGTAAACAAGAGCTAGTGGGCCGGCCGAGTTTAGAGAGAATGAGTGCTGGAGGGTACGCGTTCCGTCGACGAATCGACGCAACGGGCGTTGAATAGGAAACGCCTCGCTTGTAGCGCCACCTCGCTCACGTAAAATATTACATGGGCCTGGCCCAAATGCAACGATCCTTTCCCACTTAACGGCCCAAGAAAATGAGCAGGCCTACCTCAAATTACCGAAGAATATTGGGAGGAGAGGAAAAGACCGATCTGACCTGACCGGGGTAAACCCTATGCTCCGCGTAATGCGGAGGAAGTTACGCTCCGCGTACCCCCTCTAGCGCCAGTGGGCCGGCCCATTAAGGGCCACTCCAGTTTTTTTTTCTGTTTTCCTTTTGCTTCCGTGTTTCTTTCATTTTTCTTTTTCAGTTTCGGTTTTTTGTCTTTTTTCTATTTTCTGTTTACTTATTTTATTTTATGTTTAATATTTTTGGTTTCTTTTTTCCTTCTCTTTTTTGTTTTATTTTTCTTTTTTATTTTGTCTTTTAGTTTTTCCATATTTTTAAATAAATATTTATGTTTAAATGAGATAAATGTTTTTATTCAAAAATCGTTCAAATGAGATAAATATTTTATTAAAAAGTCATCATAATAACATAAAAGTCATATTTTGAAAAAACTTTCAAATCACATAATTGTTCATGATTTAAAAATCGTTCAAATAAGGTAAATATTTTACTAAAAATCGTTCAAATAATATAATTGTTCATATTTTGAAAATCATTCAAATAAGATAAATGTTTTATTGAAAATTTGTTCAAATAAAATAAAATTTTATATTTAGAAATTTGTTCAAATAACATAAAATTTCATATTTAAAATTTGTTCAAATGATATATTTTTTATGTTTAAAAACCATTCAAATAAAATAAATAGTTTTTAAAATATATGAATATTTTTTACATATATGATTTTTTTCCGAAGCGTGAACACATTCTTTTTACCAAAAAATAAAACATAATAGTAGAATGTAAAACCGAAAATAAAAAAAGCTAAAAGAGAAGTGGTACCTGTTACTGGGCCGTGCTCGGAGCGGCCCACAAAAACACACCGCGTGCGGGAGCTTGTTCGGTCCGCGTAGGTCGGAGTATAGGAGCTCCCCCTGACCGGCCGTCTGTCACCTTCGCTGTGGAGACTGGGAGCCGTGCGACGCTGCGTGTAACAGTGAAAGCCTTGTCGGAGAAAGCGATTCAGATTAGACAGTCAGGCGAGGCGACCGGCCTGCCCCGGGCGACGCCTTCTCCAGCCACAGGGTTCACCGACGTCCGACGAGAACAAAGCTGAGCCTGTTGTGGCCGGTTTGTCCTGCCACCGCTGCTACATAGGCCTATTGGCTATTGCTGCAATCCACGCGACCTGAAAGATGCGCGATGCTCCACGGAGGACACGGCTCCCTACCAATCAATCCATCGTTATCCATGGCCCTCGCTTATCTCGGTGTTGGCAATTAGGCGGCATCGTTTTGGATTTGACAGAATCGGAAAATATTCACCTCCGCTGCCGCTAGGCTCGACACCGACGGCAAGCAAACTAACTCACTCCACCTCCCCCGGTACACCCCTCGGCTAGACCTTGCTTCGTGGTTGCTCAAGACGTTGCACCCTAGGCTCGAACCGCATGTGTTGACGACACACTGGACAGGAGGACGCCGCTGCTGCGCCGCCGCAGGAGCAGGGAACGACGGTTCTTGGGCCGTTTTGAACCACTCCTCTCGTTTGAGCAGCTCAAGTGTGTATCCAGCGTAGAATGCCCCTGAAGAATCTTCCTGTTTTTTCGACTATGCGGGCATTTTGTACAGTCCAGATAAAGATTAGTTAATGGCAATCTCATCCACCTCAGCTTGCTGGAGGTTAGTGATTTGACCCTTGTTCGTATCATTCATCCTAAATGGCCTTGTTACCACTTAGTTCACAACTGGGACCATATAAAACTTTCATCCCAAATGCTTCATAACGCAGCTGGACGGATCGAGCGCCCACTCCACCTGCTGTCTCTTGTCTCCTGATCGCTACCCAATAGGCTGACGTGGTGTCACTGCCCCCGCTGCAGCTGCAGTGCGCCAGTCCCTCACGCTCGACCGCTGCCGCACGGCTGCTAGTTGCATGGTGCTAGTTTTTTTTTCCATGGTGCTAGCTGGATGTCTCTAGCGCATGCATGCGAGGAGGCGTTGCATGTTGCTAGCTGCTTTTTTCTTCAACTCATGTTGCAAGCTCGTTTGTTAAATATAGGATAAGAGACGGCAAAAAAATGAGAAAACCCAAAGTGAATTCCACGTGTACTACAACATGTCAGTCCAAGTCATCGTTATTGTCTCGTCGGCAATCGAACCGTTCGTTCCGACTGCCGCGTGTACTACGACAACGTCCATGTATATTGCTTAATATCATCTAGCTCCACGACGGTAGTGGAGTGGGTTACCGTTGTTGCGAAATTGCCTATACGCACACTAAAGTTGCTTACCGATGTTATAAAGTTGTCTTAACGCACATCAAAATTGCTTGGCCTTGTGTAAAAAGTTGCTTTTTAGTTGTTATTATGGACTCGTTATGAAGTTGTTTCGTCGCACACCAAAGTTGCTTCGTAGTATACCAAAAATTGTTTTTAACAATTGTGGAGTTGCTTACCGCTAAGATCCGGTGTATTTTCCCCGACCCGACGCGATCATGGAAAACTCGAAGTGTGCGGCCACCCTCGCCGGCCGAGCGCGAGGATGCAGGATACCAACTCGGAGGATAGGAGCTCGGAGATGATCGGCGACGTCCTTGCAGGTCAAGCGAAGCGCGGGTTTTGCCACTGCTTAAGTTGAAAAACGTTTCCCCTTTTGTCTCTGGCGGCAGCTTGGTTCGCGAGCGCCCTGACGACGGCCGCCGCTTCGAGCTTGCCATTGACGTGCCCGCGTGACCCTCCCCTCCGGCTGGATCCCGACGCGCATCCGCGTCACCCAACCCACCGGCTATGGGCCGCCACCAGCACCCAACCCTCTCCTTTCCGGCTCCATCTTTCGCCGCCACCGGGAGCCCATATGTCTTAAGCGTGCCGAACCAATCCTCCGCCGCCTCCGGCAGCCCTCCCCATGCCGGCCCTATCAGATCTTTACCCTTTCCGATTCTTTCCACGGAAGTCAGGTTCAGATGTTAATCTGTCGCTCGCGGTTAGGCCCACATGGCGAGCAGGGACATGAGGAAAGCTTGGAGCAGCACGGAGACGTAGAGACCGAGCTGCAGGCGCTCTCTGCTCTCCACCATGGGCTTCGTGGAGTACTCTGCTAGGATGTTGATGAGCGCCATGTAGAACAGTATCCTCGCCGCGGTGGTCTCGAGGAGCCCCTCCACGACCAACGCCGTCGGGCTGGTCTCGTCGTACAGTACTGATGATATCGGCTGCAAGGTATGGTTCTGAACTTCTGATGCACTCAAACCTGAGTGTGGTGTTGTCTATTCAAACCTGAGTGTGGTGCTGCCGGTGAATTCCTGTACATGGGAGATGGGGCTTGCCCCTGCCCCCTGCTCCTTATTTTTCCACTCGAACTACTGCTGATTTGAGTGCTGCGTGAGGGAATCTGTTGATGGTCGGGAGGACCCGTTGCTGCAGGTCTTTGTACAATACTGCGTTCTACCATCAGAAGATGGTGGTCCACTACAATTATCTTAGCAAGCAGTTGCAGATGGAAGCATCTGCCAGACACATTTGAGGCAATTTTTGTGAGTCTTTAGGAATACAAAGTTAGATCTGCCTCAATGCTTGATGTCATCAGTTGGCAGCACCAACGATCTCATAGGCAAGATTATCTTCTGAATTCTAAATACACAAGATTATCAATTTATCATGTCTGATGGTCGTCTTCTTCAGCCAATCTTAGTGTCGTCACACTGAAAGATCTGACAGAGGACATACTGGAGGTTCTATTTGAATGCATATGGCTTGTAACATTGATACTTTAAACTTAGTGATGGTATTTCTAGATAGGTAGGTCATTTGCTTGATGTGATTGAGAAAGGTTGATTTTTTGTCGGTTTTGACGATTCGTGTAATCCTGAAAATGGCATGCTTTCAAAAAAAATTACATACAAATTTTATAAGCTACAGCAGACACTTCGAATTCTCTGTCTATTTGCAATGAAGGCTACATTTCATTGTGGAATATTTCCACTCGGAGATGTGTCAAAGACTGAAGCTGCGCTATTCAATTGTTCACCAGTTGTATTACAATCTTATTACAGTACACAATATAGCATACGATTGTTCAAATTTCGTGTAACAATCACTTGGATAGGTAGGATAATGGAGCGTCTATTTCTTGCTGATCCATTTTGTACAAAATGCTGCATTCAACTGTCTGCACATATGCACATGTGAAGCATATGTATGGGAATTCAACTATGTTTTCTTATAATCATATATACTACATAAAAGCGTCTCCAACAGACGCGCGGTAGCGCGGCGCGCAAAAACTTTTTTTCAGCGATGAAATAGCGTTTTAGCGCGTGGGGAGGGTGTTGCTTTTCTAGACGCGCTAAATGCAGCACGCTGTCTACGGTGCACTAAATCTACAGCGCGTTGCTGCAACTTGCCGCACGCTGGATTTTTTTTTTTTGGCGTTTGCTGGAGCGCTGGTTATGACCTCTCGTGCCCAAAAATGACGATTTTTAGCACGCGGCTACGATTTTAGTGCGTCTGTTGGAGATGCTCTAATATTCGTAGTTATTAATAGATAAATTTGCACTTTATCACCATGCCAACGCCATCTAACTCGACGTTCCACCATGCCAACAAGAACTTAATTTGTACGCCTCTGTACACAAATATTTTCTCTCCCGTCGTAATACACGAACATGTTCGAACATTATCTTTTGTTTTAAATTATTTATATAGAAAATATCAATAAAAATCAAACCGTAGCAACGCACGGGTATGTTTGCTAGTCACTAAAAAATTCCGAACTAAACATGTCGGTAAACGACTTATGCACATGAGAAGGGTCTAGTTTTGAGCCAAACAACCATGATGAAGGTACGGATTTCCGGCAACCTTGTCATCGGCTCTATACAAACCATTAGCAATTTTGATTTCTACTATGTGAGGTTAGCATGTTGGTATAGCAAACACTTGGGCGGGCCTTAAACCACACATGTTTCAAAGAAAGAATTATGTGATCATGACTCACATGCTAGCAATACTGATCACGAATTTTATCTTGGCGTAATTGTCGGGGGCATCCTATTCCTTCTCAAAGGTAAATAAATCACAAAAAATATCTGAAGTTGCATGGGCGCATCTACTCCCCTCAAATAATCTGAAGTGCTAGAATTATTCTCTTTAGACATAGTAATTTTTGGATGCAAACTTTGCTACCGTGCCCCTACTATGACGTGCACGAATTTCTTTCATGCACCTTTTATGTCTTGCACGAATCTTTATCTGACCTTTCTATGCACCTAATACACAGCCCGCACCTGCATCTCTACAACTTATAAAATTTTCAAACCAAAACTCCATGTATATCGTCCAAAAATAATTTGGACTGTAGTGCTATAATTTCTGTTGAAATTGTTTCATTGACCGAATTTTCATCTGATCTTCCCGTGCACCAAATAGGCTGAAAGTTTTTTTTTTAACAAGTAAGGGCGTCCGAGACGCCAAATTTCATTGAGCTCAGCTGCACCAAGCAGCAATAAGTACAGTGTCCTGTAGATACATAGATTGTAAAGCTGAAATAACAGGGCAATCGTTTCTGTTGTGAGCTGAACTGAAGCATCTAAAGATAGGCTGATCTAGGCTTGGCCTAAGCACCTATGCTGCGCAGTTGTGAGCTACTACATTGCAATCCCTGGCGACATGAAAAATCTGGGAATTTAAATCAGAGGTAGTGTGAAAGTACTCTGCTAGGATTGCTCTAGCATTTTATTGGAGTAGAGGATGATCTAGTTTCCTTGTTGCAGCTTGTAATATCCCGGGGTTTTACTCAAATTAGATTTTGCTTATTTTTCTTTTTGCATCATCATGACATCAGCATCATGCATATCGCATATTTTTGGTAACAAAATCTATTTTTATTAAACCCTATTTTATTTTACAAAAATTGTTGCAAAAGTTTTACCGAGACAGTCGTCTCCGTTTTTAAAATTTAACTGCCAAATTAATTTGCAAAATAAAAATAAAAGTTCGAGTGCGCGAGAGAGTAGCCCAAACCGGCCCAAGCCCACCTAACCTCCAAACCCTATGGTTTCCCCCTGGCAGTTTTCCTCTCCCACCCCCGCACCTTGTAGCCACTCTCTCCCTCTTTTCTCTTTTTGAAACCGTGCCCTTCCACCTCTCTAACAGGCCCTTTTTCTTTTTCTTTTCAGGTCCCTGCCCCTTTTCCTCTCTTTTTTCTTTTCTTCCTCTCTCCCTCCCCTGCCCCGCACGCATCCTCCCCCCCGCGCCCGAGCTCCTCTCACCTTCCTCCCTCCTTCGGCGAGCCTCCTTCCCCGACCGGCCACGCGCCCCCTGCTCTCTTCCCCTCAGTGACGTCGTTCCCCTGGGCCAGCTTCCGCCTCGCCGGCCTCGCCTCGCCCCGAGCCGCTCCCTCCTCGCCTCCATCTCCGCCCCGTGCTTGGCGCCATGGCCGGCCACCTCCACCGCGCCTCGGCCGCCGTCCTCCTCACCTCCGACCCCGACGTCCCCGGCTCCTCCATCTCCCGCGCCTCCTCCCTACTCCCCTTTGCCTCGACCCCGCCGTCCGCACCGACCCGCCGCCACCGCGTCCTCTTGACCCTCCGCCCCAAGCACCGGCCGCCGGTCTCCCGTCGACCTCCTGCTGCCCCGGCCGGCAAGCCACCCTCGAGCTCCGCCTCCTCCTCGTACGGCTCCTCCGGCGAAGCCGCGACCTCTCATCATCCCCGAGCATGCTGCCCCGCGCCTCGGCCTCCTGTCCATCTCGTGTTGTGGCTGTCCTGCCCGTGTCGTACGCTGCAGTGACCTCGTACCCGTTGTCGTGATGTGCTTCGACTCCTGTGGCCAGTGTCTTCTTGCCCGTCCGTCCTCCGTGCCAGTGTCTTCGACATCCGCCCGCCAAGTGCTCGATGAAATGCCCGTAAGAAGTCCGATGGCATGTGTCCGTCTCCGGTGCGCCGATGCCGTGTTTTTCCGTTCGGTTGGGAAGCCGCCTCCGACGTCTCGCCAAGTCCTCCGCTTCGAGTCCGTTTGTGTCGGCCGCCTTCGTGCGCTGTGAAGCCGAAGACCTGACCGACATGGATACGACAAGTCCGACACAACGACCCGCCAAGTGCCTTGACACCGTGAACCCCGTCGACCCCGAAGCCCGGAACGCCAAGATCCGCCACGACGACTACCCGAGTACGACTACTTCCACGACGTCGACTACGGAACGACTACTTCCACTATGGATGGCTACTTCGACGACTTCGACTACTTCCGCTCCGAATCCGAAGATCCCCCGAATCCGATGTGTGACCCCAACCCTAAACCCTATTTACCCTATATGCATATCTTATCTAAAATCATGCATAATTAATTAACATCGAACCTTTATCCATTTAGTCGAACTAATCCACCTTTAATTATGGGTTTTGTCCGGTGCATATATATTGTGCACCGATCCCATTTAAAATGCTTTTCCATGTGTTAGGGAATAAAATTGGATCACCTCTAATTTGTCATGCATTCATGTCATCTACTTGCCGCTTCTTTTACCGTAGAGTAAAATGCATCTTTTCCGTTGCCCAGTGTTCGTTGCTTCTTCGGGAATAGGACGATGAGTTAATGTGAGTAACGACAGGTTCTGCTACCTCTACCGGATTGCAGGCAAGGACTACTCACTTGCTATCTTTGCTTGTTTTCTGTCTCTTACTCCTCCTATCTTTTGTTCCTTGCTAGCCTTATGTTAAGATGCTTGTGTCTCGATCCTATTTGCATGTTTACCTGGCAGCCATGATATAGCCACACCTCCACATCCTATTACCCTGTTGCTTGTTTACCTTGTTAGCCTTGCGAGTCCTAGTGCATGCTTAGGTGCTTTGCTTGAGTCATGTTATCTCTTTATCTAGTCTTATTGATAATATGATAGCTAGGCTCAACTTAAATGTTAATCTTTAATTTCTGTTGCGATGGGAATAATTAATAAAGATAAGGCACCGGCGGAAGGTCAATCGTGGTGTTTTGTTCTGCTAGTGTCGCTTAGGACCCGAGTTCTTTTCCGCTGTTCCAAGACTGAGCGCACTAACCACATATGGGTGTTCTATGGGCCTCCCCGCAATCTATTACCGGATCTTCAAACCTGTCCAGGAGCCACAACTTAGTTCGGGTGTTTCTATTTGCGCGCGTATGACGATGTTGATGTGAAGGTAAAATGATGATGGATACGTGGTTACATACGGTAGGGCATGCGGATCGTTCGTTTATCAAGTGTGGAAGGAGGGCAATCGTATGAGTGCTCCTCCCGAAGCCGTTCACGCAACGGTTAGGCCCACCTCGAAGCTTCGGTCGGACTCTCAAGGTGGATCAGACGTAGCTAGGTGGCTCCTTAGACTTGTTTGTAGAGAAGGGAAGTATTGCGTCGAACGCTCCACCGGTACACCTCTAAGCGGGTGTTTCGATGCGTGTGGGTTCATTGGTGCATCCCTGTTAGGTGAAATCTTTTCGAAAAGCCATGTCCGCAGTTATGGACGACTTGGTGAAATGCGCTGGCTAAAAAGATCATAGACAACTTGCACCTTATGTCCACCGTGTGAGTTGCCCTGATTGCTTCCTCGTGGGTGGTTGATCGAGGGAGTAATACTTGGCAGGTTTTTGATGTGGTGAGTAGTATAGTTGGTTCCTTATGCGCTCTCTTACCTTGTCTCTTTTAGATGGAAGTTGTAGTGTGTCTCTATAAGTTGTTAGTGCTGCTTGCCGCCGCTTCAATCGCTAACCCTATTCCCTCGGAATCCAAGCTTTGATATCTTGTGAGTATTACTTGCCAGTACTGTTTATAGCACTGACCCCTTCGGGACTACTATTTCAATGCAGCCGACAGGTTTGAAGTCTGACGACGTTAGCTTGGGAATCCCTCCGGCTTGGCTGGGCAGGGATATGGTGCATTCTTTTATCTTCAGGATTCTTAGTCCAATTTGTATTCTTATCCGTAGTCGGATACTACTTCGCTTCCGTTGTTATTTGGTTCTTTGTATTGTATCTTTTGCTCTTGACTCGGTGAGTCGTTGTTGTATATATGTTCTTTTGTGGGTTCCATCGAGAACTATTGTAATGTTATCACAATTCCACCCGCATAACGTGTGTGTTGCGACGTGCACGTTATGCCTGGTGGGCGTCCTAGGATCGTTATTATGCGGATTTTGGCTGGAACGCTCAAATCTACATAGTACCGATTTGAGAACCTGTGCTAACTTTGCCGCTAAGAGTAGTGCCTTTGCTTCCGTCTGAAAAACTGTCATTTCATGAGGAGCTGCAGCTTGTATTGTTATGTTATATCCTCCGTGGTGTAAGTTGTCTCGGATGTGGACTCCTATCCCTGTTGCCTCCTGTCCTTTCCTTCCTGGAATTTTCCTGCATTTCCAAGCTGCATCTGCAAAAATAATGAAGGCTCGAGGAAAGATGCCAGGTGTTATTGTAGAGCCTTGGTGTTGGTTTTGATCATGTAGTTGTCCTGGTAAACTCCATTTATGTACCTGCAACTGTGACAGTCTATTTTCCTGTATATTTGAAGAATTGGTGTTGTCGATTTCCAGATTGTTCAGAAGAGCTTGAGTGCTAATGAATATTTGATAGGGCTGCGAATTTTTTCTTTGGAAAAGAAAGTCATTTCTAGATTTCCATATGCACCACATGAAAGTAAAGACAATATGCATAGAAGTGTAAGGATGATTCATATTAAGTAAAGTGGTTATAATTTCTATTAAAGAGTTGCATTGGCGCACAATCTATTATGTTCTTATATACCAGGGCGAAATGAACCATGCAGCTTTAACAAAGGGACAAGTGAAGAATAGATGTACCTCATCTTCTTGCATTCCACATATGTAACATGTTTTTTGAATGTGCTTTGAAAATCTTCCTGCCCTTGCCCCTGTTGGAAGTGTTTTTCGAAGAATTCTCCAGGAAAAAGTTTGTACTCTAGGAATGATGTCTTTGCTCTTCCAAACCTGCTTTAAAACCTGCAAAATCTGCTGGGAGGGGACTTCTGGGCGTTGCTCCTGTTCCTGTTCATACATGATTTGTAGACAAGCATGGTAGGCAGATTTGGCATTGCAATTGCCATGTCGGGTTAGTTTCCAACATAAAAAGTCAGGATCGTCGGCATTAATAATAGGAGTTTGCTTTATGATAACAGCTGTCGAAGGAACAAAAAGTGTGTCAATTAGTTCATTGTTCCAAGATTTCTGATTTGGGATCCAAAGGTCCTTGACTAACGTTGGGTAAGTAAACCCATTGGGTTGAATTATTAGGTCTTCATAAATTGTGGCCCAAGAGGAGTACCAGGGAGTGTTCCAAATGGATATATTACCTTGGGCTAATTGATAAGACGAATGGGCCTTGAGAATGGGAAGCACTTTAAGGACAGAGGCCCAAAAAGCCGATTTAGGTGTATTAGGGTTAGGTCTCCATATAGATGCTCCTGGGAAATATTTGGCTTTAAGAACTAGGTGCAAATGGTCATTAGGATTTTGGGCAAGTCTTCATGCTGACATTAAAATAAGACTATGGTTTACAGCTTGCAAGTTTCTAATCCCTAAACCGCCTTCTTTTTTGGGAGCACAAAGGTCTTTCCAAGCTTTCAAACAAAGGCTACGGTTCGTGGAGTCCTCTCTTATACCTGTCCACCAGAAGTTTCGAATGATGGCTGTGAGTTTGGCAATAATTTTTTTTGAAAAAAGGATGTTAGACATGTAGTAGACCGGAATGGAAGAGAAGACAGATTTTATGAGTTCAAGTCGAGCTGCATGAGAGAGTTTATCTGCCTTATAAGTGGTAGGTTTCGATTTAAATTTGTCGAAAACAAAATTATAAGCTGAGGCTCGATTCTTTGCAGGAAGGATGAGAGGATGACCTAGGTGAATAAAGGAGGCGTCCATGTCTTGTACTGGAAAGATGGCTTTGATGGCACCAATTTCAGCAGGTTGGACATGTTTGCTGAATAGAATCCATGATTTCGCCCAGTTTGGAGTTTGTCCTGGAATTTGACAAAAGGAGTCCAGAGTATATTTCATAGTCAAGGCTTCTTGAATTGAGGCTTGGCCACATATAATAAGATCATCAGCGAAGAGGAGAGAGTGGATGCGTGGGCAATTTGGTCCGAGAGTTACACCCTGAAGGAAATTGTTAGTCATAGCTTCTTGTAGAGATAACGACAACTCATTAATACCCAGACAAAAAGATACGGCGAGAGGGGACAACCCTGTCGTATACCTCTGCCGCTTCGAAATCTCGCAAACGGTTGGCCATTTATTACAACCGAAAAGGTGGGAGAGGAAATGCATGCATAGATCAGGTTGATAAAATGACCATGCAGCCCTTTACGTGTGAGTGCCGCAACAATAAAATTCCATTCTAGACGATCAAAAGCCTTGGCAAGATCAATTTTAAACATAAAAGAACAATGTTTCCAAGAGCTGAGGGCAAACGAGTGAGCAATTTCCTGAGCAATTATTAATGTTGTTGCTAATACGACGCCCTTCTATGAAAGCTTGCTGGGCAGGGTCAATATAGTCAGGAAGGTGATGCTTGAGTCTATTTGCTAAAGATTTTGAAATAAGTTTGTAAATCACATTACAAAGGCTTATTGGTCTATAATCAGCAGGAACTAGAGCAACAAGTTTCTTTGGAATAAGAGCAATATGAGTATCATTTATGTGTTGAGGCATAATTCCTGAGTGAAAGAATGTGCTTACCAGATTTGCCACATCATCACCTATCCAACTCCAAGTAGCAAGATAAAATTCAACGTTGAATCCATCTGGTCCGGGAGATGCATTTCTTTTCATTTCTTTCAAAGTGTCCCATAGCTCGTCCTTTGTTGGCACCGTGTAGGTATAATCTTGGCTGTTTAGAGGGAGCTGTGAGTGGAGATAAGGTCTGCCAACATTGATGTTAGTTGAAGCAAATATATGCCTAAAATAATTTACAAAAGTATTGCTTATTTGTTTAGGCATATGTTGGATCACATCATTTTCATCTTTTATTGAAACTATCATGTTCCTTCTTCTCCTTTTGAGGATAGCCTTGTGGAAGTAAGTTGTGTTCCTGTCTCCATCCTTGATCCAGTTCTTTTTAGCTCTCTGCATATACGAGTCAGTAAGCTTTGTTAAAATTTCCTCATACCTTGTGACCAGATTGTTCTCCAATGTGAGATCCTGTGTATGTAGAGGCTTTGCTTGAATTTGCTTTATCTGGTCTTCTAATTCGCTGAGCTCCTGCTGCAAAGGTTTCTTCTTCCTGCACCAAATTCTTAAAGCTTGCGCCAATTGATTAGTTCTTTGATTAAAAGGTTTCATACTAGTTTTGGCCCAGTTTTCTTTAGCAAGCGGATTAAAATCTTTCTCTTTTAACCACCAGTTTTCAAATTTGAAGCTACGTTTAGCTCTAGAAATGGTACCATCGGTGGAAAGAAGAATGGGAGCATGATCACTAATAGTGTGCATGAGAGGCAAATTATAAACATTCGAAATGGGAAATTGAGCACACCAATCAGCATTAACTAAGCAACGATCAAGCCTTTCGTAAACAGGTTTCGACGAGAAGCGCCTATTAGTCCAGGTGTAAGCTGGGCCACTATAACCCAAATTAAACAGACCACAAGATTTAACTAAAGATTTGAAAGCATTCATACGAGAGCGATTAGTAATCGGGGAACTTTTATCCATATCATACAAAAGATCGTTCATGTCACCCATACATAAGATAGGGAGGTTTCCGTTATCATACACAAAAGTGGTGATCTGATCCCAAATGAAACTAGTTTGACGATGATAAGGATCACCATACATACAAACCAAACCAAACTTCTTATTAGTGGACCTAATATTAGCTGACGCTAAGATAAGGTAAAAGCTAGTGGTATGCACAGTGATGTCGATGTCGTCGCTCCACATGATCCAAAGCCCTCCGGATCGACGCCACGAGGGCACTACAATACTATCAAACATGCTAAATCTAGAAATAAGATCAACAGGTTTTATTCTTGATGATTTGATTTCGGAGATGAATATTACTTGAGCTTTTGTAGAGTCAATCAGCCGGGCAAGATGTACCATCTTGTTACTGCGCAGGCCCTTGCCCATGCCTTGGCAGTTCCATCCTAGGGTCCTCATAGCGCCCTGGGCAACGAAGTTGCTTCTCCAGTTTTTTCAAGTAGTTTCTGTATATCCCGTGGAGGCGGCCGAGACAAAGTGTCGTCGAATCCAAGCTTTAGGCCGCAAAAAATCAACAAGGTGGGGATCTGGGAACCGCGAGTTCCTCCTATGGAAGGGGCGGAGCAGGTCAGCCCCAGAAAGAACCTGCTCGGATGGCTCACACCCTTCTCCAATCACTCCACTTCTTCTTTCCAATCAGCCCAAAAGAGGGGTGAATTATTTTGGAGTGGAGAGATCAGACGAATCAGTTGGTAGTGGTCTTAATTGGTGAGAAGGATCGAGAAGGGGGTGTTGGATGGCAAGGGGAAGAGAACAGGGGACGGGACCGAGATCTGGATTGGGAGATCAAAGAAACGGGATAGATCTGATAGGGAAAGCAGAGAATCACCAAAACAGAGGAAGATCAAAGAAAGAAATCAGAACGATTGGAGAGAACGGAGGAAGAAATATGGCATATCCCCAGTCGCCACTTAGGCAAAACGACTACGTCTCTCGACCCGGGTCTAGATAAAAAGACTTTATCTCGGAAGTTTTACACAACCTACATCTACATATATATTAAGACCTATAAAATTTTCAGTATGAAACTCCCACAAATAATTTCGGATTGTACCGATGTCGGTGCTGCAAATTCTGCTTAAATTGATCCATATCACCAACTACTGTATCACAACTAACTCTTCCAATGACGAACTTGTTGATCTCAAACCTATTGCATCTCTATCACGAACCTTGTTCGGACGCCCTCAAGCTGACATTGTTTGTAGGTTGTTGGTATTTGTTGTATGGTTTTCGCCCGGTTTCTCCCACTAATAAACCGGGCACCTTCTTCTTAATTAATGGATAAGGCAAAGTTTTTGCCTTCGTTTTAAAAAAAAAATATCTGTTGAAATTGTTTCACTGACCGAATTTTTACATATATATTAAGACCTGTTAAATTTTCAGTATGAAACTCCCACAAATAATTTTGGATTGTACCCGTGTGGGTGCTGCAAATTCTGCTTAAATTGATCCATATCACCAACTAACTCTTCCAATGACGAACTTGTTGTTGATCTCAAACCTATTGCATCTCTATCACGAACCTTGTCCGAACGCCACGACATTATTTGGGTGCATTGGGACAGAATATCGGGGGCAGCCCTGGAGACGCCCTTACCTTAAGCTCCGTAGGAAGGTGCATATATATGTGAAGCAGTCGTCAGTTAACTGAAGAAGAACCATACCGTTCAAAAATTGAAGATACGAGTTTGTTCCCGTTAAGACAGAGAGACCTCAAGATATGCAATATACTGAAAACAACGGGCAGTGACATGGTTTGGTAAATCCGGAACGGAAATCCGGCGTACGTCTGCTTCGCTTTTACGTGACCAGGTCAGGTCGCATCCACGGACCACTCCTGCATGGTAGGCTGGTACCATCTTCACGAGGCGGCCAAGCAGCAGCAGCAGCCCGGCCGGCAGCCAACAAGGCTGTACTGTACCGGACTGAACCGAACTGGTACCTGTTGTTAAAACTTTCGTATTCCGAACGGGATTTAATGTCACAATCCAAGTAACAACTGTTCCTCCCGGAAAAAAAAAGTGCCTAATTTTCATTTTCGTTCAGCATGCCATACTTCCCCTTTACCCGACGCCACGCCTTGCCTTGGCTATTCCATCGACTATTAATTCTCCCTCGGTCACGCCCTCGTGCCTGCACCTGCTTGAACGTGCAGTACCTTTCATCGAGATCACTGACTGCTGGGACCCATGGCCATGGTAGGTACGCAGCTTGCGTTCATTGAATTCGATCCGAAAATCCTACCCGGGGGAGGCACGCACCGGTGCATCGCCGCGCCAGACCGGTTGCCGGCCGGCTGCGGTAGAAAAGGGGTTCTGGCGTCTGAAATTAACCATCGATCGCGAGTACGATGCGTGACCCCTGCATGCAAGAGTCGATCCAACACCCACACACGAGCTTGTCCTTGCCTGTCAAATTTGTTTGCAAGGATTCTCAGTCTAGTTTTTCACAAGGTGCAGAATCAACCTGTGGGCTCCGTTCCGTTGTGACTGACCTGGGCTGGGAGTAGCAGTTCCACGGAAAGTGGGCAATCGCTCCAGTCGCCAGTAACAAAGAAACCACAAAGGAGCCAGCACCGTTCCTATCCATGGCCGACGCGCTATTGCGTGATGCGGAAATTCTGTAGAAAGGGAGTCCTCTTTTTGGTGCGGAAAATCTGAAGAAAGCGAGGTTAGGTTGCGGAGGAAAACTGGAAAAATGACATGGATACGTGCTCCAGTGGTCTAGTCTACTGGACGTATGCTTGGGGTTTTGGTAAGACGACGAAACGGCGAGGGACGAACGAACAGAGGCATCTGCACCTTTTTATGGCCCCGCCCGCGAAACGCACTCCAAAGCAACCGAGCAACCCCGGCACCGGCACCGGCACGTATGACACCAGATGTTGCACCCGTTTCCTCCTCTTACCAGAAGCAACATCGTGGCGTTACATTATGATGAATGACAAGGGGCAAGTAAGAAAGCTGCGGAGTCTCACAGAGCCCCTATATACTACTGAAAGTCTGAAACTGCAAAGACTGACAGTAGATGCAGACAGTGCGGCTGCGTCCAGGCGCGGCGGCCTGAGAAGAACCCGCCCCGGGTGCCGCCTCCGAACCTAGTAGAGACGAGAAGCAGAAGCGCGCGGCGCCCTGTGCTGTGCAGTGCACGACGCTAGCTAGCTCGACTTGAGTACACAGCACACAAAGTGGCAGAACACATGCTGTGTTTGCTGATGATGCGCGCTGTGAACATATATATCGGGGCCTCGGATGGAGTCGAGAGAGAGCGATCGAGACAACGGGAACGCGTGCGTGACATGGAGCCGAGCACACGGCCCGGAGGGCGGCGGGGACGGTTACGGCGGCCATGATGACCCCAACGGCTCGCCGTGTCCTCTTGGCTTGGCTTGCCTTGTAGTGCGAGCGAGGGTGGGCGGCGCGCCGGCGCGCCGGCGATGATGATGTGTTGCTGTTGCGACGCGCCTCACCGACACGAAAGCGTCTCGTACGTAGCCATCTTCGCCACGGCTGCAAAACATGGCTCGCTCCAACCGAGGCACCGAGCAGTCCGACCTGACTCGTATGTAGCCATTTTTTGTGTTGTCCTCTCACACTTTGAGAATTCGTACAACTCCAAAACTTATTTATTTTTATTTACTTGCTCATTTTACAATTATCTCCAAAAACAAATACTACAAATAAATCCTTGCAACATTTACATTTATCTCTATATCGATTCCACACGCCATTTTCTTTACTTACGGGTTCGACACTCTTATTTATCAAAATGCTCTATAATCGTTTCCGAACACTTGTGTGTATCACTCGCAACAATGGAGCTTAGAGGATCGCAGAAGTCAAATTCACTTGACTTTACTTTTTTTCTCCATGTGCTCTTTCGCAAGTAACGGGTGGGCTGAATGCATAATGTGGGTCCCAGACAGGTGGGGAACAAGTCATCCATGTCTCTGATGCCATCCATGTCCACCAGATTGGTGGGGCCATGTTGTAAGTCATGGGAAAATAAGGAAAAGGGCTAAAATTTGACACAACCTCATAAATTCCAGATAAAATTTGGCAGAAGAAATAAAATAGGGTAAACATTGTCCAAAAATCTCAAATAGGTGGTAGAAGTGGAATTCACTCTAAAATTTAACATTCATAACGTAAAAGAGCACCGACAGAGCTAGAGACCGGAACAAGTGAGCTGTTATGGCCGGTATTTATAGGCCCCGACATACCCAAGTATTGAGCTTTCCCTACAGCGGCGCATGAGTGCGCCACCCCATGGGGTGCCCCGGTACCAGAGCACCGACACAACCTTTGGAGGCATGTACAACTGAACCTAGAGAAGCAGAAACATTACAGCAGAAAGCAAGGGTGAATATTTTGTAATTTAGAACATGATTTGATTTTCACCGTACCGTCTGAAGCATATCCCACCTTGATAATACGATTTCCATATGACTCAACTAAATAAAAACAACATGCACTGTCTCTTCTCCCTTTTTGTCTCGAGGGGTTTCCAGTGATCTCTACGTCTTCGAATAGACATATTAAACTCAAGCACATGGGTAGTCCGCTAAATATTTTGTAATTAACACCAAAACCAATTAAGGAGCAAAATACCCTTTCAGACACGGAGGCTAGTTCTCTCATATTTCGAGCCCAAATCAAAGAAAACGAGTTCAAAAGATTTGATCTGATGTTGCTACTTTAATGAAAGTATGGTATTTCGTATTCTTTTACGTCTTTTACAATTCGATGTACTTTATTTATTTATAGTTAATCAATAAAACGTAATCGTTCACCAAATCGACAGCTAAAAAAATAGAATAAACTTTCAGGACATAAGTCACTTGTTTTTAGCGAGGTACCCTGTTAAACATTTGACCAACGATCTAACGCATGTGCAGTCCCTAGTTGCTAGTGCTGCCCGATACCCAGGGGCAAGGGCACGTCTGCACTCTTGGCCGGCATGCATGTTCGTGCTAGCTACTTGGAGCTAGCTAGGACTAGTTCAAGTCGCCTCCGGTTGTTGAGCCCGGAGGATAATGTTAGACCGGCCGGTGTGCCACGCCGATACGGCGCGTATGACAGGGATCAGCGTCGGATAAACTCATTTTTTAAATACGAATCTGCGCCTGGATATTGCATGAACTGGTAAAAGAAAGGGAACTGCACATGGACATACTTATCCCAGCTGTACGGTACTCACGAAAAACAAACGTTTCCAGGCTTCCAGCGATCCTTCATCTGACTTACTTTGTGCGTGAAACAAGTCAAACAGTACTCCCTCCAAAAACAAAAACAAAAAGTCAGACAGCACTAGTATTAAGGATCGGTGCAGTGCACGCAAGCATCGATCCATCCCTCCACGTACGTTTTATTATTTTCATTTGCAGTGTCACGTCCTACAACAGCGGATGCATATCGAAACGCCGGAAGTGTGATCTTTCTAGCTCTGCCTAGAGTCAGTAATGGAGGGAAGAAAATAAGCTTGTCTCGAGGTCAAATGCTTGTCGCTTTTGCATTTCCCTTCTGCCTGCAAATTTTACTACGGGGTCGTTACGTACCCATTATTTCGAGCCGGAATCATGTAATATTTGTGATTCCATACTTTACCCTGTTTGTCTGTTATGGAATTAAACATATCATTTTATTTATTTGGAATTGCAGCAAATATCTATTATATATTATGTCAATTCTTATCCTAACCATATCATTTCAGTTGCCAAATAAAATAAAATGATGATAGCATTCTATTTCTGTCAAAGTAGATGAAATGATGGGTGACAAACAAGCCCTACTAACTAGTATAGTTCAGAAAATTCATGCCCGGAATGGAACGTAATCTCACACTGTATTAATTAATTAGACTGAGTCATATTCACTGAACCAACTTGGTTACCACCTCGAACAAACGGCTTGGTTACTACTCTCCCCTGCATGCTTCACACGGCAGCATCCTCATGGAGTGCTCATCAAAATCTCGAGAAAGATCTTATCACAAAAGTTATCAGCCAGTAACTAGACGAGCAAAACGTCAATGAAAAGGACCGACACACAAAATAAAAGTAATTAATGAATACTAAATTCAGTTGACTTGGGAATGCATCGCGAGTTCCTTGCTTTTAGACTGCATCCTCTATATTATGAATATGATGTTGCTCCCAGATCTGACTTCTGTATTCCTTTTATAAAACTCAAGTAGTAGTACATGTTAAGCAGATGACAGATGGAAAAAATGGTGCTTTGTTTATAGTAACGGCAACCGATCAGTTGTCGTCTCTATCCATCCATCGCATACACACATCTGTAACTGCAACACACGGCGCTAGCTAGCTAAGCCAGTACTCGATCAAACGTTCACACCTCTCTGGTCTTATAGTGTTATTACATGACATGTTGAGCTGATCGGCAACTCGGCTGTGCATACTCTATTTTTGTTGGGTTATCTTGAGCTTGGATAACAGCTGGAGCTAATCCTGCAACGAGATGGTCAGATTATCTGCAATGATAATGCTAGTGACAGAGGATTTCATCATCAATAGTAATAACCTACTACCTCCGTTCCATAATGTAAGTCTTTTTAACATTTCTCTTTCCATCCGTATCTAGATATGTTTTAGTGTAAGGTTCAAATGAATCTTGCACTAAAACATGTCTAGATACGGATGGAAAGAGAAATGTTAAAAAGGCTTACATTATGGAACGGAGGGAGTAACTGGCGACTTGGCCATGTAGACGATAAGCATGTGGGAAATCCCATTTGTAAATGATCAATTGTACTCCATCCAGTTATGGTAAATATACTTCATCCGGTCAATGAACGCCCTACATCTCCTATCATTTTCAGTTCTGAAGGAAATTCATGTATTTGTAACCAAATCCTCACGGTTATTATTTGAGTTCCACTGGATAAAAATGTTCAGAGTTATCTTTCACTTCGGATAATTGTCTATCGAGGACGACCGGCTCTAAAATTCTTATATGGGAGGATAGGTGGCTCGGAAATGTGACCATTCAACACCAATATCTAGTCATGTACCATATTTTTCGAAATAAAAGCGATACAATCGTCGAGGTGTTGGGATAGTCCCCACCTAATGTGGCAACCAGACGGGATGTAGTTGGTCCTCCTTTTGAGGCATGAAATGCCCTCCAAAGATGGTTGACCATGATACAATTGTGACAAGGGTACGACGAATTTCGATGAATTTAACATACAAATGGAAAATTTCATATACATGGCACAAGTTATCGAAATTTGACACTTAATGAACAATAACATTTTTTGAAAATTAAGGTGTGTGTGAAAATTATAAACTTGATCTAGTAGTCTTAACTAAGAATAACCTTGTAAAGTACAACTTTCTGAAAGCCCAAATAGTGTGGTTTTGTCAACACGATGAGTTATCAAACATCTTTCATTCCAACGCAACTTTGCTAGTGCTATGTGATCAGTTATCCAGTGGATCTAACTTGTACCTACCTTTTAGCAATTTATTACGGTTCACTGACCATAAGTTTAGAATTATCATTGACCATGGTAGGAGTAGTTGTCTTCGGTTGCTTGCCGTACCTCTGCTTTATGTCTAGAGGAAGACATCGGGTCTACCGGC
This sequence comes from Puccinellia tenuiflora, assembly GCA_012064385.1. Classification (NCBI taxonomy): domain Eukaryota; kingdom Viridiplantae; phylum Streptophyta; class Magnoliopsida; order Poales; family Poaceae; genus Puccinellia; species Puccinellia tenuiflora. The sequence goes on from QRDG01000072.1 coordinate 181,666, forward strand.
CCAGACCTGGTGTTGCCCGCTGGTCCTCCTCCTTGTTGTGGCGCTCCCATGGTCCTAGCCGGAAGCGACGGGAAGGGGAGCCTTTGGATCCTCCATTAATAAGGTCGTTTTTGGAATTCCAAATCCAATTGGAGTTCTCTATGTTGGCTATCATGGTGGCAGAACAAGGAAGCTCCTGTTGGGATATGGTGCTCCGGGGAAGATGTAGCTGGTTGAGTTTCTCTACACTTCGGCAAGGATCATATGTGGTGATATTTGGTCGAGAACGACGGCCACTCCACATGCCCATGTCGTTCCTGCGCATGTGCATCTTCAACCACCCTAAGTGGAGGCCTCCCTACCTCGTTGCTGGGGATCAAGCTCACCTCAGAGTATTGGACTCGTCCCTGGTGCTGGGATGAGTCGTGGGATGAGTTGTCGTGCTCACAGGTCGATCAATGATGGCGCTGAAGAAGATGGGCTCGATGGATTTTTTGTAGATCTTTTAGGGTCTACCGTACAAGAATTCATGACCTTGTTGTAATTTCCTTCTCCTTGGAGGTCCTTGTTGTAAAATGTATGTCCATCGCTGATGACTAATTAATGCAGTTTCTAGACCCTTCCCGTTCAAAAAAAGAGCGTGTGTTCATGTGCGGTTATGTGCATCCGAGATTTGTAGAGCTTGGGTGTAAATTATTTTATGTTTATACCGTTTTGATGTGATGTTTTGAGTTAATAAAAGTGTCAATTAAAAAATCAAGCACACTCTACTCAAGTTTTCATTTTGTTGATTTTGTGTCTCGCCTGCATAATAGACGGGCTCACAACTCCCCCGACTATGACAATAAAGGCTTCATTTGACATCACGGTAGACCGCAGATCATGATAATCATGTTTATGCAACTAGATTCCTATTTTTATTATATGTTTAATCATCTCTTACTTTCCTAACTTATTTTTTACAGCAGATTATAAACACAAGAACAACACGGTACTAATTAGTTGTCTTTCTCTAATCTGAGTTGGATTTGGATATGAAACTTTGTAACGTTTTATGTGTGTATGTGCATCAACCCATCCAAAGGGGTTTCATCTTCCTTTTCAAAAAATTATGCATAGCATATCTATGTAGTTAATATGTTAAAGTTTCGCTGAAAATTAAGATTTTCATGTGGTTTCTACATCGAAAAGTCATTCTGACTAAAGATAACTTAGCAAAAAGGAATTGGAATGGGAAGAGATCTCGTTGTTTCTATGACAAAGATGAATATATTGAGCACTTATTCTTTGATTGTCTTTTAGCTAAAATAGTGTGGCATCTTGTGCATATGTCTTTTAACCTATCCCCCCCAAAAAATATTACTAATACTTTTGGGAATTGGCTTAAGGGCATACCCAAAGAGTTTGAATCTCATCCGGATGGGGGTTTGTGTAAATTTGTGGGCTTTGTGGAATGTGCGAAACGACTTTGTTTTTAACAAACCAAGAACTTCATTCTTCTTGCAGGTTATTCCCCTGGCTACGCACTGGATCCGTACGTGATATTATCTCCAACCAGTGGAGACTTGCATCACCATGAATTCTGGGTGCAATACTTTGGAGATGGTAGTAGCAGATTTATTCAACCAGTACGGCTAACGGCTTCCTACTAGACTTACGCTATGATATATCGAGTATGTCCATCACTCTAGATGGTTGATTCATCTTGTCACACTTTATGATCTGTGATTGTAACGCTCTTTGAGCTCAAAGAGAACCATGCAATAAATAAATAAATAAATAATGGGTCATATGAATCACTTCGATGCAGAGGCTGGGACGATCCCCATTTCGAAAAAGAAAAGTAGTTAATATGTTAGAGTTAGTGCGTGAGATTTTTACACCAACTTAGAGAAGTAATTAAGACACGTCTTGACATCGCCAGATTACGGATCGTCGGATCGAGACCATCGCATCCCATTCAAGATCATCCCAGCTAATGACAGGCCTAAACACCTAGTCCAAGCCTTTTATTCCCCACTTCTCTTTCACTGCCACAACATTTCTTAGTAGATTTCATTGCTACAGCTAACGCGGCAGCTTCCGTATTCACCCCCATACGTCTGAACTCATTTAGTGCGTTGCAATGAACTTTGGTGGTGATTTCCCGCCCCCGCGTTAACCACAAGTTTTCCCTCGACTCCGGAAGTCCAAAACGCAACCAGAACCAGCGACGCCATCTCCAACCAAACCTCATGGTCAAGTCACCTGACCATGGTTACCTCCGGCTCCGGCCCCTTTAAAAGCCTCGACAGGGCTCGACCCATCTGCCCCACATCTCTCTCACTAGCTCGTGTCGTCGTGTGCACCGCCACCCCTACTGCCCGCCTCACCAGCTCGTACCTTGTTCCCTTCTCGTGCGTGCTTGCTCTCTCTTCCCCTGATTGATTCCATTCGCAAGCAATCTGCACCAATGGTGGTAGGATCGCTAATGTGAGCAATTGTATCGTTGTTTTTTCTTTCTTTCGGGTGACAGAAGGAGAAGAAGAAGGCCATGGCGATGCCGAACGGGCTGGCGCGGATCGACACCAACGGCGGGGAGAAGAAGAAGACGAAGCTCGCGAACGGGATCTGCCACGACGACAGCTCGGCGCCGGTGCGGGCGCAGAACATCGACGAGCTGCACTCCATGCAGCGGAAGCGCTCCGCGCCCACCACGCCCATCAAGCTCGACGGCGCCGCCGCCGAGCCCTTCGCCGCCGCGCTCTCCGAGGAGGACCGCCGCAAGCAGCAGCTCCAGTCCATCAGGTTCATGAATTAATCCTCCCGCGCGCCGCGCCCGCTTCTTCTAATTTTGGTACTCTGCTGAAAAAACGATCGTCGGAGAATGCAAAAAAAGATTAAATTTATACCCTACTAAGAAGCAAAATGAAATTACCTTAAACAAGTCCGTTAATTTGACATTTTCCTGTACTTTTGGAAGAAGGAACGAAGAACGGGGCACGCATCGCCTTTGACCGCCACGTGGCGGCTATCTCACTGTTTTGTCCTGCTCCTCCTACATATGCAAATCTCCCCCTATAAACTAAGGATGAACAATATATTCCACTAACCTTGGTCCACCGTCAAATATGTTTTAGATAGTGTATAATCCATTGTTTTGAGATGAAACAAATCTATTTTAGATAGAAGGGTAAATAAACTCAAGCGAGAAAAAAAAACTGGAGTCCAGTAGGGAGCAAAGTGATAAAACGGTGGTTGTGAATTGTGATGAGGAGCAACGTGGAACTGTACACTATCCCTTGGTCGTTTTCCAACCAAAAGTGGTGTCATCGCAATAAAACTCGCACCACTTCTTTTGGGTATGGTTGTCCGTATCCACGTGACCGCCCGTTTCATCGAAGTGCCAAAATGACGCGTAAATTGTTTTGTTCTTATCGCACCGCATAAAGTTCCATACCCATCTAGGCTGCCAGTAGCTAGCAGCAGCACCCTAAATCCTCAACTCGCACCGCAGAACTTTGTTCCCTGATTCTCTCATGGAACTGCTCATCGAGATCTCATTTCAGTGGCCGGAGTACTATCTCAGCAAGAGCTCAAAAGATTAACATGGACGAGAGCATTGTAATATGAACCGTAGGAGTGAAGTAGTTGTAATATTTTTGCATTCTGAATGTTTCTGTTTACCTGCGAACTGACGCTGTGATGCAAATTAACTGACTTTAGTGTGCGATGACGGATACGCAGCGCGTCGTTGGCCTCGCTGACCCGTGGGACCGGGCCCAAGGTCGTGAGGGGCGATCCGGCCAGGAAGGGCGACGCCGTGAAGGCCGCGCCGGTGGCCGCGCCGCCGAAGCCGCAGCCCCACCACCACCATGTCGCGCCCACCATCAGCGTCAGCGACAGCTCCCTCAAGTTCACCCATGTCCTCTACAACCTCTCGCCTGCCGGTACGCAGACCTACCATTCCTAATAAATTTGTTCTCTAGGCCGTGTGTTCTGAACTTCTGAATTCTGATGATGTCGTGTGCGCCAAACAACAACAGAGCTGTACGAGCAGGCGATCAAGTACGAGAAGGGGTCGTTCATCACGGACAGCGGCGCGCTGGCGACGCTGTCCGGCGCCAAGACCGGCCGGTCGCCCAGGGACAAGCGCATCGTCAAGGACGAGGCGGCGGCGCAGGAGCTCTGGTGGGGCAAGTGAGTGCTCGCTGACCCATCACCCATGCCTGTCAACCAACATGTGCTTCTGCTTCTTCTTCTTCCTCCTCGTCAGCTAACTGAATTTTGATGGCAGGGGCTCGCCGAACATCGAGATGGACGAGCACACATTCCTGACCAACAGGGAGCGGGCGGTGGACTACCTCAACTCCCTGGACAAGGTGTTCGTGAACGACCAGTTCCTCAACTGGGACCCGGAGAACCGCATCAAGGTCCGGATCATCTCCGCCAGGGCGTACCACTCGCTCTTCATGCACAACATGTGCATCCGGCCGACGGAGGAGGAGCTGGAGGACTTCGGCACGCCGGACTTCACCATCTACAACGCCGGCAAGTTCCCCTGCAACCGCTACACGCACTACATGACGTCGTCGACGAGCGTGGACATCAACCTGGGCCGGAGGGAGATGGTGATCCTGGGCACGCAGTACGCCGGGGAGATGAAGAAGGGACTCTTCGGCGTCATGCACTACCTCATGCCCAAGCGGCGGATCCTCTCCCTGCACTCCGGGTGCAACATGGGACGGGACGGTGACGTCGCCCTCTTCTTTGGCCTGTCAGGTACGATAACGTCGAAAAGATCCATCATCCATGGATGGATGGATCCGACCGCAGGAAAACTGCCCTGACGCTCGCCTTGCTTATCCATACATAAATGATATACAGGCATATATACACCTGCTGTTTCGCTATCGTGTGATGTCACTTTTCAGTTTTCTAGAAAAAAGACATATACTTTACTGTCTTTGCTGTATATATTTTCTGATTTCTGAAGTTTGGAGTTTTTTTGACAACAGGTACTGGAAAGACGACGCTGTCGACTGATCACAACAGGCTCCTGATCGGCGACGACGAGCACTGCTGGAGCGACAATGGTGTCTCCAACATCGAGGGCGGCTGCTACGCCAAGTGCATAGACCTCTCTCGGGAGAAAGAACCTGATATTTGGAACGCCATCAAGTTCGGAACTGGTAGCGATCTGAGCCCTAACCTCTCAATTCTTTCCCTGAACAACTTAACTGTGCACACTCATATATCCGTGGACCGTGGCTTACATTCAGTTCAAATTAATGTTCTGCTTGCAGTGCTGGAGAACGTCGTCTTCGACGAGCACACCCGCGAAGTGGATTACACCGATAAATCCGTGACAGAGAACACTCGCGCCGCTTACCCGATCGAATACATCCCCAACGCCAAGATACCGTGCGTCGGGCCACACCCCAAGAACGTCATCCTCCTGGCCTGCGACGCGTTCGGCGTGCTCCCGCCGGTCAGCAAGCTCAACCTGGCACAGACCATGTACCACTTCATCAGTGGCTACACTGCTCTTGTAAGACTGCAAAAATTCGGATTGCAAAAGCATTCGCCAGTTTGTTCCTCCTAGGTTGATGTCAAATCTGATATTGTCGTCTTGGCTGCAGGTTGCCGGTACAGAGGACGGCATCAAGGAGCCGCAGGCGACCTTCTCCGCCTGCTTCGGCGCGGCGTTCATCATGCTCCACCCGACCAAGTACGCCGCCATGCTCGCCGAGAAGATGCAGACGTACGGCGCCACCGGGTGGCTCGTCAACACCGGCTGGTCCGGTGGAAGGTACCGTCCTTATCCTTGCAAAGTTGCCGCGAGATTGCAACTTCTTCCTCCCAATTTCCAACCACCATGACGCATATGAACGAATTCTGCATTTGTCGCTGCCCAGGTATGGCGTGGGCAACCGGATCAAGCTGGCGTACACCAGGAAGATCATCGACGCCATCCACTCCGGCGAGCTCCTCACTGCCAACTACCAGAAGACCGACGTCTTCGGCCTGGAGATCCCCACTGCGATCGAGGGCGTGCCGTCGGAAATCCTCGACCCGATCAACACCGTAAGCTCTCTTCACCATTCACCAACCCATCCATCAGCCATTTTCTGCTCTATATAGCTTGTATATCCATCAATCTGTTTCTCGTGCGCGTGCAGTGGACGGACAAGGCCGCGTACAAGGAGACGCTCCTGAAGCTGGCTGGCCTGTTCGGGAAGAACTTCGAGGTATTCGCCAACTACAAGATCGGGGAAGACAGCACCCTGACTGAGGAGATCCTTGCTGCTGGACCCAAAGCCTGATTTCACGGAGAAGATGATGAACGCCATGTGATGAAATGCGTTCAGAATAAACCGGTGGTGTGTGTGTGTGGCTCGATGATGATGACGAAAATTGGAGTCCATGTGCGGGTACTAGTAGAGTTGGCTCCGTATATCTCTTATTCTATATTTTTCATGCATGATGTTTCGTTTCCGTTACATCTTGGTACCTATTTTGCCTATGTACAAATGTACTGTGCTGTCAAAATTTGAATTCGATCGGTCTAATATGATCATATGACCTGTGTTCTCCTCTGTTAACGCATCATCAGACGTCCAACTCTTCTGCTTGGAAATGTGTTTCCTGTATAATTTGTTTTCCCTAATTTTGAGGATCAGCTGAATAACTTAAAAAATGAAGATCAGCTTACAGGGAAACGAAAACTACAAGCAAACAAAGGAAACAAAGGTAAGCGCAGCTTGAAGATCTCGAGACCCTCCAAAGCAGCAGGACTCCTGGTGCAGCGCATGTCGAAGATAGCTAGCAGGGCAGGAAGAATACGCCACCATCAACTCCCAGACCTTCAAGCCGTTTGTGGCTTTATTAATTTAAAGTTGGGCCTTCGGCCTTCAATTTAAAAAAACTTTGGAAAAATGAAAGAATCGTTGGTGAGACTTCTGACTTTTTCTTAGAGGGTGAGACTTATACTTTTAAGGCCAAGAGAAAACAAAAAAGAAATCGTATTCACTGTACATCAGTACTGACAGTACAGGTTTGGTACGGCACGGTTTTGACAAAGCGAGCTTTCCTTTTCGTGGCGATGCCATGTCATTGGCTAAAAGTCAGCGATAATGTTAATTTAACATGTGACAGCACGAGGTTTTTTGACAAATCATAAGCTCTTCAATCTCCCCTGCTGCAGCCTTGAAGAGTATAGAACCGAAGCGTGCACGAGAGATAGACTACTGTACTGGCTTCTTTATGTCATCTTCATGTGTTGGAAGTTTTCAGCCGCAAAAGAGTCATCTTGATCCGTGTCTGTTTGTGCAAGAAACGAGGGTGTATGGAATCGAGGAGGTCAACTTTGTGGTGGTGAAAAGGCAGTGCCTCTTTCTGACGTGGAAAAAAAATTCTTCTGAAATTTGTAGAAAAAAAGAGTTATATCTCGTCATGAGCAACTACAAGTGTTTGCCAATGTGTCTGTTTGACGCATCGCAGCAAGTTTTGACGAGTATCATTCAGATGGAGATAGTACTCTGGCTAATTTAGACTTGCTAGCAGGGAAAGTCAGAATTGGTAACTGTTACCATTTTGACAATTAGGGTGAATGCACTGGTAAAAGAAAGTCATTGTAACATATTCTTCCAAGCGATCTCACTGAACCAATAAATAAGCACAGCTGATTTTTTTCTCTTGCAGACGTGCTTGAAGACTTGAAGTTACATTTCTTTATCTCTTAATTAGATTAGAGTAGCTGATGACGAAATGTGCAAAATTCACGCTATAACCAATTCCAAGCAGATCATAAAAATGGTGTGTAATATACAAGAAGTCGTTGGATGCAAAATCAGTTCCAAGCGCAACATCATTATTTCAGTTCAACAGCACACTTAAGCTTACACACAACTCGCTACAGATTGGATGCAAAGGAACAAATAATTCTTCTCGTAATTTGACGGCTAAAAGTTCTTTCCGGATAGAAATAATAAACTTTAGTTAGTATATGGATGCTCTTAGTTTTTTCTCTCTTTATATTAGTTCATATACAGATTATACATCAACACTGAGGGTGGTTCTTTTTTCTACAACCCAACCCAATCATAATTGAACAGAGACAAGAGGTTGGAATCCTAAGTCAATTATACACAAATGCTCTAAATTGTAGTATAAACCTTGCGGGATAGCTTTGATCTTCATACAGCTATATGAATCGAAAAGGTGCATCTTCAAACGACTTTGATGCTTCAGTTATCATCTGTCAGCAATCATCAGTAACATGGTTTTTAGTTTCAGGCTGAACAATTCTCAGAATCAGTTTCCAACTCTGATGGCTCACCATGCAACTTGATTTCCTCGGAGATCTGAACATCATGGCAGTAGCCTTCGTCGTTCATCGTCGGTGGCTCACTGTGGTCATTCTCCTCACCATCTTCACTAGAGGATGACATGGAGACTGCCTCAGGAATTAGACGTGCCAGGCTACTTGGAGGTAATCTTGCTATGTTGGCCCCTCCAGATCTGATCTTGGACTCAATGGCCTTGACCAACGAAGCTGCCTCCTCGAGAGGAACAACACGAGCACCACAGGCAAGAGCTGTAGCATGCACTAGAGGGTTTGGCACATTTCCTTGCCTGGTCAGTTCCGACATAGCACCTGGCAATGGACCTAAGTTACAAAAACTTCTCTTTGATTGTCTGATGGGTTCTGCAGGACGGTATGAAATTGGAACTGCTTCAATAGGTGAAGGCAACAATTTGTACTGTCCATCTGTAGCCCAGGGAAATGAAAATATATCAGATAATGCCTGGCTGCGGGTGAAGCTATTAAGGCACACAACCATAAACATAGCATTCTAGTATCAAATAAAAATTGGAATACCTGATGCGTATGCGGAAGCCTAAAGCAACAATAGCTATGTGCATTGATTCATGAGAAACAGTATAGCTTGATTTTGAAGTTTTCTGCGAGAGTTACTATAAATACAATAGATCATGAGGTTTAAGGACAGAAACATTTCAAATTTGCAATTGTTTCATTTTCAATATGTCCCAGAATGAACACTGAAACTAGAACAAACTACTCAGCAAGCTGTAATTATACAGTTCAATATTCTGGACACACAACTATAAGAATGAAAACACGGATATAAAAATGATGAAAATCATTTTCATTTCTGGTCTCATTTTCCCAACTTGGTACCTATACAAATGATCAATTTTAAATACACAGCCCTGTTTTTGGAGAAATTAAAAACATCGGAATTTTGAATGATAGGATTCCTATAGGAAAATTTTCTTTGGTACCATGGAACAGCCATCTTATATTTCTTCCATTTTTAAATATTTTGAAACTAATATAACGACGTGGATGATACTACTATCTGGGAATATAAATTTAAAATTTTATTGTGTAATCAGCACAGGAAGATAGAACATAACCAGCATAACCTCCGTGTGAATTCCTCCCCACAGGCATGTATAGCGTCAGAGGTATCGCAGGAATAGCAACTGCAGTTTCTTCAGAAGGTCCATGAAGACTTGCATGACTTCCCTGTGTTGCTCGATTAGCAGTGCAATTCTGCAGTTAGAACTACAAATAAGAATCTTGTGGCCGATAATACGAAATACTGTTTTTTTAAGGAATATAAGGAAATCTCTGACACAGATGAGGAATTTGGCATGGTAACCTGATATTTCTCGGAAGAGTCCTCCTTTCTGTTCTCCCCAGCGTGCAAATAAGAACGTGCTGATCCATCCTTGCCTTTCCCCCCTGTTGATGGAACATGCAACAGTTGTTATAGAAAGAAGAGTTATAAGTAAAAGGCACTGGATTAATTTATTATTTTATTTATAGCGTTTTTTACCATTTTTGGGGAAACCACATTATAAGAGCATTGTCGTCAGAATTAGTACCTGAATCAGTCAAAGGGTTGGTAGGTATTATATTAGAGGTAGGCTCTTGAAAAAGCTTGAGCTGTGAAGATGTTATTTTCTGTCTGACCTCATCTGAACATTGTGAAGCATCCATACTTGTCATCTGTAGGACCTTATGTTTACTTTCACTACCTGAAACGCCACGTTTTGGCATTATTGGATGACAACTTTTGACTTGAGCAACCTTGTCTGCGGCCTCTTTTAAAGCAGACATTGCCACATGGTAAATATCTTCTGTGACTGACCCTTCTTTTGCAAATTTTATAGCCTCCTGACATAAGTTATTGTAAAGTACAGTAAGTGAATCTGTAGAATTACATTGACTTTCTGCACTATATCCTTCAGCCTTCACCTCATTTTGTTCTGAACTCTTTGCAGCAAATTCTCCAGAACTAATGTTGGATGTACTAGGGGCCAGTTTAGAAGATAACAACGAATGATTATGCTCCTTCTCAAATTTAGACACCATCCATTTTCCAGAGTTCATCCTTTTCACTACAATCATAGCTTTGCAACCAACTCTAGTTATCATTCTTGGGCGCTTCGTTTTCCCTTCCTCCGTAATCTCTTTCTTGGCTCGAACCTCACGGAAGCCTTCCTTGGAGCACACAATCTGGCGAGAAATGATTGAATTATCACGCCTTGAACGACAATACCTGCTAATACGTGCACGAAAACCATTAAGCCTCGCATAATTTATATAGAACGATTTCGCAGCTTCTTCGGAGTCAAATTCCATACCCTCAACTGGCTCCTCAACAGGTTCCACCTCAGTAGAATGTGGCTTTTCAATTGGATTGAGGTCATGATATGCTGACCTAATATCAAGTTTTCTTGGTGGAACTGATCCATGATTATGATTCTTCACAAATTTAGTAACTACCCATTTGTCAGGACCAAGTTTTTTTATCATTATCATAGCCTTGCAACCAACTCTAGTACCTGTCCTTTCTTGCTGTTTTTGGTCAGGGTGGACACTTTCACAATTACGAGTTTCATGAAATCCTTCCTTTGAGCATACAATACGACGAGAAATGATTGAATTATCACGTCTAGAGCGAGTATACCTGCTGATCCGAATTCGAAAACCTGCATCTCTTGCATACAAGCTGTAAAAATCCCTTGCAGCATCTTCAGACTCAAATTCCATACCTTCGCAAGGCGTTAATTCTGTATCATCTTCATATCCAATTAATTTTTCTGCTTCTGGATCATGTGATGAAGCCTCCATATCGGTAAAGGCTCTGTGTAGTCCGGTTAAAGAATCCTTTTGCTCATTGTCACGTTTTGACACAAACTGTTCTGATTAATGCACCTTCCATAACCGCTAGCTGCCATCACAAATCTCTTTTGATTTTCTGAAACATCTGTTCTATATACTTTTGAACAATATAATTACAACAATCACCAATGTGGCATCTTAGTGAAGATCAGTGTGACCACTGGCAGTTCAGCTATGGTCCTACCTACAAACTTGTTCACATGGAGTGCAGAACTGTAAGATGATCTCAAGTTAGATGATATTGATCAGATATTGCAGTAAGCAGGGCTGTATCCTGATAAGGAAAAATGTAAATGACTCAACAGCTCTAACATTTTTGTTCAAGCAGCAGTAGGCAAATAGGGCTAAGTGAAAAGTATCCAGAAAGTCTGTTTCAGGAATACAAGAACAGGAGGCGGGCATCATTTTATCAGAGTTAACCACAGGACCATGGGTGCTCACATCTACCTGGGATCATGACAATGTTAGAATTTGAGTTCATGGCTAGTATAAGTCTTCAGAAACCACTACAGATTAGCAGAGGACAGCCCGTTTCAGAGAAACCAAGCAATTTACCCTCCAAACTGCACCCCAAAAAAAAGGTTCTTTACTTTTACCATTCAGAGTTTGAACAGTTGGTCATAAATGTCAATCACTGAGATTAAGGAACTGAGTTATGAATGCGAAGTCTCTGCACAATTGCTTCAGTTTAAGCCACATGGTTGATGGTTCTAAGTTTTACAGGTAAAAACACCCTCTGCCCTACTCAAAATGCACTTTCAGTTTCTTTCTTTTTTGAGCTTTTGCGCCCCTTTTCTCCTTTGGAACTTTCTACTGTTGACTCTGTACTTTCATGTATGATAACTAATGAGGACCGGCACCTAGTAACCTTACTCTGGCACAGGCCAAAGTAGCACGTAATCCTCCGGTGCAAGCCCCGCACCCAAGTTCTTATCGGCAAACACGGAACTGATCAAACACTCAAAACTGTTCTAATGATTGAGCCCATGCGCGGCAACAAGCCAACATCAAAAACTTCCATTTATAGGCATGCATGGAACGAAGATATATCACGCACATAAAGCAAGAAAGCGATTAACTTGAGCCCAGATAAGCAAAAAGCAACACCGCTCCAAAACTGGAACGACAACATCACAACAAAGGTAAAAATAGAAAGCCTTTCTGGGGGAGGAACTTGACACGCACCTGGATTATAGGGATGCTGTCAATAATCCCCAAACCAACGCGAGAACACCGATGAGCTAGTAAACCAACAGCTCGACCGGCGCAAAAGGCGGGGGCGGTCAAATCGAACCCGGACACGACGACCAAATCCGTACGGAAGGCCAGGAAGGAGACGAAGAACCTCCGCCAAAGCCGCAGAGAGAAGAAGAGCGATTGGGCGTGGTCGTGGAGGGGTCGCGGCAACGACTGTTCATCGTTAGCGTAAGGGAAAGGGATCACCGGTGGGATTAGTGGGGATGGAGGATTGATTGATTAAAGAAAGCGGCCGGGACGGGAGTGGGGAGAGGAGACGACGACGACGACGACGACGAGGGCGGCGCACGGAAACGGACGGCGGAGAATGGAGCGCGCGGGAGCGGCGGAGGGCGGGGATTCTCTGGCGGGGTGGGGCGGGGGATTGTTCGTGCGTATCCGCGCACCAACGGCCCAAGTGGATAAACAACTCACGGTGTGGCGGGCCGCGACGCTGACGTGGGGGGATGGGACCCGCTTTGCAGGGAGACGTTTTGGGCAGTTTGTGTGGATGAGCGTCGCCGTTGCGTCCTTCTCACCCGGACCTTCTCTCTCACTTCTTGGAAGGTTTTTTTTAACTAGGAAACTTAAGGTTTATTGATCACATAACCACAATGTCATTATAATGTTTCTCACAGATACCGTTCGAAGCAACCCCATGCCACACAGAATCCATAGAAGTCTCGCTGAACTTAGCTAAACAATGAGCAGGAATGTTTAAAACTCGATTGACATGTCCAAAAGAGCGAGACATAAAGGACGCAGATGATAGGTCCCAGCATCGAACGATTCTCATGCGTCACGTTCACCTGGTTGACCACTGACAGACAATCCGAGTTAACGATGATCTTGAAAAAACCATCCTCCTTGGCAAGGTTAACAACTCGACGCATAGCTAGCGCCTCCGTAGTTTCAGGCAACACGACCTCCTCCCGTTACTCGCTGCAAGCAGCAAGGCACTGACCAGTATGATCTCGGATGAAGGCGCCCACACCCATTCGTCGAGTTGAGGAGAAAATTTAACCAACACTGACCCCTCCGGCGGTAGCAGAATCCATCACACCCGTGGTTTGGTGAAGATGTGTATATATGTATGATAGTGGCTTATCATGGGTGGTAACTACCCACCTTAATCCGTCCATTGAATCACGCAATAACGTATTTTCCACCGTCGATGGACTTAACACCGATGGACTTAACACCGATGGACTTAACACCGTTCCGTCCAATTTCCGCCACCTGATTCGAAAAAGGCACTCCACAGTCTAACCCATCGTCCCAGCAGACTGCAGTCCCGCACCGACCCGTGCCGCACGCCCCACCTTTCCCCGGAGAGTGATGCTATACGTACAACGTTTTATGTACGATTTTCGTACGATGTCCAGCCACAATGCACCACGCATGAATGATTCACTTGGCTGTACCAGCAGAGGAGGGAATAACAGTACATAATCGGATGTAGCCACATCGCGTCGTACGCTCGTCGTACATAGAACATCGTACGTGAAGCACATCCGAAACTATTTCCTTCCGCGTGACGAATGGGAACGGGTAAACGGACATGAACTCAGCAAACGGCAGCACGAATCTTGATACCACATCTAACGTATCTAAGTGTGTGTGTAGCTACCACCCCCGGTAGGAAATCCGCTTCCATATATGTATTGCAATCATCTCAATATAAGCTAATATCTTCTCATCAATCGATCTGGGATGCATAAGATCCTCACCTTTATAACCTTGTTATGAGCATCCCATATGTGCCACATAGTGACAGCCAAAGTAGTTGCTTTGATAGATGAGCAACGTTTCAGGAAATCAAAGATCCATGAACTTGAACATGAAATTCTGCCAATTTAGGTTTACTTTCTAAACGGGAGGGGCGTTTTGACGCCCGAGCACACATGGTCCTGTTATCTGGAGCGTCCATGTTGCGCAGTGATTTGTGCATGGGGTCACTGTCGGCATGTGCGCTGGCATGTAAAACAACTGGGTGTGCGGTAAGTTTTAGCGACAGCTGCGGGGCCCGAGTACGACGCTCGTAACGTTGCTTGTTCGTGTTCCGCGGGGACATGAAGTCGCACTTTCATGGTCCGTTTCCTTTTGCACAAGCCGCGTGGTGGTGGGGATAGGATCTGTATAGACAGAAACCATTGAGGGGAACGCGCGTGGTGGGCGGATCGGCGGAAATGTAGAGATGCTCGGCCCGGCGAGCTGGGGAGATGAAGGCATCGAGTTCTTGCTAGATCCACCGGTAATAGATCTGACCTCTGCGTATCTTGATTAGTGGGTCGGAGTTTGCCATGGTAGGCTCCGATGTGTGCTCGACCTCTGCTGACTTTGTTGGATCGATCCGTCCTCAACGAGCGGCCGGGCTCCGATCTGTCCAGGTGGTCGAGCACGGGCCACTCCAGCTTAAGCGCTAGCTTGGAGCGCCGCAGGGAGCGAGTGGCAAGCGTCCCCGTCAACCACTGGCGTTAGCAGGCGAGCCCCTGCATCATTGGAGGTTCCCCTTCAACGATTTTCTTTCCTCCATGGGAATTCTTGATGAGATGATTCGTGCACCAGATCCATCAGTGGAACTTTGCACTGCATAGGGGAACCTTTCTTCCATATCAGATCGGTTATTGGAGTTTGGATAATTATTGTTTGGTTCTTGTACGCATGGGTTGAATTATACAGATCGGCTTTGGTTCAAGATTGTTTCGTCTCATGTAACTTTTGTCATAATTGAGAATCTGAAACAAGGGGCCAAACTAGGGTGTATTTGATGTTCTTGTATCCCCATTACAATATCGTTTCCTAAATATTGTCCCCCACAGTGGTACAGATTTAATGTGTCAGGCCTTTCTTTTGAACACTTGGTGCAGATGGATCTGGCAAATCAAAACATTGTCATATCTAAAGAATGCAATCTACCAATTAGTCTTCCGCTGTTTGATGCTTCTGCGCTACTCCTAATTTGGGCATGCTAAATGGTTTGTTCCGAGTGACTTGTTGCAAAACCTACACAATGAAGATGAGGAAGCTTTTTTGCATGTATGCCTCCTATTTCCTTTGACTGGTGTAAAGAGTTGAAAATAGGTAGGTGGCTGGTGTTCTATACCAATGACTATTTTCACGAAGATGCTTGTCACTCAGCTGTATGTCCTTTTGTTACTGATAATTGTTGCTGCAAATAATTCTTGGAGGTGTGGCAGAGCAAATTCCAGCGACGGGCACCAACATCGGGCAAAGCTCAGTCGCCCGTCGCTGTGATAAGGGGCGAGATTAGGATTCGGACCAAATTGAGGTGGATAGCAAACGCCCGAGGAAGTCACTGCCGACATCAGAAGGATCAGCGATTATAGTTAACCCCAGGCCCCAGGGTGTGCGAAGAGGTTAGTCCGCATCTTCTTATATACCCTTATTCAATTATACATAGTTGCATGAACAAATAAACCAACCGTTGTTTGAGAACAATGACAGTAGGAAAATCGTGCCATTTGATCTTGTGTGAGGTGGTAGTGTCCCAAAGTAGAAAACAGGGTTTAGTTTAGTGTAATAACTGGCTTGAAGATGTCCAAGATAAGGACATACAATGTAAAACATGCATTATCTTGTCATGCAGAGTTAGGATTGGTTCAGCGCCACTCGAGAGACCACTCTGCCTTGATCAGACGGGAGCTCTAGAAAAATCAATCAGGGGCTATGCTTAAACCCCCGCTGATAGTGTCGTTAAGCACGAGCTTCGAACCAGTTTCAACTCACTTGGGGATGCATATGATTTTTACAATCTGTACTTTTGGGAGAATGGTTTTGGCATCAGGTACACTTGGTGAGTACCTTCCGAACATAAATTATCATGAATAGTCCATTTCTGAATTTTTATGTTTGTTAACATGAGTTACTTCTACGGCTGTGTTTAGGGGAAGCCTGGACAGAGAACACCGGTCGTGCAGGTTTGATTGTCCAACAATGATCAGGTTGCTCCGGACGGATGATAACGGACGGTACATCGCAGAGCATAGGGTAAGTCACAAACACTCAATGTCTCTGACTTGTGGTGAGAAGGTTTGCTGGCCATCGCACAAGCACATTGGCAAGGTGTTATGAGAGCAATTCTACGGTATTTGCCACAGGCCTGAGCATAAGAGAACCACATGTCCAGATGAGGCGATGAACCAAAAGTTGCTCGTAAGCCGTCGAAGTGCACAAGATGCGGACTGAAGGACATCGCCGGACAACCTGCTTCAAGTCAATGGTAGAAAGGGTGTGGGGGATGAATCTAAGTCTTATCTGATGGGATTTTATCTGTAGTTAATAATTCATTTCATATCAGTTTTCTTGTAGTTTTCCAGTGAATCTGAATGGAGTAGTGCGTCGTAGGTCAACATGTTGATTTGTATGACATCAATTTTTAGACCCACTATGCTGAACAGCCGTGAAACGTTCACTTGTCATTGTACTACGCATCTAATCTGTTTCGTCCTTTTAATGGTACAAGGGTGCAGGCTATGAATCTAAATGACACTGATGGTGTTATTTGGTTATTTTTCTGGTTGATTATTTCAGTGCAATCCAGTTTTTCCTGTAGTGTTCAGGTGAGTCTGAATGGAATAGTACTGTCGCATGACACCCAATATTTGTTTCAAATCACTCTGTACAAGCTCGTTTTGCTTCCCTCGAGAGAACTATATGAATTGTTGCATCAGCCTGGTACGTTAGACAGAACATGATGCTACTGTTACCGGTCCATCCCGTTGATGTCCATCTGTTCCGGGTGAGTGGGATGGCACCGCGCCATTTAATTGCAAAATACCTGTGGGCCATCAGTCTGCTTTTACTGCGGTAGAAAACGCTGAAGGGAATCTAATGGGAACTGTGGACACGAATCCTGGAGAGTTCATAGGGACAGGATATAGGGAGCTGCTGTGCTCGGGTGCCAAAGAGGATTTCCGTTTCTAAACATCTTAAACAACAGTCCAAACTTCATGAGCAAACTGGCAAAACAAGACTGTGTGTTCGATAGATTGCCATCTGCCACTAAAGACACACATCGGTGATGCAGGTATTTTCCTTTTTTATAGCTCGTGTCCACTCGGAGGAGGCAATCATGTGAAAAACGCCACACAATTATTTTCATCATCCCCGGTGCTTTGATTGCCCATAGTGCCTTCCATAGTTTCTTGTCTCGTTCTGTTTCCGAAGATGAGCCTATCTTCGATACACTTCGTTGTTCAAAGAACAGATCAGTTCGGGCCAAATTGTATCCAGGTCTGACAGTATAAAAGCCGAAGCGAGTATAAGGCCACGAGATAAAATCCTCGCCTCTATGTCGGCTAACTGGAACCAGATTGTATCACTTTTTGGAAGGTTGTGACTTATGTTTCACGGGTACAAGAGCATATCCAACGGAAGACCGCCCAAAATATGTCATACCCATTTTATACTAATTTTATTAACATATTATAAGTACAATCATAATAAAAGTGGCAAGTTGTTAACCAATGGAAATCAGGGACATCTTCTATTTTTGGATGGAGGGAGTATCTTTTTTTTCCGTGTTTCGGACGAGATACTCGAAAGTATGGATTATTTCCACTTTTCGTTCTTATGGCAAGAAGATAGTGATAAAAATAATTATAGCCTCATTAAATAGAATGTTGTGTGTCGTCCAAAAGACCAGGGAGGCTCATGATTCAAGTTTTTGAGGCTAAAAATATTTCGCTACTCAGTAAATTGATGCTTAAGCTTCTTACTGAGGACAGAGTATGGCAAAATATCATGAGAAGAAAGTGCTTAGGCTCAAAGACTATCAGTCGAGGCGATGTGGCAGACCACGCATCGACAAGACCCGCGTGTCGTGTGTTGGATCACGGACACCGGGAGTTTCTCGAACCCCATTTTTGAGATTTGGCACGGGGCGCTAGGAGGCTTGGCACAGCTTCGTCGTTGACGTGGGGAGCGTTCGCGGGTCGTAACACAGAGAGAAAGTGAAATGGGGATCAACCCAGGTTCGGGCCGCTCAAAAGCGTAACACCCTACTCATGCATGTTTGAATATATGGTGGTCGCCATGGGCGAGGTGGTGGCTACAAGGAGGTGCTCCGGGGGTAGATTTGGTGGTCGAGAGGAGGAAGAAGGAGAGCATATCCTTCCCGGGAAATATCACCTCTCGTCTCTCTTCTCTCTGCATTCTCTCTCTCTCTCTCAGTGTCTGTGTGTATGCAACCGTCCTTCGGTGTGTTGTCTCGCTCTTTCCGGTGGCCTTGGCCCTCCCTTTATGGCGTAGAGGGTCACCACAAGGGCTCACCCGAGAAGAGTGTTCCCCTCCCCACGAAGGAGGGAAAAAACCTAAGTGTTTGGTCATGAGCGTAGGAGCTGAGGTGGCTGATACGTCTCAAACGTATCTATAATTTTTGAGTGATCCATGCTTGTTTTATGTCATTGTCACATGTTTTTTCCATCTTGTTATATCATTTTAAGGCATTTTATTGGACTAACCTATTGACAAGATGCCCAGTACCAGTTCCCTGTTTTGTGCTGATTTTGTTGTAGAAAGTTACTTCTGGAAATATTCTCGGAATTGGACGAAAATTGACAGGGATTTTTTATTGGACAAATGAAGAAGGAAGCCAGAAGGGCGACCCTAGGGAAGGCCCACATGGCAGGGGCGGCCTCCCCACGCGGGTCTAAGGGGGGCCGCGGCGAGACCCGTCTGGGCCCCTCGGAGACCTCCTCGCGACGCCCTTTGCCTATAATCACCCCGACGCAAAATCCAAACCCCCAAAGGATTTTCCCAAATATGCAACAGAGCTCCGCCGCCATCGCCGATAAGATTCAGGGGTTCAGAAGGTCCTGTTCCGGCACCCTGCCAGGATGGGGATCGACCGCCGGGGCCATCTCCATCAACACCACTGCTTCCCGCGATGAGGAGGGAGTAATCCCTCACCGGGGCTGAGGCTTATACAAGTAGCTATGTGGTTATCTCTCTCTCTCTCCCATGATGTGATCTTCGTTGTGATCATGAGCTTTGTTAGTTTAGTTGAATACATGATGTTTCCCTATGTGTAATGGATATGATGTTGCTCAAGTGATGTTATTTAGTAAAATTTCCGGAGCCACCGTTATGATCATGGTACCTCGGTGACAGGATGGGTGCCGTGTATGACTCTATGGATAATAGATTGGAAGGATCTTCATCATGAGTTTGTTCTTTATTTGTTGGATTGAATAGATCATGAGGTTTCTTGATGCTTGTGTTATTGAAGAAAGAGACTATTCAAGAAATAGGTTGTGGTGTTTGTTAATATTATCTTTGGATGCGGATAGTGACAGCATGAAGTGTCCATAGATGTGGAATACGAACTTTAAGGTGTGCTTTTCGTAGCCCTACGCAATTCTCATCCTATTTGATCCACAAAAGAATGATCTCCGAGTAACGTCTACCACGCATGTATTTTTGTGGGAACTATCATGTGTTTAATTATGTTAATGATGTTGAGAGTAGTCACTAGTGAAACTATGAAGCCTAGGCCTTGTTTCCAAGCATTGATACACCGTTTTTAGTCACTTTTGTCACTTGTTTGCTTGCTGCCATTTTTATTACAGAATTACAAAATCACCTTTACCATCCATATCACTTGCATTTTACCATCTCTTCGCCGAACAAGTGCACCTATACAACTGACAATTGTATTAGGTGTGTTGGGGACACAAGAGACTTCTTGTATCTTAATTGCTGGGTTGCTTGAGAGGGATATCTTTGACCTCTACCTCCCGTGGATTCGATAAACCTTGGGTTACTCACTTAAGGGAAATTTGCCGCTGTCCTACAAACCTCTGCGCTTGGAGGCCCAACAAGTCTACAAGAATAGAAGCGTGTAGTAGACATCAAGCTAATTTCTGGCGCCGTTGTCAGGGAGGTAAGGTAAACGACACCCACACTCCGGCAACGAAGCTAAGTTCTGGCGACGTTGCCGGGGAGGTGAGCGCTTGAAGGTATCTTCTTTAGATCTTGCAATTAAATTTTTTTGTTTCTTGTTTTTATTTCACTAGTTAGGCTTAATGGAAAACAACAAAAAAATGAGAGAGCTTTATAAACTTTATCTTGAAATTGGTCATGATGCTTTTGAAGAGAAAATTAAAAAACCTATGGAACTTTATTTGCATAACAATCATGCTAGTAGCAATGTTATCAGTATGATTTCTTTGAATGCCATTATTGCTAATGCTATGGAAAATTGCAAGCTTGGGGATGCCGGTTTTGATGAATATGATCTTTTTAGTCCCCCAAGCAGGAAGGAGGAAATTTGCTTTGATGATACTATGCCTCCTATATATGATGATTATAATGATGAATGTGATATTTTCAGTCCACCTACTATTGAGGAAAAAATTTATTATGATTATGATATTCCTCCTATTTATGATGATTATAATGATGATTATGATTGTGTTACTCCCACTAATACTAATGAGAAAGATTTTACTTATGTGAAGAGTAATAATAATATTTTTATGCATCTGAATTATGAGAAAAATACTTTATGTGATGGCTATGTTATTGAGTTTTATTATGATTCTACTGAAAGTTTATATGAGAGAGGGGAGTGTGGTTATATAAATTTTCATCTTATGAAGTTTCCCCTCTTTATGTTGAATGTTTTAATGTTGCACTTGCTTTGCCTTCCTATGCTTAATGCTTTATGCTCCAATGATTTATTTTCTTACAAGATGCCTATGCATAGGAAGAGAGTTAGACTTAAATGTGTTTTATATTTGCTTCATGATGCTCGCTTTTGCGTTCCAACTCTTATTCTTATAAGAGCATCATTAAAATTATCATGCCTAGCTAAAAGGCTTAAAAGAAAAGCGCTTGTTGGGAGGCAACCCATCTTTTACTTTCAGTTTTCTTTTTGCTTTTCTTGAGTCATGGAGTTGTTGCCTCTGTAGCAACTTGATTGTATCTTTTTCTTTTGGTTTTTTGTGCTAAGTTTAGCCTCTAATGCATTGAAAGTGCGAGGTATTGTGTTGCTGTCCAAAAACAGATTATGTGCGCCTGTTGCACGAAAATCCTAAAATCGCCAGAATTTTATCTTTTTCTGATAATTTTTTACAGCAAGCCTGATGCTTTTATCTATCTTTCGTTAGTTTTAAAATTTTTTTATTTGAGCTGCAAAAGTGCCTCGAAAAATTCGATCTTTACAGACTGTTCAGATTTTGACAGATTCTGCTTTTATTTTGCATTTGTCTCTTTACCATCGTCATATGTGATACTCTAGGGGTAGAGTGCCACATTGAGGCTTAGTAAACAGTAGCTAATGCCCAATGAATTTGTTTGCAATTTGTCATGAGTTGAACACATATGCATTTTAATTTATGAGCAATAACCCTCTAATCAGTTTATGAGAAGTTTTGTGTGAAGTGAGTTTTTAATTTCCAAAGTAGAGGACAATGAATAAATTGAATATGGATCAGAGCTCAAGCTTGGGGATGCCCCCATGGCACCCCCTCTGAATATCAAGAACCATCAAGCGTCTAAGCTTGGGGATGCCCAAGGCATCCACTCTTCTTCATCGACTATCATGAGGTCGTCTTCGTTGAACTAAGTTTTTATCACTTTACATATTATGTGCTATGCTTGGAGCATCTTTTTACTTTCAGTTTTGTTTTGTTTGTTTGCTGGTCATATGCTTGTTGGATCCTTGCTTTGTTTGTGTGGGAGAGAGACACGCTCCGCTTTTTTATTTGAATACTCCTTTGCTTCGCTTATATCTTGTTGAGTATTCTTAGCTACTGTTTATTTGCTAGTAAGCTCTCGCTTTTAGCTTTTATCTTGTTTAGAGCTGCTAGTTGTTGATGTTAAACTCTCTTGTTCTTCACTTATATTTGTTAGAGAGTTGCTATGGTTGCTTGTTTAATTTGTTAGAGTGATAAAATGATATCCATGTGATATTGGAATGAAATGAAATCCTGCATAATCTTGTACATCATTGTGTGGATACTTGATACTTCTCATTTGTTTTGATATATTAGGATGAATGCTTAAACTTGCTGGTTATTTGAGTGGAATTGATTAGTAAAGAGATACTGTTAAAACTTGAAACTATGTGGTGTTTCGTAGTTGTTAATTCTTTAAGCTAATCTTTTCATCAAAGAATTGTTTGGTCAACATTGGAGACGATGTGGAGCTTTTATGGTTATGATTGATAAATGTCTTATGCTACTCTGTTACCGGTTAATTTTAGATGTTTGCTTCAAATACCTTCTTTGCTAAGCCCAAAAATTCGTACTGAGTGTATGGTTCACTCGTGCATCCAAATCCCAAAGCCAAACTATCTTGCCAGCTGAGTCCATCATATCTACCTATGCATGGTATTTCCTACCATTCCAAGTAAATTTGGCATGTGCTATCTTTAAAAATTCAAAATACTCCTTTTTGTGCCTCTGTTTTTAAGCTCATGAGGGAGCAGTAGAGAGCTAGATATAACTTGTGACGAGCAAGGTCATTTCCCCCCTTTCACCTGGTGTCGATGGATTACGTCTTCACTTGAATCAACCCGAGAGCAGCTTAAGTAAAATATAAATATAACTCACCATTCTCCTCGCGCAGTGCAAATCTGAGAAATCAGCTCAAACATTGGACAGTGGTGAAACCAAGGAGAAAGAAGAGCATACTCGCTCCTCTAAAAACCAGCTGCTCTCACAAGTCTAAAAGCCTTGTTTGTTATGGGGGACTAGATAGCTTCTCTGTTGTGAAGTCGTTGACGAAAGCATGCATGTCTCAAAATTGATTTACTTCTGTTTCATAAAAATAAAAAGCTCTAGCACATGACTAATCCCTGCTTCCCTCTGCGAAGGGCCTTTCTTTTACTTTTAATGTTGAGTCAGTTTTCCTCTTCCTTCTATCTCCACCAAAGCAAACATCTAGCATTGACCCTGGCTATCATTGATCATATTGCATTGTCAGATTAAACATGAATCTTTATATTGACTTTACCATTGGAAGTTGAAGCTTTTTGCTAAAACTTACGTCTTCTTTGTTTTGATTCTCAAACACTTTTGTCATGTAATTGTTACCTTTGAGAATTAATCAAGTATGTGGATCACATTGCTGTCATGTCTTTAACGTACTATTTATGAAAGGTTTTGCTTGAATGATTCAACTTGGTTATTCATTGCTGTCTTGCTATCAACTATAGACAATTGTTTTGTATCACTTCATTCACATCCTATGCTTTACATTACTATCTTGATCATGTTTATGTTGGTTGCATGTGAAAGAACAAGCTATGCCCGGATGTCGCCTAGAGGGGGGGCGGTGAATAGGCGATATAAAACTTTTTCTAATTAGGGGCTTGATAATTGCGGAATAAAACTATGTGTTTAAATTAACAAGCCAACAACCTAATTACTAGGCTCACCTATGTGCACCAACAACTTATGCTAAGCAAAGCAAGTAATAAGGTGATAGCAAGATATAAACTTCAAGCACGAAGGCTATCACAATGTAAATTGCATAAGTAAAAGCTCGGGTATAGAGATAACCGAGGCACGCGGAGACGAGGATGTATTCCCGAGTTCCTCCTTCTTAAGGGAGTACGTCTCGTTGGAGGGGTGTGAGCTCGCCACAAGAGGCCTACTCAAGATGCCACAAAGGCCTCACCCTATTCTCCGATAAACCTCACCCAAGGGATTGGTTCACCTTCCACTATCGGAATCCTCCGAGGTGGATTTCGGAGCCCTTTTACACCGTTCTTGGGGCACACACCCACAACTCAATTGGGGGCTCCCAAACTCGTGCCGAAGCTTCACAAATCGAAGTCTTCGCGGAACCTCCAAACCTTCTAGGGTACACAATGCACCCAAGAGGCACAAAGCTCTTGGGAACACAATGCACCCAAGAGTAACAAGCTTCTCAACGTCGATCCTCACGTATCACCGTAGGGAGAGCAACCTGATGTAACTAATGCAAGAGGCAAGAACACACAAAGTGGTCAAGTCTTTCACTCTCAAATTCCAACCAAGCTTTGAGGGGAATAAGAGAGGAAGAACAAAGGGGATGAACACAAAGCAACCCCAAAATCTAGATCCACTAGGTTCCCCTCACTTAGAGGAGATTTTGATTGGTGGAATGGTAGATCTAGATCTCCTTTCTTGAATCCCTAAGTTTGGGCAAGAATCATTGGAGGGATTAAGAGGAATCAAGCTCACAAGGTTAGCAACAATGGAGGAGAGAGGAAAGCAAGTGAGCTCAAGATATTCAAAAAGGTTAAGGAACCGTTGGGGAAGAAAACACATTTAAACAGGTGCCCTGGGAAATCTGGCCGTTGGGCTCAGATTCCCGCAGGGCCGGTAGTACCGGGAAAAGGACCAGTAGTTCCGGTAAACCGGTAGTTCCGGTTCTACTTCCGGTGCTACTTCCGTTTGAGTCCAGTACCCAACTTTCGTAAGCGGTACTGGGCTCCGGAAGTATCACCGGAAGTTCCGGGCGGTAGTACCGCTGGGAGCACCGGTACTTCCGGTAAACCGGTAGTTCCGGTCCTACTTCCGGTGCTACTTCCATTGAACTCCAGAACCGAACTTTCGTAAGCGGTACTGGGTTCCGGAAGTAGCTCCGGAAGTTCCGAGCGGTAGTACCGCCCGCGTGGCCGGTACTTCCGGTTACTGAAAAACAGCCGAAACCAGAAACTGAATAACTTTTGCGTGGAAGCTCCGAATCGAGTGAATCCAATTTTGTTGGAAAGAGGACGACAAGAGCTTACACTACAAAAAGTCAAAATATTGAAACAATCAAGGGAGATTGTGCAAAGGGTTGGAAAGGTGAAACCTTCCAAACGGATGAACCGGCAAAATCTCCAAAACCGAAAACGCAATAGAAGACGCATAAGAAAACCGTTTTTGCAGGTTATTCATCGAGCTACTTATTGGATCCACGCATGGGCTTACCTTCTACCATCTCACAAGTGAGGGAGTTTGGACTCTGGATGCACTCGGTTGATGGCGGTTGTTCGGGCTATCTTCAACCAGGGTGGATGGTGGCACACTAATAGGCTGCAATTTGTGTAGTTATTTTGTGTGCCGCAAGTTTGTGAGGCTGCTTGTGTGCATTTTGTCTTTATCCGTTGGGATGTAATAACGTTGACACAGTACTGTTTCAGTTGGTTCAATAAATTGGCCGTATGCATCACTTTGATGCAGAGGCCGGGGTGACCCTTTTCTAAAAATAAAAATAAAAATAAAAACGTTTTCGGTGAACTTAGACTTGTCGTGACAGGCACGACAAGCACCAAGACCACACCACGATAAGAGCCAAATAAGAACCAATAAAGATGATAGCATGGATGCAAAGGATTGAGCTCTCCACGAACGATACGATCACGATACTCGGTCGAGAGCCCCTCTTGATAGTACGGCTATCTATCCTATAACCCGGTCTCTCACTAAACATCATGAGACCGGTAAAATAAAAAACCTATCAAGAACATACCTTTGCCTTGCGCTTAAACCACTTGAGGTCGATGAAGACGATCTTCAACTCCTCAAGACGCACCACCTTTCTTCATTGCGCTTCGCTTGGTGAAGATTCACTTGATGCTCCCCCATACACCAAGATGGGAGACGCTCTCTTCGGCATATCTTCACTTGGCCTTGAGTGGTGATCAACCCGCACAAAGCCTTGATCAACACAAACTTTTCTTCCCTTAGCTTTGATTCCAACAAATAGAGATCAAGCAACTTAAATGGACACACCTATAAATATAGCTCAAAGCAAACATTAGTCCATAGAGATTGTCATTAATTACCAAAACCATGCATGGGAGCAACCATGCACTTTCAGCATGTCTCATAAAAAATTATTTTGTTATCACTTACCGACTCGAGGACGAGTAAGAGTTAAGATTGGGGATGCTGATATGTCTCAAACGTATCTATAATTTTTGAGTGGTCCATGCTTGTTTTATGTCATTGTCACATATTTTTGTCATCTTGTTATATCATTTTAAGGCATTTTATTGGACTAACCTATTGACAAGATGCACAGTGACAGTTCCCTATTTTTGTGCTGATTTTGTTGCAGAAAGTTACTTCTAGAAATATTCACGGAATTGGACAAAAAATTACAGGGATTTTTATTGGACAAATGAGGAAGGGAGCCAGAAGGGCGACCCTGTGGGAGGCCCACATCGCAGGGGCGTCCTCCCCACGCGTGTCTAAGGGGGGCCACGGGCGAGACCCATCTGTGCCCCTCGGAGACCTCCTCGCGACGTCGTTTTGCCTATAAATCACCCCCGACGCAAAAACCCTAACCCCCAAAAGATTTTCCCAAATACGCAACAGAGCTCCGCCGCCATCGCCGACAAGTTTCAGGGGTTCAGAAGGTCCTGTTCCGACACCCTGCCGGGACGGGGATCGACCGCCGGGGCCATCTCCATCAACACCGCTGCTTCCCGCGATGAGGAGGGAGTAGTCCCTCACCGGGGCTGAGGCTTATACAAGTAGCTATGTGGTTATCTCTCTCTCTCATGATGTGATCTTCATTGTGATCATGAGATTTGTTAGTATAGTTGAATACATGATGTTTCCCTATGTGTAATGGATATGATGTTGCTCAAGTGGTGTTATTTAGTACAATTTCCGGAGCCACCGTTGTGATCATGGTACCCTCGGTGACAGGATGGGTGCCGTGTGTGACTCTATGGATAATAGATTGGAAGGATCTTCATCATGAGTTTGCTCTTTATTTGTTGGATTGAATAGATCATGAGGTTTCTTGATGCTTGTTGATAGCGCGAGAGGTGTTAATCAATCACGCTTCGTTGGACACCCCACGAGGAAGGTTTGAGGAGCACAACAGCAAGTTTTCCCTCAGTTAGAAACCAAGGTTATCGAACCAGTAGGAGTGAGGAATGCTTCAGAAGGTTGTCCACAACTGCAACGGCGCCAGAAAATGTGCTTGGCGTGTTGACAACAACGGTGCCAGAAAAAGAGCTGTTGCAGGGGAGACAGTGGAACCTGCAGAACACAATCAAACTACTTTGCCNGGGTCCACATGGCCAACTGCGGCAATGTACAACTAGATGGGTAGGAGTGTCGCATGTGGGTCCACATGCTCCAAAGGTGATAGATGTACAGCTGTACGGTTAGGAGTGTTGTATATGTTCCACATATACCAAAGGTGGTACATGGTAGACCTAACACCTTACCCCTACCACATTTCATACATGTGGACCCACATGTAACACCTCTAAACAACTAGGTCTGCTCCTAGCACCCTTGGGGCATGTGGACCCAAATTCAACACTCCTGACCATCTAGGTACACATCTAAGTACTACATCATGTGGGTCCACATGTCTCAAATATGGTAGGGGTAACATAGCTTACAAGGGTCCACATGCAAACAAGGGTGCCATGGGTAAACCTAGCTGGCTAGGATAGATGAATGTGGGTCCACATGCCCAAATGCAGCAGATGTACAAATAAATGGGTAGGAGTGTCGCATATGGGTCAACATTACCCAAAGATGATAGATGCACAACTGTATAGCTAGGGGTTTTGAATGTGGGTCCACATGTCCCAAATGTGGGTCCAAATGTCCCAAAGGATATAGATATACAACTAGATGGCTATGAGTGTTGCATGTGGGTCCACATGTCCCCCGGATGTGCTAGGTCAAGATGATTAGGGATTTTAAATGTGGGACATCGGGAGGACATGTGGACCCATAACCTTTGTCTCATAAAATGAATCTAAATTAAAAAACAATTCACGATCTAACCCTTTTTCACGGCGTCCGGCTATGGGACGCCATGCCAGACTGCATGACGCTCCAACCAAATATGTCATGGATTTGGCCACTTTAGATTGGACAGGACCCACCTCGATAGCACGGCGCCCTGGCCCGACTACCATGCATGGCGCCTTTAGCCGCTTGGCCCGACTACCATCGGGAGGACTTCGGCACCGCGCAGCTGGTCAGCTTGGCCGGCCTTTGCCATGGCACCAAACTCCGTCCTGCTCAGGTCGAAGTGCGGCTCGATCAGGCAAGGACCGAAGTCTGAAGCATTTCTGTCTAAAATTCGGAAATTTAATGGTGCACACGAGCTCACCAGCTCCTTTTTTTCGAAGAAAATAAAAAAATAGTAAAACATTATGAAAAATTCTGGAAAAAAGAGACATGCACATATTAGTTGTTGACATTCGTGCAAGTTTTAGAAATTAAAACATTCCCTGTGCTTGCAAAAAAAAGACAAAATCAGTGTTTTCAAAAATGTGTTTTTAGATCTATTTTGACCACTCATTTTGTCTTTTTTCTACAGAGCACAGAAAATCTCCTTTCATTACGAAATTTTTCACGAATGTGAAAAACTCCTATGTGTGCGTCTCTAATTTTTTTTAGAATTCTTCATAAATATTTACTATTTTTTTATTTTCGTCGAAAATATCAGGAGCTGGTGTGCTCGGGAGCCAAAACGCCTCCCCCAACTCTAAAATTCAGTTAACATCGCCGCTATGTTTATATAGGCTTTGATCTTATTCTAATCACAAACCGAGATGTAGCCAGTGGCTATGCTTCTTGTGTCTCGCCTGGAGATCCAGGTTTCGAATCCCAGTGGCCACATATTTTGACCCACGATCCAGCTCGGCTAGATAATTTTCAGACTTCCAGGCTCGGCTCGAGCCGAACTTAGTTGGCTTAGCCCCTAGTCAGATTAAATCTCAGCCGTCCTTTGTGTTTCTTCTCATGATACACTTTCACCTTTGGGGGCCTATGGAAGCATAACCCAAAAAAAAGGGAAAAAATTTTGTAAAAAAAAATTAAAGAACAATTTCGAAAAAAAATTGGGAAAAAAAATCTGGCCAAGGCCTATGCCGAGGGCAAATTCTGGGCTATGCCGAAGCCCTCGGCATACCGCCTGCGTGCTGTAGTGAATAATTGTGGTTATAACTATATACTAGAATTTAGACAAAATCACTTCACTCCTTGGTAGCTTTTGTGTCGATCGGTAGCGGTGGCGTTTTGAGGTGCGGCGGCACAACGAAGTAGGGACAGAGGCAGTTGCTGTAGTCTGGAGAGGCGGATGGCCGTAGGCTGTGCTGAGAGCTAAGCCGTAGGGGCTTCTATGTTGTTCACTCCATTGCTCGGGCAGCCATTTAAATCTCCATGGGTCGGTGTGGGCGTGTGTGTTGCGCGTCATGCCTAGGGTCAGTACGGCGGCCAGAGGGTTGTGTGTCGGTGTGGCGGAGTTGTTTGTTCATGTGGGAGCTAGCAGACGTATGTTTATCTACGTGGAGTGGTGTTTATCATAGTTAGAGTAGTTTGATCAATAGATAATATTCATTAATCCTTTGTATGTGTAGATGAATAGAGATTAGATGACCAATAGCCTAGTGTATCGCAAAAACTCGCAAGAATGTCAATGTTTCCAAGAGGTTAGCCCACATACATATGAACCAGAAACACAACACACATCTCTGTCCCTACCATGGATTGTAAGAGTTGTATATGGATTGAGACAATACAGCTAAGATCGATTACCCGTTCTTGTAAAAGTTTCGTTGATGGATACACATGTTGGACTAGGCACGACGAAATACCTTTCATGGCAAGAATGAACAAAGATTGTGAGATGGTAGAGTAAGATATTAATGATGAGATGTTAGCTGATAAGATGGCAGATAATGAGATGACAGAGCTTGACGGTGAGATTGTGGTAGACAACGAGGATGCGACTCTAGTCTTCGAAAATGAAGATTGTGATGCTAATGTCAATGATGTTGATATGTCAAGGCTGTGTGAAATGTTGTGTAAATTTGAGTGCTCTAATGTTTCAGCAATTACAAGGAGTTTAATGAATTGTTAGAAGACCCCAAGAAACATTTCTATCCTAATTGTAAAGCAACCACTCAAAATTGTAGGTAACACTTGAGCTCTGAAGATTTAAGGCAGAAAAACAGATTGTCGCACAAAAACTTCACGAAGATGTTATATATTTTCAAAGACACTCTTACGTATGATAATCAGCTTGTAGAAAGGATGGGTCTTGTAAAAAATGTAGTTATTCCATTGGGACTGGAGCTATAATAGATTCACGCTTGTGATGATTGTATGTTGTACCATCATGATGA
Source organism: Puccinellia tenuiflora (assembly GCA_012064385.1). Taxonomy (NCBI): domain Eukaryota; kingdom Viridiplantae; phylum Streptophyta; class Magnoliopsida; order Poales; family Poaceae; genus Puccinellia; species Puccinellia tenuiflora. The sequence continues at coordinate 212,196 of QRDG01000072.1, forward strand.
GTACTTTATATGTCTAATCGATCTTAAATCATACACAATACAACCAGAGCAAAGAAAATATTGGTTACCGAATTGGTATATTTTAGGGGGGAGGGGGTTCAAGATTTCCAGATATCATGGTTACCGAAAATCTCCATCCGATAGAAAAGATTGAAAACAAATATTTAATTCTAATTTTGTGGTATGACCATTTGTCGAGATTACTTGTTTAATTTCAAAAAATACAAAAATATTCGATATTCCCCGATTAACCCATTTACCATGTGTGCTCAGGGACACCGGTGACTAGGGCGGTAACCGGATTACCACCCGGTAACCAAACCTTGTCCGTGACCATGTGTTTTTTGTGTGTGTCCTCTTCCTTGTTGAATTGATGGTTTGCAATTTGATATCGCAGGCCTAATAGTTTAGCAAGAAGCATGAATTTGTGTGCACTTGGCGTTGGATAATTAGGAAATAACTTCATGATTAATACTGTAATAGTAAACATAGCAAAAATTACTACTAATATATTTATCTCGAACATACTAGATGTGTTAATGAACATGGACAACATCAAAACATTTAAGCACAAGACATGTTAACCAACACATCGGAATACGCTGCACTGTATCGATCGGTGTAGGGAAGTAGTTGTAACCGATGCTAGTGCCAATGTTGTTGATGACAACGTTGGCGAAGACCAGTCGCAGTAGACAGTGTTGAAGACGACGACGAGCAGGACCGCCTGACTTAGACGATAGTCGACCCGTAATGAAGAACACAAGCTGTCACGCAGAGTACTTCCAAGAAACCTAATTCATTCTCTCATGAACATGATCACAAGAACGATTGGTTTTGGAGACCTTCTCTCTCGTTCGCCTTTGCACGTCGACACTCGAGATGGGGTAAAATATGGTGCCGGCTCAAGATACGAGAAGTGGCAAAATATAGATCGGTTGTGTATACCCCGCACGTACGCATTTATAACTTAGAGAGAGAAAATGTACTACACATGGTGGTAGATACACACCCATGTATTATGGGGTGATGTAAGCTGTATGTATCCTTTTAACTTTTTTAGCTAGTAGACACAAATTTTTAATGTACAAAACTGGTTTTAGAATTTTGGAAAGATAAATTTTTGTTCATCATTTTTGGGGTTGAATTTTTTGTTGACTTACAAAATAATCATAACGGATGGGGAAAAAGTGAAAAAAAATCAAATTACTTTTAATAATTCCTATCAACTCTAGTAGTGACATCCCCAATCGCCTTGAGTAATCTCTTTTTACTATTGAAGATATGTGTCGATCAAACATAGTGTGTGTAGCTACCACCATAAGCACAGTGCCTTTTCCCTTATAAGGGATATGACATGGGGACCGAGACCACGTCTCACCTTCGATTCAGTTATAAAGTTCGACACTAGACTCATTCACGAAACACGACGCAGGTGTGCGTCGCATCGGAACAATACACGAGAGCGGCGGCGGAGGAGAACAGCTTGTGAGCCTTTCCTACCGTCACTCACTCTTTTTAAAAGGAAAGCGGTGGGAGAGCCACCCACATCGAGTTTAAAAAAAAAAATAATAAGAACGCGAGTTCACTTTCGTGAGGACTTGAATCTTGAGGTAGGCTCAATTCTTCGTATTCTAACTCACCTATCAATTTATCAAGTGGCAGAACACTTTCCTTTAAGATGGTGTGACTCCCGTCCAACTTTTCCTTGTGAGACTAGACTTAACACTCACACATTCTATCATACATGGACCATGTAAGATTTCAAGATTTCTTATTTGCTCTGCCCATATATGTGCCAAAATTCTAGTGCTTGGAGCGGCACGACAGCCCCTGGGAGAAGGGAAGAACCTTGCTTCGCCTTGCGGCGTTGGATCATGGTACTTCATTTGACCACAAGTTAAGCCCACACGACATGGCAGACTGGCAGTATGCATGTATATCCGCTTGTGCTCTGTCATACAATATAAATCATGCAAATCTCCTTACTAGTTAAAACTTTACACATTGGCATCGCAATCCTAAGCTTGGAATTTAGTAAAAATCAGTTGTGTACTTGTGTGACCTTAAGAACTTAGACACCACGCTTGCAAAAGCCAACCCCTAAAAGGCCACGAGACGTGTAGCAGTTTCCATATAATCCAATGTTCTACCAAATTGGGACGTGATAATAGATCAGACGGTGACTAATTAAACGACGCCAAGAAACCAATTTACCCTCGCTTTATGACGCGATAGAGAGCCCTCCCAAATTGCCTTGCAGATGCTTCCACCGCCCGGGCAGTGTGCAGTGTGGTTCACGAAATCAAACCCTGCTTCTATCTTCCTTCAGGCACCCGTTAAATAACCACAAAATGCGTATGAAATTTCCATTCATTTCCTCTTCCTCGTCGTTCTAAACCGAAGTCCAGCGAACATCCACCACCCTGGCCATGGCAACCACCGTCGCCACCGACATCCGCCTCTCCGTCGCGCACCAAACCCGCTTCGCCCTCCGCCTTGCCTCTGCCATCTCCTCCAATCCCCAACACACTGCCGCCAATGCAGCCTACTCCCCGCTCTCCCTGCACGTCGGGCTCAGCCTCGTTGCTGCCGGCGCGGCGGGCACCACCCGTGAGCAGCTCGTCGCTGTGCTTGGGTCCGGGGAGTCAGGCCAGGAGGCCGAGGACCTCCACGCGCTCGCTGAGCAGGTGGTGCAGCTTGTGCTCGCCGACGCGTCCAGCGCCGGCGGCCCACGCGTCGCCTTCGCCAATGGCGTCTTTGTCGACAAGTCGCTCTCGCTCAAGCCTTCTTTCAAGGAGCTCGCAGTCGGCAGCTACAAGGCTGACGTCCAGTCCGCGGACTTCCAAACTAAGGTGATCGTTTTTGTAGTCTAGAAGCTACAACTAGTACTGTATGTAGTAATACGTTGCCCCTCATGCTAAGTATTGATGTACTTTGCATTGGCCAGCCTGCTGAAGCTGCTGTTCAGGTGAACTCGTGGGTAGAAAAAGTCACAACAGGTCTCATCAAAGAAATCCTCCCAACAGGATCTGTTGACAGTAACACAAGGCTGGTTCTTGGCAATGCCCTTTACTTCAAAGGAGCTTGGCATGAGAAGTTTGACGCATCAAGGACAAAGGATGACATGTTCCACCTTCTTGATGGGAGCTCAGTTCAGGCACCATTCATGTCGACCACAAAAAGCAGTACATTTCGTCGTCTGAGAACCTGAAGATACTTAAGCTTCCTTACCACCAAGGAGGGGACAAGAGGCAGTTTTCCATGTACATTCTTCTCCCAGAAGCACAAGACGGCATCTGGAGCTTGGCCAAAATGTTGAGCACCGAACCAGGGTTCATCGAGAGCCATATCCCAACGGAGAAGGTTCAAGTCGGGCAGTTCAAGCTCCCCAAGTTCAAGATATCATTTGGATTTGAAGCGTCCGATTTGCTCAATGGCTTGGGTCTCCAGCTGCCATTCAGCCCAGAAGCTGATCTTTCAGAGATGGTGGATTCACCAGCACAGAACATGTACATCTCATCTGTTCACCACAAGTCATTTGTCCAAGTAAACGAAGAAGGAACCGAGGCTGCCGCGGCAACTACTATAGAGGCCACACCATATATGATGCCCCGGATGATAGATTTCATCGCGGATCACCCTTTCCTCTTCCTTATCCGAGAAGACATAGCTGGTGTGGTTCTGTTCGTTGGTCATGTGGTCAATCCCCTCCTGTCTTCATAATATGTTTCCTCTATCTGTTGCTTTGGCAGGGACCTCTTCTGTCACATATAAGTAAAGTGTTTCAGCATTGGATCATGTCATCCATGCATTAAATCCAATAATTGTTAAACTTGCCGAATAAGGATAATAGCGCTGAATTGCTTTGGGTCTGAGTATAAAAGGGAAATATGGTCATTTCCCGTTAATTATTCTGCCATTGATTATTTTTTTTTCGAAATAGGGGTTGACCATGACCTCTCTATCAGAACGATGCACATAGCCAAATCTATTGAATAGATTTATAATATCAAATTTCAGAACTCAAGGATCAGCAAAAATGACAACATGAATCAACCAAGGAAACATAGAAAAAACAGACCTCTGCATCTTGTATTCTCCTAGAATGCCGCTAACCATCCTAACTGCAAATAACACGAACGACCGCCATCGTCCGAGCACATCCAGAATCCATATGTCCTTGTTGCTCGGCAGGCATAAGGAGAGACCACATTTAGATCCAGTACGAAGCTTTGTGGATAACTTGAAAAAGTGAGCAACCTTTGTTTTGTTAAATACTACATCACCGTGACAATTACAAATTTTCCAAAGAAAATCATAAACAGCCATCCTAATGCGTACCCCCATTCAACCATTTACCAACCATATTTCTAACATTACTTGGAGGATTGATCTTGCCAAAGAACAACAATACATCATGTTCATCGACGCTTAGCTAAGTTATCCTTCAATAGCAACAGTTTCTTATGCATGAACCACGTTTGTTTCAATTTCTAAACACACTTTTAGTTTCCAGAAATACTTTGTAAGTATCTAGTATGACCATTTATAGTGTCCATATACATTGATTTAACCAAAAGCACACCAGTGATGGTCAAGCACCACTTAAACATCAACATCCCCCAAAAGAGAAATACCTATTAGTCTTTCTACAAGGTCCAACCAATCGGACTTCTTATTTCTAGTCAAAGCCCTCCGAAAATTAATACTCATAGGCAATTGTGACATAAAATTTGCAAAAGTAACATTTTTCACTTTGCCTTACCCTCGAAGGCTTGACTTATGGCAAGGGATGAAAATTATGAGTTCGGCTTGGGTTAGACTCGGCATGTCGGTAAATGTGCGGCAATATTTTCTTGGTTCATATGCCTTGGAGTTGTATAGTTTTTATGTATTTAGTTGTCTTAGGGGTTGTAGTAGGTTTTGGTACTGTGGTCGCCAGCAAGGTGGCATCGGTTGATTAATATATATTTTGTTCGTCTTTGTTGAATCAGTTAATAATATGTCATTTTATGGAGTGGATATTTCTTGCTCCCGAGCTACAGTGATCCCATTGTTTAAAGAAACCAAAATCATATTTACGAGTTTCAGACAATTTAAAAATAATCTAGATGTAGCAATGGTGTATCCCACAAACATGTAAGATATCAATTTCAAATACATTATATTCTGTTCTACAAAAAAAACTAAGTGTGGATCTGAGTATGCATATTTTCAAATCTCCAGATTTATCGAATTTTGTCAATCCTTATTTAGCCCATAGTATAATGAAATTCGCATTACGATTTTCCGGGCTTGGAGGATACATCATTGAATGTGTAAAAAAAAGTTCAGTATTTTAAATTTGATTTTTAATTTTTAAAAATGAAGAGATCAAACTCAGGAGCCAAAGACACTTTTCACATTGTATGCTTTTATTAATGTAGAGACAAGAAGGTTATCTTATTTTTGGAGAAAACACATGGCACCGATGAATATCCGCTTATGCCGTGTCATGCAAATCTCCTTACAACTAGTTAAAACTTTACACATTGGCATCACAATCCTATGCTTGGAAATTAGTACAGATCAGTTGTGTGGTCTTAAAAAATTAAACACCACGCTTGCAAAAGCAAACACCCAAAAGACCACGAGACGTGCAGGAATTTCCATACACCAAATTCGGACGTTATGATAGCCGCATCCCGCTACGGTGACTAACGACGCCAAAAACCCACTTTTATGACGCGATGATAGCCTTTAATCCGTTGGCCAGCAGATGCTTCCAACGCTCGCACAGTGTGCAGTGTGGATCACGAAACTAGCTAAACCCTGCTTCTATCTTTCTTCAGGCAGCCGTTAAATGATCACAAAATGTCTATGCAATTTCCATTCATCCCCTCGTTTGTTCACCAAAGTCCGAGGAACCAGCACCACCCCGGCCATGGCAACCACCGTCGCCACCGACATCCGCCGCTCCGTCGCGCACCAAACCCACTTCGCTCTCCACCTCGCCTCCGCCATCTCCTCCAACCCCGAGTATGCCACCGCCAACGCTGCCTACTCTCCGCTCTCCCTACACCTCGGTCTCAGCCTCGTTGCCGCCGGTACGGCCGGTGCCACCCATGAACATCTCGTTGCGGTGCTCGGGTCCGGGGATGCCGAGGGCCTCCATGCACTCGCCGAGCAGGTAGTGCAGCTCGTGCTAGCTGACGCGTCCGGGGCCGGTGGCCCGCGCGTCGCCTCCGCCAACGGTGTCTTCATCGACAAGTCGCTCTCGCTCAAGCCTTCTTTCAAGGAGCTCGCCGTCGGCAGCTACAAGGCCGACGTTATGTCTGCCGATTTCCGAACAAAGGTGATCGTCATTCCAGAAACTACTAGTATGTAGTATTACGTTGCCCGTTATACTAACTTCTAATTACTGATGTACTTTTCATTGGTCCAGCCTGCTGAAGCTGCTGTTCAAGTGAACTCATGGGTAGAGAAAGTCACTACAGGTCTCATCAAAGATATCCTCCCAGAAGGATCTGTTGACAGTAACACAAGATTGGTTCTTGGCAATGGCCTTTATTTCAAAGGAGCTTGGCATGAGAGATTTGACGCATCTAAGACAAAGGAAGACATGTTCCACCTCCTTGATGGGAGCTCAGTTCAAACACCATTCATGTCGACCACAAACAAGCAGTACATTTCATCTACGGACAACCTGAAGGTACTTAAGCTTCCTTACCACCAAGGAGGGGACAAGAGGCAGTTCTCCATGTACATTCTTCTACCAGAAGCACACGACGGCCTATGGAGCTTGGCCAAGATGTTGCGCACCGAACCAGGGTTCATCGAGAACCATATCCCAACGAAGAAGGTGCAAGTTGGACAGTTCAAGCTCCCAAGTTCAAGATATCATTTGGATTTGAAGCGTCCGATCTGCTCAAATGTTTGGGTCTCGAGCTGCCATTCAGCCCAGAAGCTGATCTTTCAGAGATGGTGGATTCACCAACACAAAACATGTACATCTCATCTGTTCACCACAAGTCATTTGTCCAACTGAACGAAGAAGGAACCGAGGCTGCCGCGGCAACTGCTACAGAAGTCGCCATTCGGTCATTACCCGGGAAGATGGATTTCGTCGCGGACCATCCTTTCCTATTCCTTATCCGAGAAGACATCACCGGTGTGGTGCTGTTCGTTGGTCATGTGGTCAATCCCGTCCTGTCTTCATAATGTGTTTCCTATGAATCAGTTGCCATGGCAGCTACCTCTTTTTTCACATATAAGTGGAGTATGTAATAAGTGAAGTGTTCCAACATTTGATCATGCTGCCCATGCAATAATAAATCCAATAAATTAAATTTTCTACTTTCGGAATAATGGCTTGCCCATTGTGGAAAGTTTGTTGAAGGACAATAATCCTTAATTTCTACGGAGCCTGGTGATTTAAGCTGGTTATGAAATTAATTTGTTCAAAAAGAATAAGAAAAAGCTCCACCATGTAAATTCTCATCTTTGTTTCTGCTGGATATTATATTTGTTTCTCGTAGGTAAGCAACAATCCGATAAAGAAAACTAAAGGAGGGAGGCACGGTAACTAACTCATGTTCTTGCGACAAGATAAACACTAGTGCATTTCTTCTTTGAGCACATTCAAGATATTGAGCCGGCGGGTTAGGTCTTGAAATTGACGAAGTCACCACAAGCGCCTCATTATCGACGGGAACGTCGCTTCCCACTGAATAATATACCGTATATTATGAGAAACACCATGTAAACCCAGAGTTTAAACTCTGATAAGCTGGAGGTACAAGCACCCTCCTAAGGTTGGTTCTCCCTTCTCTTTTTTTTTACATGGAACACTGGTATTCCATTAAGACACGGCCATATCGCCAGTCACCATACGGGTTACAATCGACGGATAGCTCTCAGGCCCTGTTTGTTTGGGCTTCTGCTTCTGCTTTTGGGGTCCAAAAGCAGAAGCCCAAACAAACACCTGGAAATTGTAAAGCGCTTTACAGAATCGCGGTCCAGAAATGAACTAGACGAGAGGACGAGGCCAGAAGGAGCCCGCGACCTGCTTCCCGAGCTTTTTCTGCTTCCCGAGTTTTGTCGGACAAAAATACCCTCAGGACTTTGGAGTATTTACCCGTGACCTGCCACACCTGCACATGTCGAACAGGTTTCCTTCGCTCCCGTCCCCGATCTTTTTTTTCCCTCGCAACTGGTTCCCATTCGGCATGACAGGGTAGGGTTAGGTTTTCCGCCGCCGTTCCCGCCTGCCGCCGCCGTGCCCCCCTCCTCCGCTCAGTTCCCCGCCGCCTCCGCTCCATTCCAGACCGGAAGCTTCTCCATCGTCCCCGGCTCGACGGGTCGATCTCATTCCCGTCGCCCGCCGGCGACAGGAGCACATCGAGCCGCCGGGTCGCCGTTTCTCGTCCGCCGCCGTCCTCGTCACCTTCTCCGACGACTCCACGCAGTACTGCTCCGACCCCGCCAGCTGTTCGTCGCCGCCGACCACGTCCGCCGCCCTGCTGCACCAAGCACCTCCAACAGCAAGGTGAGGCCATTCCCTTATTCCTTCTTCCTTTGTGCAATTGGATTCATTCCTTCTTCCTTTGTGCAATTGGATTCTGCTATTTTTTGTTGTTTAGATGCATGAGATTGTTGTTCATTTATAGATGGTATTTTGTGATGTGTAGATTTGTCTATCAGTTTGTTGTGTAGACAGAATGCATGTGTAGACAGTATTTTCTGCAATTTCGGTTGATATCCATATACTTCATGTAATTAGATGGAAGATAAGACACCTAAGGCACATTGGGATGCTTTGTCAACAACAATCTTTTGCGAAATCTGCAAGGCTCAGAAATCTGCAGGAAATAGGCCAACCGCGTTCCTTAGTTCAGAGGGGTACAAGAATTTAGGTAGAGATTTTGGTCTTAGGACAGGGAAGAACTACACCAAGGCACAGTTCAAAATAAATGGGATTCAACCAAAGCATTGTACCAAGCATGGGTTTATTATAGTATCAAAGCAACTGGACTTGGTTGGGATCCGGTGAAGAAAACAGTTACCGCAGATGAAGCACAGTTGGCAGAATTGATCAAGGTATGACATATGCCATGTGTATGTCATATTTAAATTTCGAAATAGATGGCTCGGGTTATGGTTATTAACTTGTGAAATCTTATGCAGGCTAATAAGCTTATTGCGGGTTTCCGGAAAGGTCCTCCGGACAACTTGGAGTTGATGGAGGCCATGTTTGAGGATGTCCATGTTGATGGGACATCGGCGGTCATGCGGGAGTGCCAAGAGAAGTGCCCCCTGATTTGGTTGACCTTGTAGATGATGAAGGCTCGACACCAACACCCCCGAGTGCGAATAGAAAGCGTGGGGCTGCTAGGATTGCATGTAGCCCGGGGAAGAAAAAGAAGAATCCCATGCAACAAGACTTCAAGCGTTATGTTGACCATTGCATTAATGAAGATCGTGCAATATCCTCTTCAACCCAAGTAGGTGAAGAGATTGAAGCCATAATGAAAGAAGTTGTGGAATGTGGAGCCGTTGAGGGTAGTGTTGAGCATTACATAGCAACAAAAATATTTGGCAAACTTGAAAATCGAGCTTTCTTCTATACCATGAAAACTAAGGATGGTCGGCTTCGTTGGTTGAAGATGCAATATGAGGATAGGAAGAGAAATTAGAGCTACTTTATTTGCATCTCTGTGCCCATCTCATAATGTACTTTGATATTGTATCCCTGCTACCATGTCATGTCGACTAATTTGTTATGTACTCATAAGACTTTGAGATTGTATCCCTGCTACCATGTTATGTACTCATAAGACTTCGAGATTGTATCCATGTTTTGGTGCTGTTTGGTCATAATATCCCTGTTTTGGTGCTGTTTGGTCCTATATATTGCTGTCTGGTGTTGTATGGTCATATATATTGTTGTCTGGTGCTGTTTGATCCTATATATTGCTGTATATATTGTTGTTTGGTCATATATATTGCTTTTTGGTTCTGTTTTTATCATATATATTGTTGTTTGGTCATATGCATTGCTAATCCCTTCTTGATTGTTTTTAGATGAGCACAAGTCAGAGTAGTGATGCAAGTGACAATGATGATGACATTGAGTCCGCACTTATGGATTCAAGAAGGCGCCGTCGACGACAAAATACACAATTGATGTATCATGTTCTTTCACATTCCGAGAAGCATCTCATGAAGAAAAAGAGGATAGAAACCAAGGTACACCGGACAACAATGGGTATTTGATAACTTGGGCAACTCGAAGGATTGTTATGACATGTTTAGAATGCATAGGCCATGTTTTGATTCTTTGCATGACACTTTGGTTGAAAAATATGGGCTGGAGGGGTCAACACGCATGTTTTCTGAGGAGGCACTTAGGAATGTTTTTGTGGACTCTTGGTAGTCCACAATCCGTGACTCAAGTTCATAACCGATTCAAGAGATCAAAGGAGACAATCAATAGGAAGTTTGCGGAGGTGCTATACTGCGTGAATCAGTTGGCGGGAGATATCATCAAGCCTATTGACCTACAGTTCCCATATATGGGCACGAAGTATCACCTACCGGAGTTTAGACTAGCTCGAGCACCTTCTGGGAAGCAAGAAATATTCAACCATGCCCATTCATCTTTGCGGAATGCTATTGAGAGGGCATTTGGGGTATTGAAGCAGAAATGGCGCATCTTGCATGGTATATCAAGTTACCCATTGGAAAAGCAAACAGAGATTATCATTGCATGTCTAGCACTACATAACTTCATTCGTGATAGTCAGTTGTTTGATCTACACTTCTATCGATGCGACAATGATGAGAACTATATGCCTCCAGGGCATGTTATTTCCACACCAGGAGGCAATGTAGGCAATGATTTGGGAGGGGACCATGTTAGCATGAACAACACTCGTGAGAACATAGCTAACGCTTTGTTCGCATCAAGGGGAGGTGCCTAGACGTGAGAAAACTTGTATCTATTTTGGGTCCACGTAGTGATGTCTTGTAATATATGTCTAGATGTTGTCTTGTAATATATGTCTAGATGTTGTCTTGTAATATATGTCTAAATGTGAGAAACTTCGAGCTCTTTTGATTCGTATGGAGAAGTCTTGTAATATAAATGTCGCGAACATCTTGTATTATCTTTCAATATATGTGATGTTTTATGTTTCATATAACTCATGAATTAATTTGGGAAGAAACATGTTCACATTATTTTAGCAAAAAAAAGTGAAATAAGATAATTCAGCCCTTAATCATGACAATTATGTTAAAAAAGGGTAAGAATTAGCAAATTCGTTTCGAATCAGCATTTATACGACTTCGTCAGCATTCAGGGGCATTACAGACATTTCATCATTCAAACCAGCAGCAGCAGCCATCAAAAGCAGTACTGCCAAACATCAAATCTCTGTTTCCAACAGCTGCTTTCCACAGCTGCTTTTCAACAGCTCACCAGCTACAGCTGATTCTCAACAGCTGCAGCCCAAACAAACAGACCCCCAGTCTACAGTAAACTGTCTTCTTGAGCTACACGCACAACTGCACACGATCTGCACGCTGGCCTGTCTCGGTGTCCCGAGTCCCGACCCGACAGACGGAACACGCGGCCGACCTGACCATGCTTTGTCGTTTTCACAAACATCCCCTTCATCTCTGATGTTAACACAAAACAAGCCCTTACATTGTTTGTGAAAACGCGTATTCGTTCTCACGCACGCACCCCTTAAATAGCCACGAAGCACCCCTGAAGTCCTTAAAATTGCACTTGCCCTTCATCCCCTCTTCTTCTCCAGTCCGACGAACCAGCACACCTCGGCCATGGCAGCCACCGACATCCGCCTCTCCATCGCGCACCAGACCCGCTTCGCACTCCGCCTCGCCTCCGCCATCTTTACGCTGCCCGATTCCAAGGGCTCTTCCGGCAACGCCGCCTTCTCCCCGCTCTCCCTCCACGTCGCGCTCAGCCTCGTCGCCGCCGGCGCTGGCGGCGCCACCCGCGACCAGCTCGCCGCCACGCTCGGGGCCGCGGGAAAAGGCGACGCCGAGGGCCTCCACGCGCTCGCCGAGCAGGTGGTGCAGCTCGTGCTCGCCGACGCTTCCGGCGCCGGCGGCCCGCGCGTCGCCTTCGCCAACGGCGTCTTCGTCGACGCCTCGCTCCCTCTCAAGCCTCCCTTCAAGGATCTCGCTGTGGGGAAGTACAAGGCCGAGACCCAGTCGGTTGACTTCCAAACTAAGGTGATCCCCTTCTTAGCTTAGCTTGTCTAGCTAGTTGAAACGACAGGGAGGTTCTTCGCCAGAAAAAAAAAAGTCGAGATTTGCTCATTATCTCATGAAATCACTGTCTTTTGTTTAGGGACACCAGCAGCTGGTAACCTGCTAGTCAGTTTTGTGCTGACGTGATGTAGATACGGATATACGCTGACATTTCTCTACATAATGTAACCATTATAGATTTGTAATTTAGTGGTTATTTCCATAATGTGTTTTGAACACTAGAAGCTTTAGTAGTTAGCTATAGAGAAGTGTTGAAAGCCTCCGGTCTTTCGGTTGTTTTAGTACATTGCAATAGGTTGTACTGAATGGTTCAAGCTTGTGCAGTTTCCTTCTATGTCTAGCTTAATCATGTGATAAAATTATTTATGCCTTGTCATTTTTATCCAATTTAACTACTGAAGTGTACAAATTAATGGAACTTTGGAGGTATTAGTGTGTTGTTGCTTCTTGTATTTTTAGTAGTGTATTGTCATATACCTTGGGGGAGCTTCTCTTTCTGCTGCACTTCTGGTCTTGTCAAATTATGGTACAAGATGCTCTTTAGATTTTACATCTGTGCGAATAATTTACACTTTGGACCTTGCACCAGTGTGATTTTGTGATAGCTAGATTGTTACTTTTAGAGTGTCAATTTTAGTGTGCTCTTGAAGGCTTGATGAATTTGCTGATTATGTGGTTGTCATTTATTACCATTATGGGAATTTCATTTGTAAGATGTTCAAAAAATCAACCAGTGATTAGAATTGGCGAAAGATCAGTAGTGGTATTGAACCGTGGTGCTTCTAGATGGTGTCATGACCATTTAAATCACTATACTCATGTGAATTGTCTATCTTCTATCAGTTGTATGTAAATTTTACTGCGGAAATGCTTTAATGAAAATGTTAGCATGCAGTCTGGGATTCTCAATATTGTTTGAAAGGAAATAATTTCTGGTTTGCTCAGAGGTGGAACTATAATATCTACAATTTAGCCTCTCTTTTTTTGTGCATATTCTCTTCCTTTCTTTGCTTTGGTTATTCTAAAAACCGCAACCAGATTAGGTATTATGATTTTTCCAGCTGTGCTATGTATTGATGTATTTTAAATTTGTCCAGGCTGCTGAAGTTGCTGGTCAAGTTAACTCATGGGTGGAGAAAATCACAACAGGTCTCATCAAAGAGATCCTTCCTGCAGGGTCTGTTGACAATACCACTAGACTGGTTCTTGGTAATGCCCTTTATTTCAAAGGAGCTTGGACTGAGAAGTTTGATGCATCTAAGACAGAAGACGACAAGTTCCACCTTCTTGATGGGAGCTCTGTTCAAGTACCATTCATGACCACTACAAAGAAGCAATACCTTTTGTCTTCTGACAGCTTGAAGGTACTTAAGCTTCCTTACCAGCAAGGTGAGGACAAGAGGCAATTCTCCATGTACATTCTTCTTCCAGAAGCACAGGATGGTCTCTCAAACTTGGCCAACAAGTTGAGCACCGAACCAGAGTTCATGGAGAAGCATATCCCAACACAGAAGGTTCCAGTAGGGCAATTCAAGCTCCCCAAGTTCAAGATATCATTTGGATTTGAAGCGTCGAATTTGCTCAAAGGTTTGGGCCTTCAGTTGCCATTTAGCGCAGAAGCAGATCTTTCGGAGATGGTGGATTCGCCAGTGGCAAAGGGCTTGTACGTCTCATCTGTTTTCCACAAGTCGTTTGTCGAAGTGAATGAAGAAGGAACCGAGGCTGCCGCAGCAACTGTTGCCGTGGTCACACTTAGGTCAGTGCCAGTAGAGCCTGTGAAGATGGATTTCGTCGCAGATCACCCTTTCCTCTTCCTTATCCGAGAAGACATCACTGGCGTGGTGCTATTCATCGGTCATGTGGCCAATCCCCTCGACTCTTAAGGATTTTTACGTTTAATCGTGCTGCCTGTGTAATAAGTATGTTTTTTATTTTCGAATAATGCCTTGCCTGATGTACCAAAGGTTGTAAAACGACAATAATCCAGGATTGCTGTTTAATTTTGTGCTTTGAGCTGCTTGAGACATGAGATGGTTTTTGCATGATTTGGAGATTAATCTGGGTATGTTTGTCAATCCGGATTTTGTTGTTTAAGTTTGGTTGACAAGCTGCCGAGAGCGACGTGGTTGTCCCATGGCCCTGTTGTTATGAGACATGTGTTCCTTTGACTGGGGAGAGAAAGGTGGGGACCAAGATAAGATGAAATAAGATGCTGTTAATGCACTGCTCAAAATTGCAAAGTAATGTCCGTGCATGTATAACAGTCAAAGCCATTTTGTAAAGTTACTACTACTGCATTCTTGTGATTTATGCAAGAAACTATTCAAGCTGTTGGCCTGCAGAATAGATTCACATATCTTCACACCAGGAACATTTCCTGTGATTCAGGCTAGCGATGCACCTACATACACCGAGTCACAGCAAAGAGTCACGATGCAGACACAGACAGACTCATCTGAACTGAAAGGAGGAAATTGACTCACAGTCTCACTTCACATAAATCACTGGCACAAGATGCTGGAAATTATCAGGTTGCACAGATAAAACTGGTCAAACTGGAGCGTCTCTTATTTGCCTATACATGGTACGAACTACAAACATGATGATGGGATAATACACAACTTTGGTTGCTGTCTCCCTTAGTTCAGGGGATCGCAGGCTCTGTTCCAGATACTCTACCATTTCTCAAACTAACGAGATTGTCGCATAGCATTACAGCAACATGATTACATCGAACCGTTGTACAGCTAACTGGAAGTATAGAAACTAACAGCGATAAAAAAAAGTTGGGGATTATCAAGCATGAGCAGTGGAACTCTGTGTGGTGCCCTCAGTACATATGTCCATCTTGGTCATCTCGTGGGCAACTGATTGTGAACACGGCTACTTTGTGCACTGTCACATAGCGTATACTATCTCCCCGCTGCTCTCCACGTCGAGGTCAGCGTCTGAATCAAGGTCATCCATGTCATCGTCAAGGTCAAGACCATCGTTCAAGAACTGGTTGATTCGAGACCCAGCTGCCGGTATGGTGGCCTCTGCCAGGATCTGCATGATCTCGTCCATGCCCTGCATCGGTTGTTCGGGCTCCTCGTACTGGCTGCTCATCGTGCTATCATCCACCAGGTCAGCTGGGAGATTCTTCAAGAACCAGGGATGGTTTCTTATCTCGGGGATTGTGATTCTCTGTATGCCCACACAATAGTCAGTTATCTCAATGGAAACAGAGTATGAGATAACTCAAACACTACAGAGCTAAAGAAGTACTCACAGTAGCTGGGTTGCCAACAAAAATCTTGGAAATAAGATCTCGGCACTCGGTAGATATGTGCACGTAATCTGGAATGGAGTACTGCACGCTCAGTATCCTCTGGAAAATCAAGCTCATTAGTTCTGTGATAAGACAGGAGATGGAGAACCAATTAAGATGGCTGGAGCGGGAACCTGAATCGTCTTCCTAAAATTCTTAGGCTCATCAGGATCCTCAAAGGGATATGCACCAACAAGCATAACATAAAGTGTCACTCCGCATGACCACACATCAGCAATCTTCATTGAGGAACAAAGAATTAGTGGTTGATACTACTTAACATTACAAAGTCTATTACCCATGGGGTTATGCATCAAGCATGAATGCTTCACAATGCAAATATGGCATGAGTAGACAACACAAAAGGATCAGTAGATCATGAAAACTAGTACTCCCTCCGTATCAAAATATAAGATGTTTTAGCATTTGGCTTTCCATCCATATCTAGACATGTTTTAGTGCAAGGTTTGATATTTTGATACGGAGGGAGTAACATGGAATTCCAATGTGTACAGCAACATGGAATCCTGATATGTATGCAGTATGCATACCTTTCCATCATATTCCTTCTTGAGAAGAACCTCAGGAGCAATGTAGGCCGGTGTTCCGACAGTTGATTTCGGCTGTGAATGAAGAACCGATGACTGCAGCAAAAATACACAAAACAAAGATGAGCAGAATGTACAGATCGATTCAGGAGGACACAAATTCCAGAGCTACAATGACAAGCAGAGCTTAACTAGTACCAATTTGGCATGTAAACAGAGTAAAATATGTCGATTGCTGAAAACTACAAGCTGGCCACAGCGAAGGCCAGTGTCTTCTTTTGGTACTAAGACGAAACGAGTAAGTACCTTGGAATAGCCAAAGTCGCAAATCTTGAGGCGAGGAGCGGTGCTCCCATCCAGCAGGGTGTTCTCCAGCTTCAAGTCACGATGGCATACTTGCTTAATGAACGAAAGACGAAACGATTTTAGTACAGACATGCACTCCCCCTGTATACAGCTAGTAGTACCAAAAACGGAAAGAGTACCATGGAGTGGCAGTAGCTGACTCCAGACAGCAGCTGCTGGAAGAAGAAACGCGCCTGAAAAAGGAATTCAGAAAATTCAACGGTCAGTCCGTTAGCAGTAGCAATCGGCGGTCCACGTATGCAGAAACGGAAACCGCCGTGAGCAGGCAAGCAGCAGTGAAGTGAAGGGAGGCGGTCGACGAGCGGATGTACCTCGTCCTCGCTGAACCTTCCGGCGTTGCAGATTCGCTCGAAGAGCTCCCCTCCGGACGCGTACTCCATGACGATGGCGAGGTGCGTCGGGGTGAGGATGACCTCCTTGAAGCGGATGATGTTTGGGTGGCGCAGCGAGCGGTGGTTGATGATCTCCCGCTGCACGTTCTCGTCAATCTGCACGGCGACAGTAACACGCACGCACGCGTTCTGAAATCCCGATTCCGCGGAGGAGAAGGAGTAGGAGGAGGAGGGGGGAGGAAGAGGCGGCTGAGCTCTGTACTATACAGTACCTTCTCGCCTCGTTCGATGTACTTGACGGCGACGAGCTGCCCGTCTGCGCGGTTGCGCATGAGGCGCGCGACGCCGAAGTTGCCGGAGCCGATGTCCTTGACGAGCTCGTAGCGGTCGCCGTCGTGCATTATGGGCATGTCCATCCCGGGCCCCACCGTGAGCGCCGCCCGGTCCATCCCCTCTCCCTTCCCTCCGCCGGCTCGCCGCGCCTCCCCTCCCCGCGCGCGAAGAGAAGCTCAGCTCAGCTCCGCTCGATCCCTGCTAGCTGCGCGCCTAGTCCCGTGAGCTCGCGATCGATCGAGGGCGCGTCCTCCTCCTCCGCTAGCTTTCGGGTCTCGGCTCGCTGGAGCTCGCTCGTGGATTCGGCTGTGGTTGGGTGGATTGGGCGGAGGAGACAGCCCACCTCGTGATCTCCCCTTTCTCTCTTTCTCGCGTCGCCTGTGAACCCCGGGCGCGCACGCTGCCTTTATTTTATTTATATATAAATAAAAATCTCCTCCTCCGTCTGGTTGGTTCCTCCTCCTCTCTCTCTGTGTGCGTGAGCGTGAGCGTGACCATGTTTAATATTTTCTCTCTCCTCCTCTCTGTCTCTAGGCCTAGCCGAACTATCCAGTCGAGCGGCTCGTCAGCGGGGAAGAAAGACGAACAGGAGGGGAAGAAACCGACGTGTGGGCCCCACATGTCGGCCGTGTCGTCGGGGGATGCTGCTCTACCCTGTTACCCGTCAATGGCGCGTGGACCCGATGTGTGTGGGACCGGGTTGGCAGTGGGGTGGCTAGCAGTAGGACGGTGGCGTAGGGGTGTATTGTAGGGTGGTGGGCGGAAAATATCTGGTGGGGGTTGGAAAGCGTGCCGCGTGGAGATCCCGGGATGGGCTCAATCAAGGTCGGTAAGTCTCTCGGACGGCCATCGGACGGTGGTTCGTTGCTCTGTCGTGAGCGTTGGACGGCTCGGATCGGATCTGAAGGAGACGGCACGGGCAGAGGAGGGCGTTTTGGTCCTTTCCACGTGCACCGGCCGTCGTGTCTGTTGATCAAATTTTGGTCAGGCCGGTTTGGGTTCGATTGGCTGGCTTGTTCACGGGCCCGCGTGACAGGGACTTGGTCGTTGGCGTGCGAGTCGGGACGGGAACACAACAGAATAAATACCTAACCGACGTTTCCACGTGTCCATTCTTGATTTACTTGACACACGTTATTGGGTTCCGAAATGATCGAGGGGAATTTGATGCCTGCTAGCTTAGCTAGATCATCCTACGGCTAACACGTTGTGCTCATGGATTGATGGAATGCATGCGTAGACATTGCACTTGTTGTATATAAAAGGAGGATCAGTTTATTCATTAAGCTTTTGCGAGCGGCTCTTAGAGCATCTCCAGATCCCCGTCGGTGTTCTTGATAGTCCTTTCTATCAGCCAACATGGTATGGACACACAAAAAAAAATTCCCCAGCGGACTAGACGGGGTGAAAAATTGTCTGGCATCGCTTTGGTCGCCCTGTTAGCACTTTTTTTTTATCGACTCCTAGTCTACGGTAATATCCTGTGTTAAGACGGAATCTCGAGCGGACGCATTCGAGTTCAATCCAAAACATATGAGAAACCAGACATGGAGCAACCCTTGGGTAGAACGAAGTATTCAGTGCCAGCCAACATGATCCAATGAACGTAAGGACCAACAAGGGGCAAGCCTAAGCCTGGTATTTTGACTCATGGGTACGTCCGCCCATGGGCACCGTACCGGGCTTGAATCGGCAGGATATGAATTTCTATTGGCACCCATGGGTCTTGCCCATGGAGGACCCAATTAGTCGCGGGCAGGGTGCGGGCACAAATTCTTACCTGTAGGTAACCGAATGGGTCTCCGGATTAGCTGACACGGGGGCCATTTGATAAAAAAAAAAGGTTGAGCGGTCTAGCACACTCAAAGGTCAAGAACCCACTACGCAACTGATAACCCCCAAGAGCAGGGATCACTGTAGCACCTCTCAATGTGGAAGTAGGATATCGATCCGCAGGAGCAAGAAGGAAAAGTTATCTATTCCCTACAACTAAAGTGTCACAAGTTTTAGTTGATTATGCACTAAACAAGTTTAAGGAACAAGATGATTGATTTAATGGATGGAAGTTTAATGTAACAAAACAAGAATGTAAAAGTGTCCCAATCCTGTTCAATGCAAGAGGACAAGACAAAGATTTTCTCTTATAGGAACAATGGACATGGGTTCATGGGTTCACTCAATCCTCTCTCCCACCTATGATGGTTATCATGTTATAGATAAAAAGTACACATAATTGTCATGCTTTTAATGGTAAACTTCTATGACGGCTACATGTCCTAAAACACATAGTTGAAAGAAATAATCATTTGTGTTGCTAGGTCACCCTCGTAAGGCTAGCGTAGTTTGCTGTCACTCCCACATCATACTTCTTCCTTTTTACCCCCAGATAAAGGATGTTGGGCTATATTGTGTCACTCAATACATATGCCGTTGTCACCTCGGCCATACCGTACCTACATACATCATACTTCTTAATGGACAATATTCTAAACACTAGTGCAATGATTCATAGTTCGTGTGCATGACCACATCTCTCTCATCTACCCACACTTGGTGGTGTCAATCACCTCATGACAAGGATAAACAAGGCATTATGCATAAATCAAACCATCACATGCATCATAGAATATCTCCAAAGTATGACAAGTCATAAAAGATCCAACACAACGGTAAATGCATAACAAATATCATCTCATACCACTATATCCACCATAGGAATTACATAGATAGATCAATACTCATGCAAGGCATATCATATGGTCTTCAACAATGATCATACATAGAGAGATTAGATCAAGTTACCACCACAAACCCAAAGTCCAGGGGGTGGACTACTCCCCCTTCATCATGGAGATGGTGGAGAAGTCGTCGGAGAAGATGGAGATCACGCCGGCAGCGCCCCGCCGGAGTTTTCCCCCTCCAATCTGCAGCTCCAGGTCTCTGTTTCGTGGTTTCTGTGTTTCGGAGGCGCTCCCCTCCAAAAGGCGTCGGGAGACTATTTTTATAGTCGTTTTTAGGTCAAGACGAAGCTTCTGGAAGAAAGATCGATGGCGACGGAGCCACGAGGGCCAAGTTGGTGTGTCCCACGCGGCCAAGGAATCTGGCCGCGTGGGCCCCCTCTTTTGGCCTTCGGGCTTCCACTTTTTCGCTTCCTTCGCTCCTACGCTTTGTTCCTTTCAAAAACTGATGCTCATAAATTTTCAGGTCATTTGGACGCCGTTTGGGTCCCTGAAACATCAAAATATAGAAAATAGGGTTTTCTGCCAGTGCAGGGTTAATTCCAGAAAAATAGGAAAACTGTGAAATCTTCCCAAAATCATTATAAAACAATGATATAACCCTTATATGATGCAAATATGATTGAAATATGAGTATTATAATGCAAAGTTCATGTATGCATTTTACATGATCAACATCCCCAAGCTTAACCTATATTCGTCCTCGAGTATAAAGGTGATAAAACCAACATGGACTTTGCATTTTAAAACTATCAATGGATATCAAAGATGATTACTATTGCTACATAAAGTTAAATGATTCATTCTTCAAAGGAGTAGCAATATGCAAGATAGATTATAAAGTGATATCAAATATTCAATGTAAGGATGTTCAATGATAATTCACAAAGTGCAACATAGAAGAAAGTACTATGGACCAAATGTATGCATAATGAAAAGTAAAAACATCCTATGATGGTCATAGAGTACTCTTGTAAATATGAATATAAAAGGTGGACACTTTGAAAGGATATATAAATGAGTAGAAGTAAAACATGAATAAGTTTCATCTAACTTCCAAATGCTTCTACTTAAGTTAATGTTTGCAATGTGGTATTCATTGGTGTCAAGCTCTCATTACCCCCATCATAACATCTTGAATGGTTAAAGTGAAAGCAAATATGAGCAGTGTGCTTGACAAAGTATGGGTTGAAAGCTTCATGCCCCGTGAATACGAGTACCTACACCATGGTGTTACTCAATTTGGGCTACCAAGCAAGTTCAAGTTAAAGTCATTGTAAAAATAGCGTCATCAAGAGGGTCAACTGGGGTACTGATGGTGGATATTGATAAGTTGGGTGGTGCCCCAAGCGAAGGCGGAATTGTAGCTAGTAGCAGTTTTTCCTCAATTAAGAACCGAGGTTTATCGAACCAGTAGGACTTTGAAATCAACAACGAGGTGAATGTTGAAGATCTCTGGCGCTTAATCTTCAACAGACGTGGACCTGCACACACTCAACCAAAATACTTTGCCACCAACAGCGGAGAGGTTGTCAATCTCTCCGGTCTCGCAGAACACAAAGCGGTTAATTGTATGATGAAATAGATAAAATATGAAAAGTGACCAGAGGAGTAATGATGATTAAAAGCAAGTAAATGAGGTTGAAAACAATGTAAAAAGATGGACCGGGGGCCATGGGTTCACTAGTGGAGTCTCTCAAGTAAATAAAATATGCATGTGATGGGTGAATGAATTACAGCTAGGCAATTGACAAGATCATGACACAAACCCAATTTAGCTATGACAAAAAGGACATGATAATATTTACGGAGGCATCACGACAGGGAACAAAGACCGTTGAGTCCAACTGCGTCTTTGTCTAAATAGTCCACCATGGGATCGCTATCCAGCCTGTCACCCAACGGTATTAAGTTGCAAGCAACAGACAATTGCATTAAGTAAAGTGCATGAAGTAAGCAATACTAATATCAAAATAGACATTAACACCGATGTTTTACCCTTAGTAGCAATAGCACACCCTCGCCCTTAGACGTTTCTGTCACTCGTGCCCAGGAACAAAAGGGGGCATGAACCCACTATCTAGCATAAATACTCCCTCTTGGTGACACACATAATTACTTGGCCAAAGCAACTACACACATCGGAGAGCATGCAAGAACACAAATTACTCATATAAGAATCTGAACATAACTTCATAATCCATCGGATCCCTGCAAACACATCACATAGCATTACAATAATCGATCTTGATCATGTTAGGCAGCTCACAAGATCATAAGACATGAAGCACAAGAGAGAGACTACCAACTAGCTACTGCCATGGACCCGTAGTCCAAGGTGAGACTACTCACAAATCATCCCAGAGGAAGGCATGTCGATGAAGAGCCCTCCGGGATCGATCTCCCCTCCGACAGAGTGTCGGGATCAGCTTTAGATTGGACCCCGAACTAGGGTTTTCAGTGACGGCGCGTCGGGGTCGAGTTTCTGGAAAATAATCGCCGCCTCGACATTTTAGGTTAATTGTGATTTTATAGGAGTCGGAGGGGCCCGAGGAGGTGCCCATAGGGCAGGGGCGGGCCCCACCCACCCCCCCCCCAGGCCGCGGCTGGCACCCGCGTGTGCCCTGTGGGTTGCCTCCGAGGCTGCCCTTCGGACTCCGTCTTCGGCTTGGCGTAAAAATAATCCCCGTAAATTTTCGTCCAATTCCGTGAATATTTACATAAGTAAATTTCTGAAACAAAAAGACAGCAAAAACAGGGAACTGACACTGGGCATCTTGTCAATAGGTTAGTCGGAAAAATGCATAAAAATGATATAAATAACAGTAAAAACATGTGACAATATTACAAAACTAGCATGGATCACTCAAAAATTATAGATACGTTTGAGACGTTCAGCATCCCCAGGCTTAACTCCTACTCCTCCTCGAGTAGATAAGTGATAACAAATAATTTTTTATGAGACATGCTACCAACACAATCTTGATCAAGATAGTAATGCAAAGCACATGAAGTGAATAAGGTGATCCAAAACAATTGTCTATAGTTGACATTAAGCAAACAATGATTAACAGATGCTAGTTAACAAATGCTAGAAACTTTTCATGAATAAGTGCATTGGAGACATGGAACCATACATAAGGTTTAGAAAGAAGAATTGCGAATTATGTCTCCAATGTAAAGTATCAATCATTCTTCAAAGCATCTAATTAGTCATTCATGAAAATAGCCAAGCTCAAGTCAGGTGTCCTAATCCATCTACTTCATAAATCAACTGTTTCGAAGTCTACTCAACTAGTGCAAGTAAGAAGTAGCTTTGGCACCATGATGTTATGGCAAAGAGAACAATAATGGAGGTTTGGAAGGTCAAAAAGAAAGGCTCAAACAGTGGAGAAGGTAACCACAAGACAGAAGGAAGTCTCGTAGTTGACACTATATGAGGAGTAGTGATTGCCATGCAACGGATGTACATAGAGCTATAAGTGTATGAAAGCTCTCCAATGGAACTAGTGGGGGTGAATCCAACTTGCTTGCTCATGAAGACCTAGAGCTCACTTGAGGAGGCTCATCCTTAGAATATACAGCCAAGTTCTATAACGTTAATTCCCCACATAGTTATACAAATGAAAACATGAAAACTCTCTATAATGAAGTGTAGCTGCTACTAACACAAGTGTGGAATAAAGGATAGTAGTGTTTCCCCCTCTCTCTTTTATATTTCTCTTCTTCTTTTTTTATTTTGGCCTCCGTGGCTCTTTTAAATTTTCTCTCATTGGTCTCTTTTGGACTATTTTATGTGGCCACTTTGGACTCTTTTCAATATGCTCACATGTAGGGGCAACACTCTATTTTTACAAGATGATAATCACACTTTTTGGTACTCATAACTCATAAGACTAATACATGATGTATAAAAGAAGATATGCATGATTGAGCGTAGTGTGGAAAAAATAAAAAAATGTAGAACATGTGGCAAGCCACGCTGCACAGTAACTCAAATGATCAAGCAAACTATATGGCAATGAAGAACGACATCAAGTCATAATGTAATGATGGATGTTGCATGGCAATGTATCTCGGAACGGCTATGGAAATGCCGTGGTAGGTAGGTATGGTGGCTGTTTTGAGGAAGATAGTTGGCTTATGTGTAGGAGAACAGGATGAAGTTCTCCCACGGAGTTGGATGTACTCGCGAAGTATGCACCAATCTCAGTGTGAGAGAGGGCATTGTGCAGCACCGAAGAGGCTAGCAAAATATGGAAGTGGAAGTGCCAAAAACCAAAGCTCACAATGCGTTTCGTATATTGCAAACAATTAGCAGTTTCAATGTTCCACAAATGGTTAGAGACACCCCGAGAGGGATCGTGGCGGCGACACAAGTGCCCCGTTGGCTTCCCCGACCGTTGCAGTAACTACCCACTAGGGACTTATTTTCAACTTAGTAGAATTCATGACACATTAGCATTGTTGACTTAGGTTGTTTAGTTCAGAAAAGTACAGCTCCATGCTTTAATAACACCTCTCCACTAATCAGCTCTAACACCATTAACCAACACATTTTAACCATTAGTTATTTTAGTGCCTCAAAACAATTGAAGAATATCAAATTATCCACATAGTGATCTACAAGACTATGCAGGTTTTTTCTATTTCATACTAATGCCACATGCATAGCATTTTTTCCGATCTAACACATTAACCAAGCAACCAAATCAACTCTCCAACGAATATAAGTGAAGAACAAGAGAGTTTAACTTAACAACTAGCAGCTCTAAACAAGATAAAAGCTAAAAGCGAGAGCTCACTAGAAAACAGACAGTAGCTAAGAATACTCAAAAAGATATAAGCGAAGCAAAGGAGTATTCAAACGAAAAAGCGGAGCGTGTATCTCTCCCACATAAATAAAGCTAAGATCCAACAAAGATATGACCAAAAAAAAACAAATAAAACTGAAAGTAAAAAAGATGCTCCAAGCATAGCACATAATATGTAAAGTGATAAAAACGAAGTTCAACGAAGACGACCTTATGATAGTCGATGAAGATGAGGGAATGCCTTGGGCATCCCCAAGCTTTGACTCTTGATAGTTCTTGATATTCAGAGGGGGTGCCATGTGGGCATCCCCAAGATTGAGCTTTGATCCATCCTCGATTTCTTCATATTCCTCTCCTTTGGAACTTAAAAACTCCCTTCACACAAAACTTCTCATAATTTGATTAGAGTGTTAGTGCTCATAAATTAAAATGCACATGTGTTCAACTCATGACAAATTGCAAACCAACTTCATTAAACATTGGCTACGGTTCACTAAGCCTCAATGTGGCACTCCACCCCTAGAGTATCACATATGACGATGGTAAAGAGACAAATGCAAAATAAAAGCAGAATCTGTCAAAATCTGAACAGTCTGTAAAGATCGAATTTTTCGAGGCACTTATGCAGATCAAATAAAAAAACTTAAACCTAACGAAAGATATATAAAAGCATCAGTCTTGCTGTAAAAAATTATCAGAAAAATATAAAATTCTGGCGATTTTAGGATTTTCGTGCAACAGGCGCACAGAATCTGTTTTTGGACAGCAACACAATACCTTGCACTTTCAATGCATTAGAGGCTAAACTTGGCACAAAAAACTAAAAGAAAAAGATACAATGAAGTTTCTACAGAGGTAATAACTTCATGACTCAAGAAAAATAAAAATCGAACTGAAAGTAAAAGATGGGTTGCCTCCCAACAAGCGCTTTTCTTTAACGCCTTTTAGCTAGGCGCAATGCCAAATATCAAGTTTTTTCGGAGGCCTTTGAAACATCAAGAGCATAGCTTGACCTTATGATTGATTCAAAAGGAAGCTTCTTTCTCTTTCTAGGGAAGTGTTCCATCCCTTTTCTAAGGGGGAACTAAAACTTTATATTTCCCTCTTTCATATCAATAATAGCACCAACGGTTCTCAAAAACGGTCTTCCCAAAATAATGGGACAAGAAGCATTACACTCAATATCCATAACAATAAAATCAACGGGAACATAATTATCATTAACAACGATAAGGACATCATCAACTCTACCCAAAGGTTTCTTTTTAGAAGAATCATCAAGATGAACATTTAAATAGCACTCTTCCAAAGGATTTAAATCAAGCATATCATAGAAACTTTTAGTCATAACGGAAACACTTGCACCAAGATCACATAAATCATTGCAATCAAAGTCATTTATTTTCATCTTAATAGTGGGTTCCCAACCATCTTCTAACTTCCTAGGGATAGAGGTTTCAAGATTTAGTTTTTCTTCCCTAGCCTTGATAAGAGCATCGGTAATGTGTTCGGTAAAGGCAAGATTTATTTTACTAGCATCCGGTGTCTTAGCAAGTTTTTGTAGGAACTTAATGACTTCAGTAAGATTGCAATTATCAAAATCAATTTCATCATCTTTAAATAAACTAGGAGGATCCTATTTAGTGGTTTGGATAGTATAAACCTTAACAGTTTTCCTATTCATTTCAGCAATTCGAGCTTCTTCAGCCTCTCTAGCCCACCTAGCTTTCAAGAGAGCCATCATCCTTTCATTTTCATTAATTTGAAGAGAGATAGCATTTAAAGATTCAGTATGTTTGTCTTGATTTGGAGTGGTTCTAATTTTCAAAATTTCGGCAATTCGAGCTTCTGAAAAAATTCATGCATACATAGGATGAAAAGTTGCAGTTACCGTAAAAGTTTCAGCTCATTCGGAGTTACAGAATAGGAATGAAAAATCAAACCATGCACAGATTCGTGCTGGAATAAAATCTCCGAATGCAAATAGCAAATTTTTCAAACCAAAATGGTAAAACTTGGCACTTTATTAAAAATTCCAGAAACAAAACTAAAAACTAAGTCTCTTGTTACAGCAAGAGGACACAAGGAAAATCAAAAATTATAAAAACAATCGGGTTGCCTCCCGTAAAGCGCTTTCTTTATAGCCATGTTGCTAGGCATGATAGTTTTAATGATGCTCACATAGGAATAAGAATTGAAATGCAAAAGAGAGCATCAAGAGAAAAATATGAAACACATTTAAGTCTAACCCAATTCCTATGCATTGGGATCTTGTAAGAAAATAAATCATTGAAACATAAAGCAAGTAGCGTAGAAAGATAAAACAAGAGCAATTTCAAGACTTTGAACTTAAAGAGAGGAAACATAATAATATTGAAATGTTTAGAACCATGTTTTCCCCTATCATAATAACTTTCAGTAGCATCATGAATAAATTCAACAATATAATTATGACATAAAGCATGTCTTTGATGATCTACACACATAAAAGTACTAATACTCTCCACATAAGTAAAATCCTTCTTATTAGTGATAGTGGGAGTAAAACATTCATAACCATCATTGTAATTATCATATATAGGAGGCATATCATAATCATAATAAACTTTATCCTCAATAGTAGGTGGACTGAAAATATCACGTTCATCATTGTAATCGTCATAAATGGGAGACATAGTATCATAAAAATAATTTTTCTCCTCTATAGTTTAATTAGGAGAATTTAAAAACAAAGTAGGACTCTCATGAGTGAGAGTATTTTCACAAACTGCAAGTATATCATCTTTATCCCCACATAATTTAGTAACAATTTCTAAACATGGAGGATTGTCAAGCAAAATAGGACCATCATCTAGAGTACTATCATAAAACATGTCTAAACCATACCCCTCATCATTTTTAAAATTATTATCAATAATGTTCTCATTAGGCATAGGTTGATAGTCCTCCTCATCATCAGAATCATAAAACAAAGTTTATCATCAACAAAATCTTGAGTGTTACCCTCATCCATGGGTGGTGAAGGTGGAAGTTTCCTCTCTTCATTCTCTAGTTGTTCACCATTTCATCATCTTCTTGGGGTTGCACGGGCATCCCCAAGCTTAGGTTTTTATCCTCTTCTTCACATACTTCCTCTTCCAAGCTTATGTTTTCATCGTCCTCTTCCTGAAAAACATCAGTGCTCTCTTGGGGAGCCTCATTATAGTCAACAACATAAATATTTTGAGAGAAGTTGTCTATGCAATATTCAAGAATAAAATCTATCTCTCTTTCAAATTTATTAGCTATAGGGCAACTTTTATTTTCATGAATGAAGGTTTGCAATTCAAAAGATGCCTTGAAAGTAACAAATTCCTCTACTTGTTCCATTCCTAAATAAGCATAATCACCAGTATGGTAAGATACAATAACACATTCTTCATGGAACCTACATTGAAATTCAAAATGTTTATCTTTTTGTTCAGAGCAAAAAATACAAGTTACATCATGGTGTAAAAGCAACTCCTCAGCAATATAATTTAATTCCATCATGAAACCTTTTAGTATTTTCCCTTCCTTTGATTCTCTATATTCCTTGGCAATCTTAGCAGCATTCAAGTGTCTAAACCAAGCATATTTTATATCCATACTTATGCCCATAACACGAGTTATTTTGGTATTTTTATTTTCTAATTTTTTTGGGGTTTTTGATATATGGATAAAGTGAATGTAAAGCTAAAAGTAAATCTAAGAAAAACTCACAACCAAACAAGTTAAAGAGGAAAATCTCCCCAAGCTTAGATGATTGCAAGATGTAAAACAATCAAAAAGAAATGCAGAACTGAAAATAAATCTAATGACTAGCACACACGAGAATAGAAACTTAAGCGCTACGCTCCCCGGCAACGGCGCCAGAAAAGTACTTGATAACCCCCAAGAGCAGGGGATCGCTGTAGCACCTCTCAATGTGGAAGTAGGGTATCGATCCGCAGGAGCAAGAAGGAAAAGTTATCTATTCCCTACAACTAAAGTGTCACAAGTTTTAGTTGATTATGCACTAAACAAGTTTAAGGAACAAGATGGTTGATTTAATGGATGGAAGTTTAATGTAACAAAACAAGAATGTAAAAGTGTCCCAATCCTCTTCAATGCAAGAGGACAAGACAAAGGTTTTCTCTTATAGGAACAATGGACATGGGTTCATGGGCTCACTCAATCCTCTCTCCCACCTATGGTGATTATCATGTTATAGATAAAAAGTACACACAATTGTCATGCTTTTAATGGTAAACTTCTATGACGGCTACATGTCCTAAAACACATAGTTGAAAGAAATCATCATTTGTGTTGCTAGGTCACCCTCGTAAGGCTAGCGTGGTTTGCTGTCACTCCCACATCATACTTCTTCCTTTTTACCCCCAGATAAAGGATGTTGGGCTGTATTGTGTCACTCAATACATATGTCGTTGTCACCTCGGCCATCCCGTACCTACATACATCATACTTCTTAATGGACAATATTCTAAACACTAGTGCAATGAATCATAGTTTGTGTGCATGACCACATCTCTCTCATCTACCCACACTTGGTGGTGTCAATCACCTCATGACAAGGATAAACAAGGCATTATGCATAAATCAAACCATCACATGCATCATAGAATATCTCCAAAGTATGACAAGTCATAAAAGATCCAACACAACGGTAAATGCATAACAAATATCATCTCATACCATAATATCCACCATAGGAATTACGTAGATATATCCATACTCATGCAAGGCATATCATATGTTCTTCAACAATGATCATACATAGAGACATTAGATCAAGTTACCACCACAAACCCAAAGTCCAGGGGGTGGACTACTCCCCCTTCATCATGGAGACGGTGGAGAAGTCGTCGGAGAAGATGGAGACCACGCTGGCAGTGCCCCGCCGGAGTTTCCCCCCTCCAATCTGTAGCTCCAGGTCTCTGCTTCGTGGTTTCTGTGTTTCGGCGGCGCTCCCCTACGAAAGGCGTCGGGAGACTATTTTTATAGTCATTTTTAGGTCAAGACGAAGCTTCTAGAAGAAAGATCGACGGCAACGGAGCCACGAGGGCCAAGTTGGTGGGTCCCACGCGGCCAAGGAATCTAGCTGCGTGGGCCCCCCTATTTTGGCCTTCAAGCTTCCACTTTTTCGCTTCCTTCGCTCCTACGCTTTGTTCATTCCAAAAATTGATGCTCGTAAATTTTCAGGTCATTTGGACACCGTTTGGGTCCCTGAAACATCAAAATATAGAAAATAGGGTTTTCTGCCAGTGCAGGGTTAATTCCAGAAAAATAGGAAAACTGTGAAATCTTCCCAAAATCATTATAAAACAATGATATAACCCTTATATTATGTAAATATGAGTATTATAATGCAAAGTTCATGTATGCATTTTACATGCATCAGCAACACATCCCACGCCACTCCTAATAAACCAACCCTAGTCCCTGGTCGGCCCCACAGGCTCATAACCAAACCCGCAGTCCCTCACAACCTTACTTCCTCTATGTCTCTCTCTTGAATTCGGGATGCCCTCCCTTCCCTCTGCCCATCAGCAAAACGCTGCCGCACCCCATCTCTCCATGAAGTAGTCGTCCGCCGCCAAACGGACTGTCCCCCTTCGTCGTCGCCCGTTGCTCCACCGATGTCATCGCCTTCCAACTCCCCCTCCCCACACACACAATGTTGCCGCTGCTTCTCCCTTGAGGCTCCGATGCCATCGGTCAGCTGCTCCACCGATGGCGTCGTTGATTGCGGATGATGATAGCATTGGGTAGTGCCCCAAGCGAAGGCGTGGATGTAGTAAGTGGAAATTTTCCCTCGTTAAACGAATCTAGGTTTATCGAACCAGTAGGACTTTGAAATCAACAATGAGGTGAACGTTGACGATCTATGGCGCTTAATCGTCAATGAACATGGACCTGCACACAATCAAACAATTACTTTGCCCCCAACGGCGGAAAGGTTGTCAATCTTTCCGGTCTGGTTAAAACAAAGCGGTTAAATGAATAGTGTAGTGGATGAAATTATGAAAACGGACCAGAGGAGTAATGGTGATGAAAAACAAGTAAATGAGGTTGTAAACAATGTAAAAAGATGGACCGGGGGCCATGGGTTCACTAGTGGAGTCTCTCAAATAGATAAAACACGCATATCATGGTTAACAAATTACAACTAGGCAATTGACAAGATTATGACACAAACTTAATCTAGCTATGACAAAGAGTACATGGTAATATTTATGTAGGCATCACGACAAGAACAAAGACCGATGAATCCAACTGTATCTTTGTCTAAAAAGTCCACCGTGGGATCACTATCCAGCCTGTCACCCATCGGTATTAAGTTGCAAGCAACAGACATTTGCATTAAGTAAAGCGCATGAAGTAAGCAATATCAAACATCAAAATAGACTTTAACACCACTATTTTACCCTTAGTAGCAACAGCACACCCTCGCCCTTAGACGTTTCTGTCACTCGTGCCCTGGAACAAAAGAGGGCATGAACCCACTATCTAGCATAAATACTCCCTCTTGGTGACACACATAATTACTTGGCCAAAGCAACTACACACATCGGAGAGCATGCAAGAACACAAATGAACATATAAGAATCATGCACAATCTGATCATAACTTCATCATCCATCGGATGTCAGCAAACACATCACATAGCATTACAATACTCGATCTTGATCATGTTAGGCAGCTCACAAGATCATAATACATGAAGCACAAGGGTGATAGAGTACCATCTATCTACTACCATGGACCCATGGTCCAACGTGGAACTACTCACAAATCATCCCGGAGGAAGGCATGGCGATGAAGAGCCCTCCGGGGTCGATCTCCCCTCTGGCAGGGTGTCGGGATCAGGTTCAGAATCACGCCCGAACTAGGGTTTATGGTGGCGGCGGCTCGGGGTGACTTCTCTGGATAATAATGGCCGCCTCGACGTTTTTAGGTCATGAGGCAATTTATAGGCGTCGAGGGGGTGCGAGGAGGCGCCCCAGGAGCAGGGGCGGGTCCCACCCGCGGGGTGGGCCCAGGCCGCGGCTGGTGGCCGCCCCTGCCCTGTGGGTGGCCCCCCAGGTCACCCTCTGGTCCTTAGGTGTCTTCTGGCGAATAAAAATTCCCCGTAAATTTCCAGCGCATTCCGAGAATATTTCCTGTGGTAGATTTTCTGAAATACAAAAACAACAAAAACAAGAAACTGGCACTGGGCATCTTGTCAATAGGTTAGTCCGACAAAATGCATAAAAATGATGTAATATGATATCAAAAACATGTGACAACATCACAAAACTAGCATGGAACAATCAAAAATTATAGATACGTTTGACATGTATCAGCATCCCCAAGCTTAACTCCAATCGTCCTCGAGTAGGTTAGTGATAACAAAAATAATTCTTGATGAGACATGCAACCAACACAATCTTGATCAAGATAGTAATGTAAATCATAGGATATGAATGAAATGATCCAAAACAATTGTCTATAGTTGATAGCAAGAAAGCAATGAATAACCAAGTTGAATTATCTAAGCAAAAACCTTTCATGAATAGTACGTTAAAGACATGAAAGAAATGAGATCAACATATTTGATAATTCTTAAAGGTAATGGTACCTTGACAAAAGTGTTTGAGAATCAACACAAAGGAAGATGCAAGTTTTAGCAAAAGCTTCAACTTTGAACGTCTTATCTCATGGATAAAGTCAATACAAAAAATCATGTTTAATCATAATGATATAATATGATCAACTGCACCCAGGGTCAACACAGTATGTTTGCTTGGTGAAGATAGAAGGAAAAGGAAAACTGACTCAACATTAAATTAAAAGA